>JAEUWS010001058.1:0-198414 GCA_018524945.1 Podaxis sp. C-F-92630
TTAGGTGGAGACTCAATAGAAGTCTTTGTCAAACTAAAGTGATTCAGATTATAAGTTGTACTTGATTCTCTAATCGCTCTCAGTTTATAAGACCTTCTATTAAGATGAAGACTATTGTGTATAACCAGAATGTTTGCTCGACGATTATAGTCCTTATTGTGTAAGGCCTATATTCTGAAAGTGAATATCCAGAAGTACACAAGAAGTTTCCTTTGATACGATCTGTGGATACGTATCGGGTTTCCTTATAGACTGAGGAAGCCTCACTATAACAAACACCATCTTTTGAAATGAGGGCAAGGGCAGTGGCATGTCAGAAAGGGTGGGTTTCAATGTAGGTAGCAAGAGTGTGGGAGTTTTACAAAGGATATTAACAAGGGGTTCTGTTGCAAAGGACAAAGAGTACAAAGAGTTGTTTGAGTAAAGGTAAGTTCATGCAGGGACAACTTGCTGACAAGTAGGTGATCCAAAGATGCTGTTAATACTAGGCAGGATGCTGGCCGAGTACACAGTCTTCCATGAATCCTTGATTACTGGTACTTGGCAAGGTGCAGACTTTGAGTAGGAGAGTGGGAAGGGGGGTTAAATAAGCAGAAACATGCTTGGAGCCCTGGCTGCAGTTCCAGTGAAACCCAGGCACTGACCTACAAATGGACTCCTTCCAAAAGGTGCAGTTCCACTGCCACAGGTGCTTTGCAAACACATCTAACTCATTGCTGAACACCCAAGCATGTTTATCAATTTCAACATTCCTGATGGTCCTCCTGAATACCTCACATTGGAGGGTCCAAGCACCAAATCACTTTTGTGATGATTTGATGCACTTGTATGTCCCTCAGCCCATTCATTATCCAGTGACATGTTGTTCTCGTCATTCAGTATGTTCATACCAAGGTCTGGTGCACAAAGCACTCACTGGTACATATATGTGATTTTCAAAACTCCCATCTAGGACAGGCGGATTGTGCATGAGGTCATGTTTTCATGTGCCCAAAAGTCTTGCACACAATTCTTGAAAATATATCCTACTCAGACATTGCATGTACAATGTCAGCAGCAAGTATGCTTTAACCCTTAGGCCTTTGAACTGCTTTTAATGCACAAAAATAGATTGCCTCATGGCATCACTAGTAGTTAAAAACGATCTGTTAACAGCCTGTAATGGTACTGGTAAACCGTGGCCTGGTTTCCAGTTTTGGCTGGCAGTTGCACCAGCCATAGGCACAATTGCAGTACAGGAATCCCATCATATCTGTGAGTTCGCCACCATCAAAAGCCCTGTTCCCAGACGAAGTGTCACATAGTTTCTCCACAATGCCCGAGGACCAATGTGACACAGAGAACGTCCCACTAAACCATGATCGGTCTTCTGTCCGCTCACCCGCATAGGATTCGGCATCAGACGGTGATCAAGATCTACACATAATACAGCTTCGGAAATCCACCAGTTTGGACATTGACCATGGCAAAGCTGGCGACAGAGTGAACGTTAAGGAACTTTGGACAAATTCTGCGTGTGACCCTTCCAAGAATATACTGCTGATAGGCTGATCCAAGATCACGCCTTGTGGACAAAAGTGCTGGATGCTCCGTGTTGGGTAGGTGCTACTCTTCTGGACTCGTGAGTATTTTAGGAGACCAGGTGCAAAGAATTCAACGATGCATAATATGTATTCCAACCTGATGGAAATCAATGCTGTGATATTAACCCTCGGGGCGCCTGTGCCAAGTTCGGGCATTGGAGCAGTCTGCATGTCCGCTATCCACGAAAGCCAGCATTAGCAGGACACCTGAAATGTCCGAAGTTGATAAAATTGGCCTTGGCAGGGCATGATGGAGAACCTCAAGTGCAAGTAGTTTCAGCCACAATCGTTTGTACATGAGTCGTACACAGTTGCACAAGAGTCACCCCAGGTGTTCCAAGATGACACATAACCTGGATATCATGAGCAAAGTGTCAAGCTCGGAGAAGTCCGAGACTATGGCCTAGACGCTATTGGCTGTTAAGAGATAAGATAAACATGCGATCTGTCTTCTTGGCCGCGCTACAGGTCCTTTGATCAATTTTGAAGTCGGTCTTCTCGGTACAGATGGGCTTCCCGGATTCACCTCTCGGCGTTGTATATAACCTCAGCCAAGGGGTCTTTCAATGATTTCGACAGGTTGAGCTCATCCACCCTGCCACCCTTCACTATCCATTTTATCTGATCATTTGGAATGTGCGATATTAACCCCCACGTGCAGGCTGGTTGGTACAACCCTGCCAACCCATCTTCTATTGACACCAATGAACATCGGGCTGGGCCTTCTACTGTCCAGTATCGAATTGGCAATGATCAGGTTGTTGTTTTCTCTATGACCCAGCGCCATTCTCATGCCGATACATCGGACACATCTGTACCACCTGGTCAGGTGTGTTAATTTCCTCGACCTCGTTGCCTAATGTCCTAATTGGTCACCTTCTCGTCATAGTTTCCTGTGCCTGGCACCCCCCGGATGCACCCAGTTCCTCTTCCATCGCCAACTACCAGCACGTCGACCACTAGTACATATTCCGGGGGTGGACTTTTCCCCCTAGATATCTACTCCAGGCCAACAGTCCCTACACTAATCAAACTACGCGCCATTTCCCTCAGGCCCCCGGTTCATATTCATACCCCCGATGAGCACATTGGCATCATTTGTGGTGGTTTTGTTGGACAGAGACTCAGCGCTCTGGATTTGCTCTTCTTTCTGCAGGCTTTTGTTAGCCATCGAATTGACTTTGACTCGACCTACTCTCGATTATCGCCAAGAACAAAGGCGAAGATTGAGGCGGCATTTATGCTTCGAAATGGTCGTGCCTCGAGTGCTGCCCAAGTTTGGGAGAAATTTATCTCTGGAAAGAACCCAAATGAGGGTCCCATTGGGGACGACTTATTATTGGGGAATAACGAGATCTGGGGGTTTGAGAGCGTTTCCTTTGGTGGGTATAGTGTTGTCCACATTGCTCGGAGGTGTCTTTCTAGAAGTTCTTGACGGTGTTTCTTCTTTTTTTTATTCGATTTTTTATTCGAGTATGTCCCCTTTGTCTAGGTATATAATAGGCTATTGTTCCGTATGTACCATTCCCTCCCCCTAAGTTGTACTATATTACATGTATCATCGAATATTTATTGTCCAATTAAACTGACTGGGGGTTCCATACGGCTGTTGCGGGGTCGTGAAATGATTCAAATCAAATTCACCGTCTTCAGAGCCTTGAGAGAGGGTCATAGGAGACAAAAGAGGGCGTTGTGGGTAGCCAGAACATTGAGAGTGGTACGACAGGATCTCAGCAAGTACTTCGTCTGTGATGGACAAGGGTTGCAAAGAGTCGTTCGAGTAAAGTTATCATTCATGTAGGAATAACTCACCGTCGAGTCGATGACTCAAAGATGCTATTGTTGTAGGGCGCATACGAGGAGATCGCCAAGCTGGAATCTCACACGGACCCTCGGTTGATACTTTGTCAGGCGTAGGTTTCAAGCGGGAGAGCGGAAGGAGAGCTTGACAGGGCAGAGACGTAGTCAGATGGACTTCTCTCGAAAGGCGCCAGTTCCCAAGTGCGCTGACCCGGAACCACTAAGAGCAATCGCAAAGTGACGTAGTCATGATCACGGCAAGTGTAACCTAAGTCGATAACACGAGGAGAGCCGAGTTCTAAGATTATTAATATACTCAACAGGGGCGGGCCGCAGGATGTCGCAGTGTTTCGACACTTGCATGTTTCCGTAGTAAACTGTGAACAGTCAGTGCAATGGGGTTGGAGCAACTTCACCGGAGAGTAACTCAAAGCCAGGAACATTCGACCAATATCCCAAACATAGGTGGAACGCACAGCCTCAGAGCTCGCTTCGCCTCGCTTGTCCTAAATAACAAGCAGACTACCCAAAGAATCGGATTTCAAGTCCAAGGAATGGAAGTGAGCACAGCCAAGAAAGCACTGTACACTAAAAGCATAAACATTCCAATAAAGCAACTGATGGCATTGCGTCATCACCCCCCGCCAACCGAATCTAATCTCATCCCAAGGTCCGAACCTTCCTTAGCTACATGTCCACAAACCCACCACCACAACCAACAACCTCAAACCCAATGGGCTTCACTCTCCCCTCCCCAACCTCACCCTCTACCCAAGCCCAAACCCTCATCGCCAAAAAATCCCAAATCGAGTCCGAAATCCAATCCCATATCTCCATCCTCCGTGCCAACAACATCGACATGACCACACCCCTAGTCGACTCCGAAGGCTTCCCACGTGCGGATGTGGATATCTACGCTGTCCGAAAAGCACGAGTACGGATCATCGAACTCCGAAACGATTTGCGGGACGTCATGGATGAGATTGGTAAGGCCTTGGAGGAGATTTACGCAAGGCCTGGGGGTTCCACTGCTGCGGGAGAGAATAATAGCAACAGCGGTAATAACGGGCAAGAGCAGGAGTTAGTGCCATTCGCTAGAGTGGATGGTGTTGCGCCTGCAAGTCCGGCTGCGGAAGCTGGATTGCAGAGGGAGGATCTCATACTTAAGTTCGGCAGTCTCGTCAAGTCTTCGTTCAGCCCTCCGTCATCTTTAACGCCACTAGCAACTCTCGTATCACAAAACGAAAACGTGAGTCCCCTCGCCCCTTTGCCTCCCCTTGACTGATTTTCGTCGTGCAGAAACACATCGTTATACGCATTCGTCGCTCAAACGAACTGAAATGGCTGACTCTAACACCGAGGAAAGGATGGGGTGGACGTGGTATGTTAGGGTAAGTGTTGTTTCCAGTTGTTCACAGGGATCCGCAATTCCGCTGACGTTCCATTAAGGTGCCATATTGTACCATATACCGGTCAATGACCGAACGCATCTTCCATCTCATTCTCTCACTGGGGTTGTATGCCCTATATACTTCTATGCTTATAAACCGTGTCAAAGATCGGCTCCTAACTACGCAAAAACAGCAATACAAATAAAATTTCCGTCCTAGCATGCCATGCAATAGATACTACTAGTTAAAGAGTGGAGATGTAATTACAATGAGAGGGATGGATGATGCAATGCAACGAATGCAAGGTAATGCCGCTCATCTAATAAACTAAAGGTATCTTAAATAGAATAGCATCGCCCTCCAGCACATACACACAGCTCGAGTCACCAGCCAAGCGCAATATACCATACACGCCTCGTTCCACGCACAAATCACTCACGACCCACTCCACCACTTACCAACCTTCGCCGTCCCATACTTGATACTCTTCCCAATCCCAGCAGTCACAATCCCCTTGACCGTCTGTACAGTCGCAGGGCCCCTCACAATCCCACTCATCTCCTCCCTCACAACCCTCTTCAACACCTCTTCATCCGCCGCCAACTTCATCCAATACGCATTCTCATCCTCCTTCATCAACTCCTCACTCACCCCCATCTCCCCAAACTTCCTCTGCACCTTTACCAACAAATTATGCGGTAACTTGCGCAAATGGAAACTCCTCGCCCGTGCACTCGTATCCTGCTGAATCTCACTCTGATGCGTCGGCCAATACGTCCCAGGAAGTCCCACCACAAGTCTCTGATACAACTCTTTAAACTGCGGTCCCTGCTTCCTCACAATATTCCCCACCTTCCCACGATTCTCAGCTGGAAGAATCATACGTGGGTCACCCGTATACGAAATCGCAGCAATAGTTTCAAACAATTGCGTTTCGGAGAATTGGTCAGGAAGTGTGAGTAGTGCAGCGCGCACGGCCGATGTAAGGTTGACTTGTTGGGTCAGACGCACACGAGCATCGTCTTTGATGATCCGTAGAGGTTTATGCATCCGACCAGCAAGATATAGCGTACGCCAGTTGAGGAGATCGTTACATAGGTTGTCGATGCTCGTGACACCATATTTGATCGTCTAGATCGGATCATGAAACATACAACGCGTCAGTCTCGAGTTCGGCACGGACCCAGAATAAGCGCGCATACCTCCCCCCCCTCAACCCCACTCCTCAAACGAGCAGGAAGCCGGGAAGTAAAGGGAGGAAGAGAGGGAAAAAAGGAGAGGATAACTCACCACACCATTCATCGGCACATACGCATTAAACCACACCCCTGGCCCAAGCTCTTCCACCCTCCCAACATAACTCGACCCAAACGCCCGCGCATGCAACGGATAATGCCCCGGAAACTGCTGCATGTTGATATAATGAAAATGCGCAGGATGCGTCACCGCAAACATGAAATCCAACATCGGTGCCTCCGCATCCTTCCCTCTCCCATCCTGCTCAAACACACCCGACCCATACGCAAATGCATACCGAATCGGTGCGTGAAATTTGGCAACGATGCTTTCCAATAGCGCTCGCGTGGAGTCTGCAACGGGGAGAAGCTGGTTCCGGCCGAATGTCGGAGGGAGCTTTGGTAGTGGCGTGCGTGGACTGATGTGTCGGTGGGAGATTGCTGGGCGGGGTTGGGGGTAGAGGTGTGATCGAGGCTTCGGGTTTGAACTTGAGCTTGGTTGTGCAGGGTGTTTCGACGACGACGATGGTGGTGGTGGAGGCGGGTGGGGTTCATGGCTCGTTGCACTAGCTGCAACAGGTTCGGTAGCGAGTCCCCGTCGAACGTCAAGGACAAGGGCGCGAGGAGGTTTCTTGAGTGCGGCGGATAGCATGTGAGATTACAAGGTAGTCAGGATAAGGATTAGACCAGACACAAGCCCGTTCAAATGAAAAAACTAATGACATTAGATCCACGTGATCTACCCCGCTCTTGGCTAAACGTTTATTTTCTCTCCCCTCGAAAATAAAGTTAAAAAAAGGCATGTCTAACTCATTCAAGCAGACTAGAACTCGACGTCCGGCTCTTCAGACTCCCACTCCCCGCTCCGCTTTTCCGCCGCCGGCCGCCGCTCTGTGCGTATCCAAGGCTCACAGCACGTCCGCCGCCCTGCCGGAAGCTCCCCTCCGCATTCCCATCTGCCGCACCTACCGCACTACTCTTGCCAATACTCCCTGATAATCCTGCCCCGCTCTTATTATCCCCCACGGACGCCGACGCCGGCGTGCTCGACGTTGAGCCCGAGGCAGGACCCAACCCACCCACAGCCCACCCAACTTCGATTCCACACTTGATACTCCACAGCCATGCAAGAACAAACACCGGCGTGCTGATGAGTACATTCAGCACTGGGTATATGTCTGGGTATCGTGCCGGCGGGGCAAAGACCATCTCGAGCAAGTGGAGTCCTATTGCTGCGGCGTATGTAGCCTGTAATAATAGCCAAATATTAGTTAATGCGTATCTTGGTAGATGACGATAGTTACCAAAGACAGGAGTTGCACAAATGTGCCGGAGGGTAGGCGTAGTGGGTTATATCCAATCAGCCTATTCCATAACACCAACAAAGCGACATATTGTAGACCGAGGCCGTCTTTTTTGAGTAATGGCCACATGCTGTATCGCAGCCTTCAGTACTGACCGCTTTCCGTCTTCATTGCGCACTCACCTGAAGACACCGATATTGTTGACCAAAACGCCCCAAGCATACACGGATGAGTCCACAGGGGCACCGGACAGCAATAACGTCATGGGCAACAGGGGCACCAAGATCGTTTTCTCGTGCACCTGGAACGAGAACAGGAAGAACGAAAACGATGAGGTGAGGAGCGCATAAGGCAACAGAGAAAGGAATGGGGCTTGGGCTTCCTCTTCTTCCCCTTTCGCCTCTTGTTTCGGAACGGTTGACAGACGCATCCTCCACCCCGCACCCAACATAGCGCCCACACTAGGCAAAAACCCAAACGCAGTCAGCCCAGCCGACAACTTGACCAATACATTCCTCCCAAGCCGTTCCCGCCATTTCAAGACTATGTTACTCGCGCACCAAAAGTTTGCTACCTTGTCCTCGAACAAGCCTCGGTTAAACGGGAAGATTCTCGTAATAGGATCCAGGATAGATTTGACAGAGGGAGCAAAAGGTGGGAGGTAGAAAGGTAGGAAAAGGAGGAGGAAGCTTGAGACAGTCGTAATCCCGAGTCGGGTGAAATGCTTGAGACTGTCAAGCGCGTTGGTACACCGACAAGATGGAAAGCTAGGATCAAACTTACCCAGAACCTGGTACTCCGAGATACAAACACTTTGCTAAGAGATACGATCCAATAGCGGGAGCATAGTACAACGCCATTTGCTTGAATCCCAGACTTAATACGAAACACACAGCACCAGCAAGATCCTGTCCAGTAGCGAAAAAGTTCATCACAAGTAAAGTAAATCCTGGAATAACATCAATCGGATACCAAGAACACCTTAAGCAGATCCCACGCACCAAGCATGACAGAATTATATTGAAAATGGCCAAAATCAATTAATAGTAGTGCAGGTTGGAAGAGGAGTGTCAGCAGCGCGAGTTCCTATGTCGCCAGGTGAGCATAGTTCAACAAAAGGATATTGGACGCAAAACATACCTGTGTCCGGCCAGAACGATTCCCCTGCCATGTCTTCACAAACATCATCACAGCAGGGACATAAATTAACATATCCCACACGACAACCGTAGATCTCATGAACACCTTGCTCGCTTCGGTTTCGATACCCCGAGAAGTGTCCAGTGCGACCCACGCAGGATTTATCCAGTGTGCCCTTCCAAATGTAGTTGTCAATAGATGGTATCTATCGCAAGGGAGAACAAACGCAACTCACACAACACCGCATATCCAAGACACATACGCCGTTAAAGGTGGATAATCCAGCCCCCAATACTGCAGGTCGTACTTGTACCACTGGCGGAAAGGTAGGTGCAGCGTCAACTCCATCCAATGTCTCTGTGCTTCATAGTCACCGTACATCGGTGGTGTACCATGGCCTACACGGATTGTCAGCCCAACTTCCTATTCGAAATGCACCAAACTCACCAGAATAAGACCCTAACCCAATACAAAACTTGACCAACGTCGAGGCGAGCACAAGTAACGGGACAATCCAAGCCTTAATCCCGCGCTTATGCATCCACCGTATCCATGCCTTTCCCATCCCATCTTTCTCCCTCTCCCTATCCACTTCCGGCCGATGACTCCGCAGGAAGACTGAAGTAGAGCGCGTGGATGAAGGCCCAACACTCCCCTCCCTCTCGTCTTTCATGCGCTGCTGCTGCTTCCCTTGTTTATATAGCGTACTGAACGATTGACTTGACACTCGACGGTGCGGAGCTCGAACATGAGGTACCGATCCCTGCGAAGGAGGAACAAAACCCGAGCTAGAACCAGATACGCCCAATTCCTGTTGCGCGAAGAATTTGGTTGTACCTGCTGGTGCGGTTGTTGGCATTTGCATCGTCATACCCGAATGAGCCGAATCACGGTAAAACGAAGGTGACCGAGCCCGTGTGGGGGAATGTTGGTAATGTACAGACTGCAGTGTTGATGCACTCGGAGAGACTGGTGTTATAGGCGAGTCAAGTAGAGGACCGGGACCAGGGGAGATTGACGTTCCACGTTGACTTGAGGTACTAATAGGTTCTGCGGGCGGGGGCGAAACAGATCCGGAATCTCCTGGACCTTCCAGCCAAAGGGAGCTCGCGGAGCTATCAATGAGGTGTCTCCTTGGTATTGGCGATAGGATGTCTATTTTCTTCCTGTGCATCGCTTAGCTTTGTCCGTAACGCACAATATATTCCTTGGGGGATACGCACTGGTGGTGCTGTTGTTGGTGCGAGAAGTGTGATTTCGATTTACCCGGAATCATTCGGTAAGGCCCTGTGTAGGTCCCTGCACTCGTGTTTCCAGCGCCTAGTCCAAAGTGTCCGCGTATCGCAGTAGGCGAGTCTGCTCGTGAAGTTGCGGGGCTTGGGTTACTATATATCGAACGTGGATTATTGTAGTTTTGTGATGTCGTGCGTAGGCGTTGTAGGTTCGTGTTGGACTGCCCGCTGGTTGAGGGGTGTTGCTTAGACGGTGGTGGGAAAGATGTGTGCACGTCCATGGTGTGGTTTGAGGTGAAATGAAGGTAAAGGAGTGGAGGGGGTAGGTGATGTATTATGTAGTATGAGGATGAGATTGACGTTGCAGTTGTGTGTTTGACCCGGTATTCATTCCGGCTATCTAACTACATACTCTACAACTGCATCTAGTCTACATCCTCGCCCTCTAGCACCTTTTCTCCGTCTCCAGAGAGCTTGACATTTTTCTAGTCCACTCTGCGTCAGAAGCGTAACATTGCACAGAATTATTTCACTCACAGGGTGCACTGATGACTTTCCAATATACTTCGTGTGGTCTAAGTGCAACTCGTCAGTCTTTTCAAGTTCTCCGCGCACACTCGACAGTCAACTTACATCCGTAAGCAACCAACTCCCCCTCAGCATTCATGAAATCCGTACGGGTATACGCCAACTGCTTTCCCATTCCCGTCAACGTCGTCTTTGCGCGTAGCACATCCCCGACCCGTCCGGCGGGACGAACGAAGGAAGTACCAATATCAGTAGAAACACCTGTCATGTAATGTCCCTTTGTAGCAACGGCCAAGGAGCCGAGGGTATCAGTTAACGAGAGGATAAGTCCGCCATGAACTGTGCAACCGGTTCTGTCAGTAGAGCCCAAGACTCTGACTCGGGTAGCATGAGAGGCGTACCGGTCTGTATGTCGCCGGGTTCAGGGCGACAATGTATATTATATCTCCCCTTCAGTATTTTGATCTAGTCGTAAAGAAGACAGAACGCACCCCAACGCGGTTCGCTGAGGATTCGTGCGTGTAACGTCAAAACCCGACAGAACACCTTGTAGACAAACAGATTCTGGACTCACTGTTGTACTGTTCAACCTTTAGCGAAGTCTCAACATATCCAGGTGTAGCCTTGTGGATTTGCAACTGTCCGAGGAGATTTGTTGAGTGTCAAGTACTACCTCGTCCGCATGGCTTACTTGCGGAAAGCATTGTGTATCATGGCCTGTAGTAAACGATGTGATCTACAACCTTATTCTCATCTGGCCACACCACATGGCGCCAAGAGGATCGACGGACCTTTGTTGTCGAGAAAGTTCTTCCAGACCTGCACAATAGTTGAATACAAGTTGGCTTAGAAGGTATTTGAGACGTACGCGGCGCGTGAAACGAAGGCAAGCGGCCATGGTAGGTGTATCTAGCAAAAGGAAATATAAGAAAGATAGGTGAAGCACCGGTTAGAGTTGGGCAGGTGTTCCGAACATCCGCAGTGTGCCTGGGAACCTGATCCCTCACTCCTTTGTTAATGTATCTCCTTTTGCAGCCCATCCTCTGAACCACCTCTCAACACTCATGGCTTGGAAACCCTACTTCGAACGAGGAATAACATTGTTCAAACAAGGCCAGCACGCAGAGGCCCTTAAACAATTCAACGACGTAGGTCTGCTTTCATCCGAATGATCACTTCCACTAGATCTAATATATTGCACAGGCACTCGCCAACGGAGGCGAAAACCAGTTCATCCTCTATGATTCGCGCGCAGCCGTCTACGAATGCCTGAATAACCCTAAGGATGCCTTGAATGACGCGAAGACAACAATAAAAATTGCGCCTCAAAGATGGCATGGCTACGCACGTGCCGCCCGTCTTTTCATGAAAACGCATAAATTTGAAGCCTCAGCCAAAATGGTCGACCTTGCCCTCTCACACGTACGACCAGAGGACCGAAAGCGTCGCGAGGAGCTGTTCAAATTGAAACAAGAGATCACAAGCGCCCAAGAAGCAGTCGCCGCACGCGAGCGAAGGATGCAAAATCATATGCTCAAGTTACCTCTGGAGATTTACGGCGAGATTTTTCAATTGATTCTGGCGGAGGATTATGCGCAGATCTTTACGTTGCTGCATGTGTGCACGCAATGGCGACAGATTGTTTGGGACGCACCTGGGCTTTGGCATACTCTCGTACTTTCCAAGACACGCACTGATAAAAAGGCAGCGTTATGGCTCGAGAGATCGAGGGGTCGCATTCGGGAGCTGCATGTTCTTTCCGATTACACCTCAACGCAACTACATGGGGGGCCTAGCTTTCTCTACAATACCGAATGGTCGCACCTACGCGTCTGCAGAATCCACCATCCCTATCTCCTCAAACACATCAACCCACATGCAATGTTTCGGGACCTCGAGCACCTAGAAATCAATACGCGACGGGGTGAAGTCGACACCACATTCTTCAACCCATCCACAAACCTCAAGTCTCTCTCCATCCTCGAAACCGAACTCCAACTTGAACATCTCAACTCCCCATTCCCCTCTCTAACCTCCCTACATCTCGCGCACTGTTTCCTCGTGCTAGAAGTCCCCAACAACTTCATCACCATTCTCAACACCAATCCCCAAATAGAAACCCTCCACCTCGAAAGTCTCGTCCCTACTCACTACAGTCCCATCCCACTAAACTCCTCAGACATCACAGACCCTCCCGACCTCAAAAACTTGACGACGTTCGAAGTTATCACGAATTTCTGGGCTTCGTTTATCCTCTTGCTCAACATCCCTGCGCTTCAAACCCTACGCCTCGAGTTTCTGTCACATTCAACTCTGAATAACCACTTCACCCATTGGATATCTACCAGTCCAAAGTCCTTGACAGAGCTCAGTTTAAAGAACACAACTGTGGACAAGGCGATTCTCATCGAATTGGTGCGGACTATCCCTACAATTGAGGTCCTTGCACTGGTGGGGATGTATGACACGAGTAATATCGTCGTTACTGCCCTCGTCGAGATGGCTGCACCTCTACAGGACGACTCGGACTCGGAGGCTATGCGCCTTCCGTGTCTCTGTCCTCGACTCCGATATCTCGACGTTTCGGGTTGTCCGGACGTAGAGACATCGACTCTACATGCCTTGGTTAAACAACGTCTTGCGCTATCTGCTGTCGAAGCGGAAATCGAGGTAGAGAGTAATGATGGTGGCGGTGGCGGCGGCGGTGGCGAATCAACTGCGACTTCCCCGAAGGTTAAAGTTGAAAAATTGGAGGTGTTGAAGATGGATGGGTGTCAGAAGGTCGATGTCGCATGGTTGCCGTGGTTCAGGCAGCACGTACGCGAGGTGAGTTGTATTTACGCTCCCACGAAAAAGGGGAAGAGGGGTGTTGCGAGGAGAATGTGAGTGTGTTTTTTGTTTTTGGTCGTGGTTTGGTGACTGACAACCTGGGATAGAAATGGTTTATAGTGTATATGATACTCCGTGCCTTTATAGAAAGCTTTATGGATATAGGATTTCTCCGCATGCATACTGACAACCCCGGTACCCCTTGTTTCCCCGCTAACTATCGTGGAAATTGATATCTGCTGACTCTTCCGGCACGGTGATAATTCCTTTTCTTTCGCATTGAACTTCAAACCAACCAAGGTCCCTCTACTTCCGTGGCTGCTTGCGTAGTCAAAAGGAACAAGCCAGTCATATTTCACTTTTTAGATAAACATTCGAGAACAGTGCGTATACAAATAAGGCTACAAATCACTGGGACGAGGAATCTCCATCCTAGTCCCTGCGAAGGCCATATTCCTTCACATGAGCATGATTGACTTTGAAAGTCGCTAATTGGCCGATCTGCTCGACGTGACCCTTGATGCCCTCTGGATCCTCGACACACTTGGTATGATGCTACACGAAGATCATCAGCACTCCAGATCCAATCAAAAATCAAATCAAATCAGATCGAACCTCAACAGTGGTCCACCCACCAAGGAAATAATAAGAACCAGCGCTCTCCCTCGTTTCACCATAAGCAAATGGAGGGTGTTCCTTTGCTCGTGGGGCTCGATGGCAATGATCAATCATATCCGCCATAACTTTCTCGAACGCGGCTTTTTTTCCTGCGTTGTCCTTTTCTTTGAGTTCGAGTGTGACGATCTCAGAGACGGGCGACGTCAAGGCGATCCGGGTGGTATCGCTAAAAGTAACGTGGCGCATTACGAAGTCCCCACCTATGACTGCACCGAGCTTCTCGAGGACCTGTGGATAAAGTTGCTGGTCGTCCTGAAGGGCTTTGTGATCCTCATAGGTGTCCCAGACTGTGCAAAGTGAGATGATGGTACCAGGCGGAGGTAATTGGAGGATTTACCGAGAAGAAGCCATCTCCTGTTAGGTTCCTCGATACCGGTTCCTTCGTATAGGCTTTATTCGTTGTCGAGTCCTCGATCAGTTAGGGATCTCGGGCAAGGAGTGAAGATCGATGGACTCGATCAGGAGATAACTCACTGTTGGAGACCCTTCTGATTTCGTATAAGTTCGTAAGCCGCATGGGAGAGGGTGGGGTCTTGAAGAAAGGCTTCTGAGGCCGTGAAGGTGCAAATTTCGACTACGGGTCCCTTGGATGTAGACATGGTATTGTGAGTGGGCAGGTTGGGTTGGTTACCGTTAAATAGGAGGTCCGTTGGAAAATGGACGCTCAGGGGTAAATATAGCTTTGCGAATGATCACGTCGCTTGGATTAATCGAGACTTCCCGGGTACACGCTTGAGTATTGCTTCGCATGGGAGATTCGGTATCATATCAGTTCTTGTGATGTGCTACATATGGTAAAGGTTCCTGGTGACAATAGGAGGGAACCAAAACCATTGGAGATATGACTGAAGAAGGAGCTTGGTTAGGATAGGGGTTGAATGATGGAAGGACTTGTGCAATGTATTAACTTGTCGCCAAGTGGCGGTCATCATGATTCCGCCGAGCAGGACCTTAAATGTTTAATATAGTGCATCTCTGCGGCTCACAAGGGCAGCTTTGTAATGTCATTTTCTTGTAAATGAATTCACATGAGGTCCATTAGATGCGGCGCAGGTATATCGAATGCTTCAAGTTATAGCCTTGGCTTCAACTCATCCCCTCGGTTTTTGATAGCTTTCAGTGAAACATGTTGTACTTTCAGCTCTGAAAGCTCCATAAGCCGAGAAATTAAGGGGCCCGTCTCCTTCCTTTTCAGCACGTCAGTATGGTCCTGGAACAGGTATAGTTCGACGTGAGAAAACTCAATGGGTCTGATAAATAGTTCCACCGCTCACTGCAACATTATCCCACCCAGCGATGAGATAAAAAGTCTTGGGATCCTCCACACATTCCCCGAGCGCACACGGAGCGTGCTTTACGCTGAAGACCTGATCAATACCGGTACGCATCTTCTTGAGAACAGTGAGCAATTCGTCTCGAGATTGGCCTTCTTTGAGGGTGAAGGAGGCGAACTCAGTAAAGGGGGCATTGAAGGCATTAGTAAGGTCGACGTCAAAATGAACGTGTGGAGCGACGCGAGGGGCTGCTATGAAGGGCAGCAGGGAAGGTGCGAGACTGGCATATTCAGGAGATCGACGGTAAACTGTGTTATGTTCAATGGACTCCCAACCTGGCGATTTGATGTGTTCATATTTACGAGGCGCTGAGATCGGAGACATTACCAATCGGAACGTAGACTGTTCTGTCGTCTTCTACCGCAAAACCGTAATGTAAACTGACACGGGAAAGGCGGAGTTGGTCAAATGAGCGCATACACCAAGTGATCGACGTACCTGACAACACCAGGACCAGCTCCAAGTGCCTTAAGGATTGGATCGCCACTCGAGCGATTGGCCAAGAACGCCTTGGATGCGGGGAAAGTGACGAGTTCGATGCAAACCATCTCTTAAGTGTAAGTGGGAGGTGGGAATGGAATTGGGCCGATACTTTACTTTACCGACGGAAGGATATCTTAGGGCTGATGTTGCCCACGGCGGCAGCGCGGCTTCTGACCGTTGCCGAAAGTGGATCACTTGTCAAGCTGTCATTGTTACTGTGTGCTCTCCTGCGGCTGCTAAAGCGTCATGGTCCTTCTGGATTCGCGTTGCTCCGCGCTGTGGTCGGATGTGCGTTCCCATAGACCGAAATGTCGATCTTGGGTAGGGAACATGACGTATTGGCAGGAAATTTCTCGCCGACGTCTGGCGCGGAGGACAAGTAACAATGCCAGAGTCCGCTGTTTGAAATGGGGAAATGACAGCTGCTGATGCACAAAGGATGACCACTAGTTAACCGCGCAAGACATATGGGGCACTCCATCCAGGCACAGAGCGGTGCCAAGCCGTTGTGTCAGAGTTGACGGGGTCTCTGATTAAGTGTGGGTCTGCCGCTTGCTACGGATTAGTTGCAAAGATATAGGTATGAAGCAAGAAGATATCGAAATTATATGGACCTAGACCATTGCACATTCGCAGAAAAGCGAGGAGTGGGTTTACAGGAGTCGAGTTCATAACGAAAATCTTGTCTTGGTTTAATCTGAGAACAGCGAGTCTCGTTTCACTGGAGTAGGATCACTATGAGCGATCGTCGGAAGTTTACTTCTTTCTCGCCTGTGAAGGGCAGCGTTTTGCAGCTGGGCCAATAATCAGAAGTTTCTTTGAGAGCGCCGGGGATTTCAGAGGTAAGGTGGTCTGTGCGCAATGACATGGTAAGGTGCACGTGGTCCCCAGAATGTCGTGACAACGATTATAACGAGTCCTAACCTTGTCAACACCCACAACTCTCGGCGCTCTCTCCCGGTCATTTACCATCTCGTATCCTTGCGATCTTCTTGTTTCTTCGGTATCCGGTCACATTGACTATGATAGCAGCTACTTCTTCGCCAGGACCGTCCATGTTGTCCCCTGGTTCTCAGGATACCTCTTCACTCAGAGCTGCAGCCCTCAAGACTCTCAAGACGGGAAAAAGGCGCCGTCCTGCATCTGGACAAGCTCAAATTATTCCACTTACTAGACCTGTGCCTCAGGATACTTTGCAACTTGATTATGGCCAGGATGACACCACATCAGAACCGCCACAGGCCCTTGCCAGAGCTCCTTCCCCACCAGCCAGTCCTCCCCGCATCACACCACCTGTATCGCACCCTATCCGGGAAACGGACATGGATATGCGGGAGGAGGGCGAAATCAGTGATGAAGAGCCGCTAGCGGAGGTCAACTTGTTAAAACCAGCACAGGACCAGGCTGATAATGGCACCAATCTGATCCAGAATGATCAACCCTCAATTGTACCTGTTTCTCCCCGACCAGGGTCTCCGATGCCTGCGCTCCTCACCAGGTTGTCTATGCCACGATCACCTGCTTCTAATTCTCCTACGTCGTCCATCCCGTACGTCGAGAGGGCACGGTCATTTCCTGCAATGGATACCAATCGAGGGTCTGCGGGTCCACCTGCCACTTACTTTTCGGGCGGTTCTCCTCGAGACCAAGGTCCGTTCACGCGAGAATCGTTTACTAGGTCTGTTACTCCGGGCAATGGTTATGTATCCACCTATGATCCTACGAGTTATGGGATGGTGGTGGATCGTTACGACATTCGTCCTGGTCTGAGTAGTAAGTTTGATTACGTTCGTGTCAGAAGCTATGCTTACCTTGCAACTTGTGCAGTGACACAAATGGAATATGACGCTGCAAAAGATATCGTACTCGACCTTCTTGGCTGGGGGGTGCCACCTCAGTATCTGGTAGATTGTGGCCTCAGCAAAGAATTGGTTTACTACGTCTTTACCGACTTGAGGCTTAGGCTTCCGCCCAATCTGGATATTCCTCGCGTCCCTAACGAGCCTGAGAGACTATCTTCTGGATCTCCAGCCCATACCGATTATCCATCTGGAAGTCATCTTACGTCACGTATCGGTGGTCCCATCGACGAATTGCAAGCACCTGCTCCTCCAGATTCTACCACTTATTCAGCCCCACTTACGAACACGTCCACCGCCGTTGTTACCCCAACCCCAGAAGAGCTTGAAGATATGGAGCGCCAGCGTCGTCAAGAACTGCTCGCCCGTAAAAAAGCCGTTTTAGCCTCCCGCAAGAGCAAGCGTCCTGTCGACCATAATTCGTCAACTGCGCAGTCTCCGGTTCCTGCTGGGTCTGACGTTGATGTGGCAATGGCGCCTCCCGCTTCCACCGAAATTGTGGAGGATTTCTTGAATAGCATCGGTCCAACAAAACAAGTAAGTAATTTCTGTCTATACCTACTCGATCCTCATCGATACTCTTTCTCAGGAAGAAACTTCAGCATCTGATCAAATGCCCGTTGAAACCTCAATGCAGGCCATGGAGGGTATAGAAACGGATGAGATCCCAGGCCTTGGCAGCTCGCGATCCCACTTCGCCGCTGTGCCGTCACCGACCTCAAGCCAGCACCCCACACCACCGTCATCGGCGAATAGCATCACCACACCCTCTACTCAGACCCTATTACCGTCGGAATCGGCTTTCCACCGCTCGAGTCGCAATAGAGGTGCAAGGCGCCCTGTCGCATCCGATTTCGTTGACGTCGAGGATGTTCGTTCGTCCACCTCGAATTCCGGACCTTCAAACATGACAAAAAGGAAGACGCGATCCGGGATGGATTTCTCCAATATTGGCAGTATGCGCCGGTGTATCATTGACTTGAGTGACAGCGAAGATGACGGTCATTTCCCTGATAATACCGAGCTTTCAAAACGATCGCAAACTGCTCCTGCTTTACGGACCAATTACAGTTCCAACACGCCCTGGATCTCCTCCAGGTCATCCCCTGCGCCCTTTGTGTCTGCCAAGACAAGGTCGGCCACCGTTACACCTTCACCAGAAGCTTCTGCCCTTGAGCTTCAAATCCTCAAGATGCGGGAAGAGATTGCTCAAATGGAACAAAATATGAAACGGAAAGCAGTATGTCTCCACATCTATCAGACAGTCTGATTACTCACTTTGCGCTAGCTGGCAAAACTCAACACGATGTCATCCACTGAGACGCCGACCTCGATCACGCCGACTTCTGGCGCGGCGACTCAGGAGCCAACTTCTCGAGAACAGTCGGCGAATCCTCAAGCTCAGGCACAAACTAAACCTGTCAATCAATCAATCACTAGCCCTGATCGTGACCTTCACTCGAGTGCGTGTTGGATATTCCGTGTGTGTGCCCTCTTCGTAACCCTACGCGTTCTTCAGCCAACCAAGATGTCACCAACATTTCTGAGAATGACGTTTCCGCTACATCAATCATCGGTTCTCACCCTCCTGGCCAGTGTATTAAGCATTATCGACTGACTTAACCAACTTTGGTCCACCCAGGTGACACCAATCATACCACTGCGCCCAGTGTGCCCCCAAGTCATGAACCTGAAGGTGTGTCACTATGAGACCAGTCATGCGTCCCCTTTCTCATCATTGAATTCTTTATCTCTGTCGCGGATCATTCTTTTAACATGCCTTCTGCCTTTTTGAATGCTGGTGATTGCCGATGCTGGAACTTTGTGGGTCTTCGTCTCGCGCCCACTGGCCGCTCATTGCCCTGTTCCTTTCGACACTTTCATACTTTTTGCTTTCATTGCCACGTATGGTAAGGATTACAAGCACAGTCAACTGAATTGGCAAGGAACCTTTCGCTACTTTGCTGCGATAAGCAGCCTTTCTCAGACAGTTCTAACGATGGCGTTCTGTTTCGTTCGTGTTGATTTTGTTATGCACCAACCGACACATCTACAGGTTCAACCTAATGCGGACGCTATGGATCGAGAAGACCCTCTCTTGAGCCCGAATACTCATGACGCCGACGATGCTCTACCGTTGTCGGCACAGGTACGTCTTCCTTCCTCGCTCAGTCCTTATTATTCTCGCAAGCGATCTCTTGGCCAGTCGCTGGGTCGCTGACTTTGAGTGCTCTAGGTATCGCAAGACATGTACGATCATTTTTTTGAGCCTGAGCTTTCTTCGAACTCCATTCCGAACTCTCCGGACCTATCCTTCCGACCTTACCAGTCCACTCTTTCATATTATCCACTATTACGCGCGCAAATGACCCCTCCACGACTGTCTGCTTCTGATCCTTTTTCTTCTGATGTGACTCATCCTTCCGCTCAAGATAACGAAGCCTTTCGTAGTGCATTAGTTCCTGGTGATTACTCACACTCGCCTACTCTAGTCCTGCCGGACCTGCAACCACTAAAGCTTGCGACGGCTATGAAGTACCTTGATCCGTCAAAGCGGCTTTGTCGATACGAAGTACCTGGTGGAGGTGTCTGTCGCGATGAAGGATGCAATGATGTACACCTTAGTCGCCTGCAGACGGGCATCGACGGAGAGATCTTGGAACCGAGTGGTGCGTAATTGATTCACCTTGTGGCCATAGATGGGTAAAGAGGCTTATGCGTCTTTCCCTCGCCTTTTGTTCTGTTATTAATTTGCCCTTCGGCTCCGCATTCCTTTTCAATGTGTTCCCCGCTTTTTTTCTTTGCTTTTTACATTCAGATCAAGAAACTGCCAACTTCCTCCTAGGCGCAATGCCCCTTGAATGGCAAACGAAGAACGTCACTGTGGGCAAGATGATCGCTGCACTGACACTAGTGCGGCAGTCGGCGTCCCTAATGACGCTCAGCTTTGAGGAACGTGTAAGACGAGCATTACTCGTCCTCGAACCACCACCGCCAGTGCCGAAGACATCGTAACATCCAAGACCAAGAGGCCGTCGGACCAGCAGAAACAATGGGGAGGCCCTCCTCAATTCGCCGATAATCAGCGACCACCACCAAATACTCCGAGCCTGTTGAACACTTGACAGCAAATGGTATCCAATCTCCCGGCTTGTGGAAGAAACGGACACAGAACGCCTTGTAAGTGCGGCCTAGCTCTGGAGAGAGGTCCATTGGGCGATGGCTGGCTGTTGGAAGGGTCAAAGACGATGTATGAAAAGATCAAAATATGATTGAAAAAAAAAAAGCTCGAAAAGAGTGCTCTAGGCACCATCCTTCGGGTTCTGCGCGTGCTTGCGCTCGCGGAATCAGAGGAAAGCATGAGTGGACAAGATACGGTTTTACTTTGTATTGTTCGGGGTTTTTCACTTTGCTCTCTCACTTGGGCTCTTGGTTCCCTGGTGCAGGCTCGCGGATTGTCTTTTATTATCATTTGTATCCCTCGGAAATATAATCGTGTTGGTTTAAATTGTGGTGACTGCGGTGAATCAGATGACGTTGATGAAGATCACGAAACTCAATCGTTTATGTACTGAACCGGAGAGATCGATGTGACGCTAACAGATAAGCGACGGGAGAAGGAAAGGGATCTATTGAATGGTGATGTCAGGTGCGAAGTCGTAAAGTAGAGCAAGTGTCAGGCAAGAATATATATAAAGGCGGCAAAGGATTACTGGAGATGTACATATAACTTCTTTTGTGGAGGTGTTGCGTGACAGCCGATATGACAGAATCAGTGAGGGCGGTAAGGCTTGTGGGGACTATTACGAGAGGAACGAAGAAATTCGAGAGAGAAGGGAAGTACAATGGCAAGGGGGGGCGTTTATCGTGTCATTGTTGTTACTAGTGGCCCAACGCTGAAAGGAAGGAGAATAGAAGGAAGAAGGGAGGATAAAGGAAGGCCAAGAGAACCCTTTGAATGAAGGATGGAAGGATGGAAAGATCATCGATCATGCATGGAGCTTGGTTCCCTGACTTAACGGAGCGTCAGACGGATGGAATAACTGGGATGTGCGATTGTGATTGTGGGGTTGGGAAAACTGTGAACCTGCATTACATTGATTGTGAGCGCAAAGCATTGCAGGGTTGTTCAGGGTCATGAGGGGCTTGGAAAGGTGTCAGTTGCCAGAATCGGCGTGTGTGCGGGTGTCACGTTGGTGGTACCTCCCCCCTTAGTTTCTTGACACAGGCTGACGGTACGATGCGATGGTGCAGGGACAGGAATGGATACTACTTGAGATATGGAGATGAGATTGATGGCATGCTTTGATGGTCTTTTGTCCTTGTCGACCAAAGAGATCAGCTCATGCGTAAGGTATCTGCGTTGGTTTCTCGACAAGCTATGGTGCGCGGCTGGGGAGTGCCTCAGAGCCACGCTTCAGTCTGAAAGCTCCTGGGATGCAAGATGCGATCGAATGGAAGGTGTGCTGCTACGGTGGAGGTACAGCCATTGGAACCCGAAGGACAACGACGGACCGGGGATTTGGGACCTGCGATCCCAGTTGATGGGAGGTTCCAGATTTATATCTAGAGTTGCCTTTTTTGGATGACAGACAGGAACCTGGTGCGGTCAGCGGAGGAGGCGTGGGAACGAGTGTCACGCGGAGACAGAGGGGCTTCTGAGGATGCCAGAAGAGGGAAGAGGAGAAGAGTGCGCGACGTTACGGGGAAGCGGGTGGGGAGGAAGGAGAGGAGGCGGATGTATGGCTGTCAGTGACCCCCAACTGGAAGGCAGTGCACGGACTTGTTATCTGAGTCATCTGAGGGCTTAGTCATATCGGGAAGGCCGGTTCTCGGGGTTGTCCGGATATAGATGGGTGTGCCTTGTTGGTGTTATGTATGCGGCTATTTGTACGTTGGGGTGATGGCGTTTATCTGGGTTGGACCTCAAAAACGAGTCCTGATCAACCTTCCCTTTTCGCCCTCCCACACAATTCCTTTTCCGGCCAGACTCCGTAACCCCCTCTGCTCGTCGTCCTCGACGTCCTCCACTGCCTCCTAGTTCTCCCCGTCTCCTCCGCCAAAATATCCTCCACAACGTACTCCCACAACCCCTTTCCCGTGAGTCATCGCCACTGTTCCCCTACCACTGCGCCCCACCACAGCACCTGCGCTCTATAAACAATCCCCTTCCGTATTCTACATACCCTCTCCTTCCTCTTCTGGCCTCTTCTTATCCAACAATGATTCCTTCCCAGCCTTCCGCCCAGTCGCCGACGTCGCCCACGATGCGTAAACGCCAGCGCACTCTCGACATGCACCCAGGCAATTCTGCGCCCGCAGACGGTCATCCTTCAACTGGTGCCGCCCCGGCCCCCGTCGGTGATGACGCGTTTATCAATGATCACGACGCGGTAGATAGCGGAGGTGATGACGACGACGATGAGGAGAAGCCCAAGTCGGACAAGAAAGCAGGAAGACGAAAGATCAAGATCGAATTTATTCAGGATAAATCGAGACGTCATATAACGTTCTCCAAAAGGAAAGCAGGTAAGGTCCCTTCGTCCCTCCTCACCATCCTCTTCCCTTCTCACATGTCTATTTCCAGGCATTATGAAAAAGGTAACCTACCTGCCTCTTTCGTGAACCTATTTGCACTAACACGCCTAAAGGCATACGAACTCTCTACCCTTACGGGCACACAGGTCCTCCTCCTGGTTGTCTCAGAGACAGGTCTCGTATATACTTTCACTACCGCTAAGCTCCAGCCCCTCGTTACACAACCAGAGGGCAAGAACCTCATCCAGGCTTGTCTCAATGCCCCACATGGTTCCCTTCCATCATCAATGCCTGTTGGTACTCCTCTTAACCGCGCATCTGGTCCCATGACTATGGGTGCCCCACCCCCAGGCCCCAATAATTTGCCTGGTGGCCTCTCGATTAGTGGCGCGCCGACTGGTAATCCAGTTAAGGAAGACCAGGACGGTGACGAAGACGATGAGGCTACCCACGGCGGCCGCGCTAATGCAGGCGACAAGCGCCGTCGGCGTGTCTCATCCGCCACAAACCCCCGTGGTGCCACGTCACCTCACACCCCAAATGCCACTGTACCTCCCCCACTTTCCATCCCTCCCCCTGGCCCCGGTCAACCTACATCCGCGCAGCCACATACGGCTCATGCTCAGCAACCTCCCCCACAGATCTCCCTCGGTTCCCCCACCTCTCCCCAACAACAGCACACACAAGTAACAGCTTCATCTCCTCAGACGTACTCCGCTGGTGGCTCCTATCACCACCCTGGTCAACAGACCCACCATCAGCCTGCACAACAGCAGCATGATATGTATGGTGGCCATGCTATGCCTCCTGGCGGTTACTCGTATCCTGGGATGGGTGCTCCCCCACAAGGAGGGCCTGGTCAACCGCTTGGAGGTCTTGCTGCTGCTGCTGCTCAACACGGACACTGGGCACCACCACCCCAGCAACAAGTGCAGCAAGGTGGACACTATGGTAGGAGATAAAGGATTGATGTCTTGAACGATGATCCCCTATGCCCTCCCCTTTCCTTCCTATGCTCTTTTGATCACCTTCGATCTCGCGTTTCTTCCCGTGTTTTCTCTTCCCCCGTTTCTTTTTTGCACGTCGTTGGTTATTTGTCTCGATCAAGTATGTGTAGTATGTAAATGAATTCAAGGGTGTAATGACACCTTGTCCTCCGCCTACCTTACCTACCTTTTTTTTTCTTTTTCCCTCATCTCTGAGTTCGTCTTGCCCCTGCTTCGAATTATGAATATTCTACCGGTCACCTTTGATCCTGGGACGATATTTTCCGACTGGGCTTGTTCACCGTTTTCCACTTAGTGACGTCCTTGAAACGAAACACGATGGCGCTCGGCTATTTTACTTTATTTTATGCTTCTCTGTCATTTTTTCTCAATTGGTATGTTGTAACACAGAATCTCGAATCTGAATTCTGTCATGTTCTCCAGCTCCTTAAAATGACGGCTACTTATATGCGTCTGACACTGATTAATTAATGTGAGTAACACTTGCCCGAAGTGATTCAAATTCTGTTGCCGACCGACGCGACTTCCCTTTCTTCTCCTTCCCTTGCCTTCTCTTCTGAGATAAGGAACGGAACGGAAGATCATGGCCTCGGTTCCATACTCGTCGTAAGCCTTCTGTTTTGAGTTTAGGAACCTGAACTCAATTTAGTAGTGGTGTACTTTTCGAGTCAAGGGGGGGAAGGTTGATCCTGTTATGGTGAATAGGTGATATATGGACATACATGCCATCAACTATGTCATATCATCAATCATCATTTGAAGACTAGAATTCGATGGTTGTCTGCAGAAGGAAAGAGAGTCGGGAAGGAATTTGATTATGGGACGTCATTGATCACTTACTGTATGCTAGTATCAGCAGTGGTGTATATGGAAACGGAAGCAAGCAATCTCCTTGACACTGCCCATGCCTCACGGAGTGGGAATGCGTAGGGTAGGTTCCCGCCTTTCAAATATATATAGAACAGATTTCAATGAGACCGACTTGGGCAAGTTTTCTTCCCAAGTCGGTCAATTTTCAATTCCAACCCAATTCTGGTTCTGCTCCCACTTCGAGTCTGTGAGTGATGTCAATATATGGTCGTCCCATCCAAGAATGGCTATTTCCCTTTTTTGCATTGCGACTATTTCAGCGAATTCTCGGTTGGGCAAACTTAACCTGAATGTCGGTGGGCCGTCTCATTACATGGGAGACTACCAACAGTGGCTTTCGCACACCCCGTCAATTCAGCCACCACCACATCATATCATCACGGCATGCATTGCACGTTTACCCAGGCTGTAGTTATTCATAGCTTCAGTGACATTTTTGCATGACATTGGAGAAACCGCTTCATGATGACCGGTCCGCTGAAAACCCCACACCGATAGATCAGCAGCTATTTCGGGAATGCGAGAAAGTCCGTCAACGATCCGACTTTGACCCACTCTATGGGATACGGCTTTGGCGGCAGGCACCAGTGCATTCGGATATCCAGGCGTGTAGGACTCCGACGTGGACTTTTTGTGACATCTATGCCGATGTTATCGTGGTTATCTATCGTGCAGGTCTCCGATGCGTTAACGGGTCAACGAACGACGAACTTGGCGAGACCCCTAAAATACAATGAACCCTTGACGCTGATTGTGGATTCCTTCCCTGCCCTTTTCCTGGTTCAGTTCTGGATGCACAGCAAGGAGAGAGCGGGCCAGGGTTTCACGGCATAGCAAAACCCATTACGTTCCAAGGAATCAAATATCTGGACGCTATGACGACCACGCAGTGTGCAGGTGGCGACGAAATGCATGACCCATGTGGTGCGTCTTCCGAAACGGCAACTTCGGAACAGAATATCTCGAGATCGCAGAAACTTCGAAGACTGTTTGTTGCGCTGTGCAGTGCTACGGCGCTCATAAGCGATTGTCCCTCGCGTTCGAGGCCCAAGTGTTAACAGTTTGGCAGCATATATGGGTATATGTGTTGATTAAATGCATGACCCATGTGGTGTGTCTTCCGAAACGGCGACTTCGGAATAGAACATCTCGAGGCCGCAGAAACTTCGAAGATTGTTTGTTGGGTCGCGCAGTGCTACGGCGCTCGTAAGTAATTGTCTCTCGCGTTCGAGACTCAGTGTTGGCAGCTTGGCAGCATATATGGGTATATGCACTTGATCTGGGGTTCTGGCTCTGAATCAGAGGATTCATGGCGCGAGGTGAGAACGCAGTAGGTGACAGCTGTGGTTGATATGGTCAACCCTCCTATGATTCTTAACACTACGGACAAGCGACCTTGTCCACTGGTAATGCGACGTAATGTTGCACACCTCTGGCGGTCTTGGGCTTGTCATCACGGGTATTGGGGAATAGGTGAGAAAATCTTTCCTGAAGAGCATTTGGCTGCGGTACCCATAATTGTTGACGCTCAAACAAGGTTTATCTAGATTAAATTGAATGCAGGCGGTTTATAGTTCAGCGCTGAGTGTTTGGCGTTTAGGGAGATGAAGCAAGGAAGCATTCTATATCGATCAACGCTCGCACCAGGTCTGGATTCAACGAGAGTTGCTGCGCGGAATCAATAACCACTCATATCTCCCGGGCTGCTTTCTGCTGAACACTTCTGCAGCTATTCATATCCAACAATAACTCGTTTATGATTATCATTGCGCAAGATCCGTCTTCGAGGGATCCTCAGACCCAACGATCATTTATGATCGCACATTCCGCATAGAGTAATGCTCGACGCGATGGAATAAAACAGTCCTCCCTTTTTCTTGTCTTCCTTTATGCACGCCAGAGACGTGGTCTCAGTCCCCTCAACTTCCAGCCGTTCTTGGAGGTTCTTGGGCCTTGGTAGTGCATCCTCGGAAAACGCCTGCCGTGCCTTTGACTCTCCCTCACGGTGCTCCGGCTTCAATGCTGAGTGTCCCTCAGGGACTCACTGAACCCAAGAATAGCCCCGGAGCTTCCGCTTCCATTGCAAGGTGCTAAGGGCTTCTAGGATCTTATCAATCCAATCGCAGTCCACGGATGATAGACTACGATATCCACATGACGCTGACTGCGCATCCTGAAACGCCTAGAGGACCTCGTGGATACCTATAGATTCCAGTCATATGTCTCTCTTTCCCTGCTCTAGATCTGTGGATAGTGGCGCCGATGATCACTGTATGGGACGTCCCTCCCGCACTAGAACTCTGATCCTGTCGCTATCTGGAAGGTTCGGAATCATTAAACACCTTCAATCCCAACTAACTATGATTTCCAGTGTTGGTTTCACCATCCCACTCCGTACCCACTGATCGACCCTTGCCCAAGTTGTATCAACGCCAAGAATAGAACGGCCGCTATGATCACCCCCTGTGCGAGGGGCACTCTACAGGATGCGCCTTTACTTCAGCTTAAGCCTCATATATCGTACCCCTGCCTCACCTTCCCCTGAGGTTTTATATGAAATAGCTCAGTGAGCGAATATGGCATCTCACCTGCTGTTTTCTGCTAACTCAGATACGAGGAGTGATCAAGCCCGAAACCGCGTCAAGAAAAAAATCTTTGCACCCCAGCCCTTGCTTCCTACCATTAAGCACGTCAACGAACGCCATGCGAGTGGGTCTCCGCAAAGGCATTAGTATGGGCCGGAGCAAGTGTTTATCAAAAGACATGGTACTCGAGAACAATCACCGGCTTCTCGACGTCTGAATCAATTCGGCTGGTATCTTTGGTGTGCCGAATGAGACCAGCTTCCTCGGACGCTGGAAACTACCGGGGGACGGAGTGCGATGCCCGAGACACGTGTTGTGGGTCAACTGCTGGTGCGATATGTGATTTCTCAGGATGCTGGGAGGGTGAGGACTGAGCCCGCGATCTATGGAGTATGACTAGCGTTCCTCCGTGCAAAAAAAAATGGCGCGCCATCATTTTCATGTCCCCTCGCAGGCGGCCGATCGGTTTTGAATCGCTTCCAAGTCAATTCATTGTTCTTAGTGCAAGTTTTACGTGAAAATTAGTAGCCGGAAATCAGTTGTTACAGAGCACTACTGTTCCGAGATGAACATCCTTGAAAGGATAAGGAGAGGCATTAAACTGCCGGTCATGAACGCGGGAATAATGGAAATGAGGGTGTAGTTGTATTATGTTCATCGACGCATTTGTAGAGTTCGACAGGGTGGAGTATGTAAGCCAAAAAGACATTGGCACAAACGACATTCCCTTCGGTTCTCGTCTTCTGAACAATTGGCGGCGCTGAGCTCAGCAGGAAATTTGATGGAGCTTTGGACATGACAATCAAGCTGGTTCGAAATTCGGGTTCTATGAAAAATTTCTTAGACGAGATTTCACAAAGTTGTAATCCGACGCGGTGGGACACTGGAAGACTTCCACGGAGTCGGTGTGATGAAGGCGATAGAAGGGCAAAATTTTTACCACATGGCAAGTTCGCGCTGACATCATCGGTCCTTGCAAGAGCCTGTGTTTCAGATGATGCGCCCCCTCTTGACTCGAACCACACAAGCACCTCCTGGCGTATCGTCTGTCGCCCAAATGCAATGAGTCTCCCACACTTGGAGCCACTGGGACAGATTCCAAGGCTTTGGACAATGGACACCTGGCTGACCGCCCATCACATACGCCATCAAGAAGTTGGCCTCATGGCTGATAAGGAAATCAAAATACCCGATTTTTCCGTACCGCCCGTCCCGGCTAGTCGGGTAAGACGAGGGTGAGAGAGAAGACGACAGAAGCCACCCTAAATCAGCACTCGAGGTCATCAGACTCAGGGTCTGTGTGATCTTTGGGCGCCCTCTTCCCCATCCTGATTGGCTCGACCCTCTCAAGGCAATCCGGGATTCCCGATAAAGCTAATGCACATGGTGTAAGATCGTGCAATTACCGGATTAATCCAGCACCCTTAGCCCCATTTCGGGGTTCTGGCTCATGGTGGCGTTGAGGAGGCTGTGTTGAGATCGAGGGATGCAAAAGAACAATGGACGATGACGCTTTTGTCATGGAGATGGGGTTTTCACGGCACCGAACCCCACAGCGTATCCTACTTTGGATTTATTAGGATTCCATTGTCGATCCGCCCCCCTTCCCGCGCCTATTTTCTTACACCTTGACACCTGACGATATGTTTTACCCTCCGGACTTACATCGGAAAAATCACTGAAGGGACGCAGAACACGCTCCCGACAATCAGTCATAGACCATTCCTGAACACAACATTTGGTCAAATCCAGTCTTATTAAGTAGCTCTACCCGACAATCATTGTCAGTGTTTGGTATGTACCAGTAACCAGATTTGAGAAATAAGCTATCACGAAGCTCTCGTCAGGTGGTTCTTCATCATATGTATCTATCAGTGTTCGTCATACATATGCTATTCTCATACATCAACAACAGCAAAAGGTTGTTGTAAAGTTCCATAAATGTCGCGAGATTATGACATGTGGTTGGGCGTGGGACCAAATTGCATGCGTACAGGTGAAATTCACATGCCTGCAATCTCACAGATCAGAGACTTCCAGTGAACCCGCTCCGGCAAACGCGGTATATGATGAAGACAACTTGTCAAGAACATGTCAGCATATTGCAAATATTATGTTTACGAGATACACCACAAATACAGACAAAGGTGGTATCAACTAACCCATGCCAACAGATTGATACACGAACCAGCAGTGCTTAGTGGGCGAAATGAATGTGCGGAATAATTAACATGAGAGGTCAACAACCTTTAAAGAGAGTAAGAAGGATGAAAGTCAATGTTCTATGTGTAAGTAGCCGAATCCAAGGCTGAAGAGGTGTTCAATCCGAAAATGATTGGGAAATATTCGGGATATCGACGCCGTTGTAAGTCTTGGCCGCCTGATTCGGTGAATTGGGGTCATAGGCTTTCCATGCAACGTATACTCTGATTGCTCGACTCAGCCTTTTATGAGGCGGCAAGCTCGATGGGCTGAACGGAATTGGTGTAGGCGGCGAAAGGTCCTCCTTCGAAGATGACCGTTTTCCATTCAGGTCGCTTATGCTGCTGTTGGTGCTGCTCTGAGTTCCAGGCGTAGGTGTGGTGAGTAAGTCGCCGTTGGAATGCTTGGGTTGAGGTTCATGCAACGTCGGACGTGAGGTGTTTGTGCCATGGCCATCTCCGTTCTTCCGGTGATGATGCGCAAGATATCGGGCTCTCTTCTCTTGCTTTGCTACCCACTTGTCCCACTTCTTGCAAGCCTCGTCGAAGGCTTTCCGCCGGAGGTCTCGAGGTGATGCAAAGACATGCCAATTCACGTGTTCCTGTAGTGCATAATCCACAGAGGCCTGATCTTGCATGTCCCTGTATAAACAGATAAGTATAACCATCATCGATGCACCACATAAATTAGAACCTACAGCTCGAAATTTGACAGCAACATCTCGAAATCATCCCTGGTCATGTCCGCAATCCCATTCATAATCGAGTCTGTCGAGTCCATACTTGTCGTCGAGTTCAGACTTGTGTCACTCCTCATTGGTCTGATCAAACCCCCAGAACCGAGTGCGTGTGAGCCATTCCAGTTCGCGCTCCTCCTCTTTGCGAGCTCTTCCTGGTACTGTTCAACCCATTCCCACATAGGCTCCGAACATCCTAGGATGTCCATTGCACGCAAGTATAAGTGCATATTTAACGTCTTCAGGTCGATATTGAGCGTTGTATTTGGCAACTTTGACATCCGCATTGGGCCGGAGGGTTTTTTGTCAGAGCGCCGTCTCTGTGTATGGGACACGGGAGAGAGGGCATATCCACGCGAACCATCGAGTGTAACATAGGGCGATTGGCGACGGATGAGGTCCGGGAATGACAGAACTCGAAGGGCAGCTTGTTCCTCTTCGGTCGGCTTCCCAAGTGTACAACGATATCGCGAACGAGACGGTTCTGCAACCCCAGGAAAGTTCTTGGGTATCTTTGCCTTCTGCGGTTTAGGTCGAATAGCATCACGTGCCTCCTCATCATTTGAAGAGAACTCATCCGAGCTCTCGGACTCGGACTCGGAATCCGTAACATATCGCGATTCAGAATGCAATAAAGCTGTTGGGGGGAAGGTATATAACAAAGGCGGATGAGTCCGAACATCTGAAAACAATTCTGATTAAACGATGACGCAGCCCTCCTGGCGTTAACAACTCACCAACAAAGTGGTATTCCAGGTAGTTCTGAATGATCGATAATGGTGAAATATTGATAAACCTTGACGAAAGCATTTCCGAATAGATAACTTCGAGAATGGCATGGTCCCTCGGGTTCCTAGGCGCCTTGTACGTTCGCAGCAGATACGGTTCTTGCTTGGCCGCGCGCTTGTTCGGCACAGATGTACTTTCAACCGAGGCCTGACTTTGGACTCCGTGGGAAGAAGTCCGACTGCGTAATCCATGCGGGTGGGTGTCGTTGGCAGGAGCGACCATGCCTGACGACCTCCGTCTCGGGGGTGCAAATTCCTCTCCTGGAGAAGGAATGTGATGTCCCAAGGAATTCAGCAATGAAACCGCAGAGCTTGCAAACGTACTGTTGCCTTGAGGGCTTGATGGTGTCTTGACGGACAGCGTAGGTCTGGCGGTTGAGCGGGAATGTGGGGGGACGAAGGATATGGGTTCAGGTTTATTAGGGCGTTTATCTGGACCGGACGATGCTACAGAAACAGCCTGAGATGCATGAAGTTGTGCAGTCCGATCGTGACTGCGGTCGTGGTCGGTGAAAGAGACATGTTTTGTGTGTTCGGATGCGGGAGCCGACAGTTCGGATGGCGAAGGAGTAGGGAAGAATGAAGTCAGACCGGTGGTGGGGGTTGCAGGAGATCCGTTCGTGTCACTACTATGTGTGCTTATAGGAGTGTTGCTGTCGACACTCGCGCTGTGGGAGGTTGGCTGATCATTCGATAAGCTGTTAGAAGTAGCTGAGCTCCGGCTGGATGGTAGGGAAAACTCTGTTTCTAGTGCCACCATCATATCCGGGGGCATTTCGTTGCTGTCATTGGGTTTGCCGGGGAAAAACAAGTCTTCCTCAATCAACTGAGCGGCCAAGAATCCCAATGTCAGCAAAACAGAGGGATCAAAAGTAAAATGGGGACAGATCTTACCTCGAAGGCACCTCCGGATTTGAGTACACGTTTGCATTCCTCAAATAGCGCGTCCCACTGTACACAAGTCAATCAACGATTGGGTCTGTAGATGACAGATGGGCGCCGCCCACACACCTTATTTTCTGGAACACCCAGCCCCACCCTTTTGATATGTCTGGGGATGTCGCATTAAGTGCACTGCCTCGATCGCCACGTTGGATGATTATACGTACATGAAGTCGAACTGCTCATCTTCAAAAGGCAGACCGTCGAGGCTTAAAATATCGTTGAATTAGACTACATAATAGATAATCAACTACTAGGACTCACAAGTTATCGTGTACCCAATGTATCCTCTCCTTTAAGTCTCGATCTCCAAGCGTGTTAAAGTCAGGTTGTGTAGGAACCAGATCTATACCTACAACATTGTCACATTAACACAATACAACACAGATAATGTGCGATCACATACCCCAGAAATGACATTCCTATACATCTTCATGAATGATGGTTCCTCTCAGGGTGACGTGACGGACTGCTCACCTTCCAGACCCCCGCGACATGAGCTATCCATGCACCGGTGCCTATCACATTTCTCAATACTCCATCCGAATAAATCGCAGCATGCTCAGGCTCACCACATCCGATGTCTAACCTAAAAGGGAGTCAGAACCATGGTAACTAGGTCAGGTGGGTCGAATGACAACTCACACTGCTTTTGGGGGCGTTTCAAATACATGCCATGTCCAGCTATTACATATCTGATGGCAAAGGATTATCTCCCATACATCGCTAGTGAAAACAAAGGTCGAGGTAAGAGTCGGAATAAGGCCAGAAGTAGAGTGATATCCATATATGCCAAGGAAAGGTACCCGGACATAAGCGGCAACAGACACATCATATGGTCAGGTACCTACGCTTTTAGGCAATAGCATTGATGGCACAACGGCACGAGATGGTAAAACTGAAATACACTCACAGATCCTGTGCTCTAGGGTCGTAACACCGCGGGTATGGTGCAACCTTCTCGTCGTAGGCGTGGTGGATCTTTCCGGGAGTGACTCCGCCGCCTTGTTGGTGATAGCCTTTGCCCTTGAGGATGAACTCTTTGTCGTGTGCGTCTTTGAAGTACCGCAGCTGGCGTAAAATTGTTCGATCGACTGTCGAAAAGTTGAATTGTTGTTTTGCGGGTGGTTCGGACTTGGTGGGTTTCATCATGACAGGAGCAAGAGGAGCGACGGGCGCAGGTAGTGCGCTGGTGGAAGAAGTGGACGTCTTGACTGTAAACCGTGGTGTTGAGGGGGATTCGGGAATTCCAGAATGAACGTAGCGAGGTATTTCGTCGTTAGTGTCACTGAGTTGACCATGCGGTTGTGAGGGGATGTGCTGCACTGGTGAATGTTGTTGGTGCTTTGACGGTGGATGTGAACCACTCGGGTGCCGGCTTTTGGATGATTTGCCTCCATGTCTACGCCCACGAACAAATGGGAGGTCAGATAGCGTCCTGCCACTACCAGAAGAGAATGGGTTGCCCTACAGATGAAAGAAATGCATCTTATCGTCAGTAATGTTCCAAAAGACGTTGGGGGTAGTTATGAGATAAATGGAAAAAGTGCAAACTCCCTTCAAAGGAAGGAGAAACCAAATTCGTAAAACCAACTTAGCAAAGGCAAACAATGACTAAATGCTACGGACTACGCCGAGGGATGGATCAAACTCATGAAGCGCCTAGTCTAATATGGCTCGTCATATCAGATGCACTTGCACTCACCGAACGGGAACTCTTTTTCTTAATAGTGCCACCCCCATTAACCTGGGAACCTTCCAACATCTCTTTCGTTACGGTCTCAGTCGGCGGTGGCGTGGACGGTGCCGGATGCAGCTCCCAAGGAGTGACTTCCTCAACTTGCGCCAGTGTCATAGACGACCGCAATTGAGTTGACATCGATTCCTTCATCTCGTCGCCATCTTCTAGCGTCGGACTGGATCCTGGAGCTGGTTCAAGTTCCCAGGGTGTGACATCTTCCGTGGGTCCAGTTTTTTGAACCTTGTGCTCTTGGGAAGATGTGCCCGAAACGTGCGAATGTTGTATTGAAGGAGGACCGGGGAATGATCTGGCGTGATTATGATGTGGCCCTGCTGAATCATACGAGACAAATGTCGACGTCTCATCTACAGAGGCAAGTTGGGATGGGGTCCGCGACATGGACTTCGCCAAATTCTCCTGAGGTGGCGGAACAAGCTCCCAAGGAGTGACATCCTCCACAAAGCCCGTGGTTGTCATTGGCGGTAAACTGGTGGGAGGGACTGTCTGCTCCGGAATCGTCTGGTTCGAAAGATGATATTTTGTATTTTTTTCGGGTATAGGAGGATATAGCTCCCATGGCGTAACTTCTTCTACCAGTCCTGTTGCGGTCGTGGAAGAGCGTGACCTTAGAGAAGGTTGATGTGCAGATTTGACGGACGGCGGCCGTGATTTGATAGACGACGGCTTGGATTTTTGGGTGGGCGCTGGAGCTCTGTCAAACTCGCCATCAGTCGGATTTGCAATCGTCCGTTCAAAGGCGTTGGATTGGAACTCCCAAGGAGTCACCTCCTCCCGCGAACTCGCAGTCGACGGTCGGCTCGAAGGTCTTCGCGGCACGGGAGGTGGGCTATCCGGCATAGTTGATAGAGAACGGGGACTCTGACTAAGTCGAGGTGTGAAAGCGGGTGATGGTAAGGGAGGAGGTATCGGGGTGAGTGTGTTTTGGAGGCTAAATGTTGAGGGTCGTTTTTTCAACGGCAGAACACTCGCGCTAGATGTCCTATGTGCGGAGGTAAAGGCTTCTTTGGAAGAAGCCTGCGGAGGGCAGGGGGTCGAGTTGGTCCTTTGAAAGGTGGGACGAGGGGGCTCGGTGTCGGGAGAACCATTGGGGAAAGGGTGGGAGGCCATTGGCAGAAGGTAGATCTAGAAGCAGTAATAGGAGGCTAGATGGCGTGAGTGGTGGAGTTAGATTAAATAATCGAAAAGCAAAGGAGCACAAGGGACTGGTGAACGACGGCCGAGGTTCACCTCGACGAGTGCGGTGTGGGCTAGAAAGACATCCAAGTGTGGGATGGACTTTGAGCCATCATTCTCGTCTTTCTCGGGTATCCCTCGGCTCCACCATATTCTCACTCTCCTCGTCCCTCTCCCACGGCCTACCTATAAGAGGGGTCTTTTTCGACGATCACCAGTATTTGGATTTGGCTTTGTTCATTGAGCTCCTCTCCGAAATGTAAATTGTTGCATAAACTTCATTATACCTGCAACGCATAGGTGATCATCATCCAATAGGGGGTACATATCATGGTAAAAATCAGTCTTCAATTAAAATCACCTTCTGCCTCCAAACCGTACACCAGCCCTAATGCGACACGCGCCGCTGCTTTTCGCCGCTCGTCTTCATTTTCCATCCCGGAAATCTCCTCTTTCATTTGTTGGAGTGCTCCGAGCACTCGGGATAGATCGAATGGTGCTAGATCATATTGATCATCTCCGTCGAACTCGGCTTCGCCATTGCTGAACTTTGGTTCGGTGCTCTGAGTTCTTTGCGAATCTTCTGTCAGCCGCAAATTGCCTTTCTTCCCGAAGATCCTGGATGATGTTTCTAATATTTCGTCTTGTGTAGGCAGATCCTCGTCCTCTTCATCGGAGATCACCCTCATCGTCTCTTTGCTTCCCTCGCTCTCTCCGAAGTCAGAAACAGAACCCAAAGAGTTGTATGACCTCAATCCACCCAATGGTTTGAGGCCATCCTGATCCTCAGCTCCATCCCCTGCTGGTGTTGACCGACCAGATCCTTGCCCAAAGCCTTCAGTTTCAATCGCAGGGGCGGAGACAAAAACTGTGAAATCATCATCAAACTTTGCCAAGTTTGTCGGTGGCGACATCGACGATCCTGTCCCCCCGTTATGCTTTTCCTGCGAAGAAACGGAGGAAATTTTGCCGAAAAACCCTTCATCAACCTCGGTCGGGGACGTAATCATTATGTCCGAACGCACTGCCATCCTCCACGGATCTTCGCCATCGCCGTCGTGTACGTCAGTTTCTAACCATCTTGTAAGCTCCTCCATTTCACCCTGCATGCGCTTAGCTCTTGCGGAAAGCTGAGAGCTTGAACTCGCCACCAAGTCATCCACCAGAGATAAGCTGTGATCCTGCGATCCTCCCACCCCCCATTCAAACAGGCTAGGGTCACGTTGCGCTCGTGCCCTCCCATATTTTGTGCCTTTCTCTCGTGCTTTCATCGACGGCCACATGACCGTACTCAAGGCGTCGAGGACACGAGGGAGGCTTGGAATGTCTGTAACCAGGTGATTCGGTGAATTGGCATTGGACGTTCAATGGGAGAGATATCAGTAACTCACCATCAGACCCATCTTCTTCCTCGTATTGTCTTTCTCCCCGTTGATCAGCCACGTCCCGCGTCGCATCGATGTACTCGAACCCGAAACCCGACACAAACCCATCAATTACTGCGTTATCCTCCTCCCTTTCTTCAGCATCCACGGGTTCGGCTGGTACTTCGTCGGGTAGTGATTTCACCCTCACAGCTAATGACACTTCCGGTTCCTGTCCGTTCAGATCATGGGAAAGCCGTTCGATATGATGTTTGTATGCCTAAAAATGGTGCATATATGAGCTCAGCGAAAGGCGTATATCATGACAACCAAGATTGAACGAATGACTTACTTCATTACTTCCCCAGACGAAGATCACTGCAGGTACATTCTGTAGTAGATATGGTGCCAAGCCACGCATTGGGTGTATGGCGAAATGCACATCTGCAGAATAATACTTGTTCTCGATTGTCCAAGGGATCTTGACTAGATCTGGGGAAAGTATATCCTTCTTCCCTTCGTCAACACTACGAGCTTCCTCCGCCGGCGGAACGAAAGTTTGGCCCAACTTCTGAAGGCCTATATATATACGAACGAGTTCCCCAGAACGCAGAAAAGAACCGCCCACGACAGCAAGGAGCATTGAAAGTGAACCTTGAGGCACACATCATTTGTCGGGAGATGACATACGACTGATGAGCGCTAGTGCTTGTGAAAACGAGGGCGAAACTACAAGAATGCGACACGAGGTGTTCGAGGTCGCAAGGTCAGTGGAGTCGATGTCTATGGGCATCTGTGGTGTGGACATGATCGAGGCTGTTCAGATAGGATGAGGCAAGTGAAGGTTGAGAAGTATTGGATTCTTTGTTCACGGTGGTCACACCCTGAGATATATATACCACTGATCCCCACATACTAAGTCATACTACCTCTTTGGGCTTCCCCTCTCTCAGCGGTTAGGAACCGCGTAATTTCGACCGTCGATGTGGATACCTAACCCAACGCTATCTCCGACCAATATTTTGGCCTTTCGGTGGATTTGTGGGTGACATTAAACTCGAAAACACCAGTCATCGCAAGCCCCAGCATACACTGTGGCTCATGCTTCTCAATCAGCTTGAAAAGCACATTTCCTGTCGTAATGGCCTGCAGATTCAGGTCTCTTGCCTCAGAACCCACGCTGAGCGCTTGAACATGTTGCCAGGCACGTTCAAGAAGATTAACATCCGTTTCCACTAGTACCCAGCTTATACCGCGTTCTCGCAAACGGGGATTAGAGCTCTGCGAATGGTGTGGCCCGACGTTGCTACAACATTTCAGAGTTACAATGTGACAACCCAATCCCCGAGATGAAAACCTCGCGGATGGCACAGTTTTGAAGAGATTCCGTGCGGTTCTTACGCCACCGGTTGATTCACCCATACAGGCCCCCCCCCCTCAAATACCCCAGCGCCGTCGTAACCCAACTGAATTTTATTGTACCATCCACTGGGACACCTACTCTTTCGTCATGACCTCAGATGATTCTGTTCCTTCAAAAGGCCATTGATGAATCCACCCTTAAAATTGAAGTCCATAACAACTTCGAGGACTGGTGTTTTTGCTCTGACCCGGAGTTTAACTGTTTGAGCCTCCAAGTATATCACGCATGACACGCTCGGAGCCTACACCTAAATCCTCCTTCTCTTTGCGTTTAACCAAATTTCACCATACAGGACCGCGCCTGTCCTCTACTCAAATGCCGTCCATAGACTCAAGTGGCTCTTTAATAGTTCTGAGCCGCAGTCGAAACCCAATGAGCCCAACCTCGGAGAAGTTCCCATTCTTCTCATTGTCATCAGTGTTCCCTTGTCATTACCACCACGACGGCAAAAACCAATCAATGGCATTTAAACTGACACATTTGTAGACCATTTCATTCAAATAGCGGACCTCCCGGTTCCAAATACATAGTGACTCGTCTGAGACGAGATTTGGAACTGAGGAACCTGTGATTGCCTTAGTTGAGGAGGCGGAAGTGGACTTTCAGGTCAAGGGCTTTAGTCCTTCAAGTTCTAGATAATCACAGTCGCTGGCACCAAGTTACCACATGGCAAGGTGCTGGGAGCAAACGAACGTTATACACACCGGGAACTATCTAGGGCAGGTGATTAGGCCACTACTTGGATAGGCCATGACAACGGACTAGGGAGATGATGTGCCAAATAACAACTGTATATTACAGACTCAGAACAGCTCTTAATGTAGTCGCTCGCATGCTAACGTATAATTACATTCTCCTCTACCCAAGGGCTATTCTCATCCTCGTAGTAGGTGTTCAAGTAATCTATGGTCACTGGAAAGCACGGACGAACGGATTTTTGACAGACAAAATCCACTTCAGATAAGACGAAGGGCAAGAAGCTCTACTTCCAACCAAGGGCGACATCCATTTTTGGAGTAGCGGCAATTCTACACATCCCCGTTCCCGTCTGGTTTGGCTTCAAAAGATGCTTAGTGTCTATTAGCTGATAAATACATTAGCCGTGTGAGAGTAGCCTAGGGGCTGAGTACAGGAGTAGTGCGAGGAATAGGAGGGCGACGTCATCGAACTCAAGATAGAATGGTTGGACTATGATTAGTTTCACATTTATTATCGGACGCTCCTATTAGTTAGACGGACTCGTAATGCCCCGTAGATAGGACAGTAGTATAAAGCTTAGCTATCTCGTCACCTAGGGTTCCCATATTCCGGGTCTAGTCAGACCGTAGGAACAGACCAATCCTACGGCCTAATTAGGTGTGGATTTGGCTGTTTCCCTATAGGATGGTTAAAGTATGCTTAAGGCACAAAGAACTTAGGAGATATATAGCGAAAATAAAAGCGATTTAACCATCCTATAGGGAAACAGCCAAATCCACACCTAATTAGGCCGTAGGACTGGTCCGCTCCTACGGTCTAACTAGACCCGGAATGTGGGAACCCTAGGTGTATCTCGTAGACGCCGCACGCGTATGATTACCGTACTTTCCCTTTCTATTGTTATCTACCCTTTATCAGCCTTTATCCTCGACGACTTTCCCGTTCGAACTTGACAGTCCTTCCACAGTTGTGAGGTTCCGGGTTACTCGATTCCACGCATATATGTAAGTGACTGGTACCAAGTGTAGTGGTTGGAGACCCGGAGTTCTGTTCGTGCTCAAGAACTTTAACCATTGGTATGATGAATGAATTTCCCTTCCCCGACGACGTTCTCGTGGAGATACTTGCATATCTTTCCCCGTCGGACATCATTCGCGCACAACAGGTACAGTGGTTTGTCTGGAAACCCCCAAAAGGGCATCCTCTGACTTGTGCACAACGACAGGCATGTCGACGCTTGTATTATGTTTCAAAGCAACGAACCCTCTGGCTTAATACCATGGCGCGAGTCCAATACTCCTTCCCCGCTGAAATTGACCCCATTTTGCTATCCGCTCTTGACCTCGAAAACTTGCTTATACGTGCCAAGGTCATGGACAGAGTCTGGTCCAACAGTTTCCCAGTACGGCCCTACAGAGAAAAACATGGAGTTCCGGTTCCTGTAGAAGCGTCATGGTGGTGGGGAGTGGGCCGCTACGTAGTCCTGGAACGAGAGCTACCTAGTTACTCGTGGTATCATACGGAACATATGGAGAAACCTATCTACTCTTACGACGCGACCACCAATCTCAGACCGCGACAACAGCACGTACTGGGACTCCGAGATTTTTATCCAGAGCGTGGAAGAGATGCCTGTGTCATTGCGCATATACTGAAGGACACAGAAGGACTAGTAGATACCCAGACTGCATATCACCTGTGAAAATGCTCGATCCTTTAGCGGGACAAACGACACTAACAATCTAAAGGTGGGTCATCATTGTCGAACCCCAGGTCACCGGCTCGTTAACAGTCTTCAACCGAGTAGTGGAACGGGTATTTCCTTTGGATGACAAGCATCTGAAACCGGAAAGGCTCAGGGTTTTGAATCGTCACCTATTATTTCTCCAGTATCCTCCAAAGCCCGGTTTCTCTCGGGATGAAATAGTCCTATTAAGTATCGCAGCAGGAAAACAAACCCATCTCTTACCTCCTGCAAGTAGCGAATTGTCACGACCAGCCCAAACAATTCACTAATTAGCTTTTTTCAGATTGACCAGCCTGAGCCTACTTATGAAGCTGGGATCCCACACGACTACCACGTTGACCCCTTCATCACACCTTCGCATTATGTTGAGGTGGTCAACTCGAGGGAGATCAGCTTCTATGACCTTAAGGAGGTCCTTGAAGCGAGCCCAATATCTGAATCCGATCGCAGGACACTAAGACCAAGCCACTCTGGCAAGATCCCCTTAAACCTCCGCGACGTCTGTATCATTCCTCGATCTTCGTCTTCCTTCGTGATGTTCGGGATACAAGCACTTGGAAGAGTCCTTTCTGCACGAGTCCTAACAATCCACCTCGGACCTCCTACGTCAACCGAAGGATCCAGCACAAATAACGTTTGCATTCACGTTCATTCCGTTATACACGAATCATGGGGACGTATAGAAAAGGTTATCATACCTCCAGTTTCTACTCCGTCCGGAACCGCACTGGGTGTTATTTTCTTGAGGAATTATTCACCCATGAGCCGACGTTTATGTCCATCCGAATTACACTAGGGTCATCCTCGCTTGAACCCGATTTTCTGATTTCACGGATTCATTTTGTGGGCGCTCCTCGCGACAGGTTCATCTTTCATGGATTTGATCCCTACGCCGGAAGGATCCTTGCTGCATATATCAGCTATTCGGAGTCCGAGGATCTGGTACAACACCTTTTAGTGCTGGATTTCTTGCCAAGCAGAAAGTAACGTCTAACTTTCAGCAATGTTTAGATTAGACATCTTAGGAGTTCCTTAAATAAGTATGGAGTGAAATCAGGCAAGGCCTCGATCATCCAAATTATCAGCATTCTCGTAAAAGGACGTGACTGCGTACTTAAAACTTCAGAATACGTAAAGGCAAAACTAGGGCTATAAATGGATGCGGTCATGAAGGGAATTCGTGAAATGTTTCCATTGGAGTAGGTGGATAAACTAAATATTAGAAACCGATGAATCCTAGACAAGTGATAGAGAGAACAAAAGACAAAGCACGCCAACAAGGGAGCAAACAGATGCGAGGCGAGAGCAAAAAAGCAATATAGACAGCGCGAACAGATGGACAGATCAGCAAAGATGGAGAGGCAAAAAACAGAAAACATAGGTTCGTGACAGAGATGATAGAGACGTTAAGGAAAGTCGTAAAAGGAGTGTGATCGTAACCGTAGGCAAATTATGCTGGAAAATGACATAGAAGAAAGGGTAGGAAGTAAATGCAAAGTGAAACACGATGATGAGATGAAATAATTATGCGGTTAATAGACCCTAACAATTGAATGACTGCGGCGTCAAGCCACGATCATCTTTGAGAGTCTCTTCGAGTTCTTGGTAGAAGGCACCATGGCCTTGATAGCCTTCCTCATGAAGGCGACGGTCGAGTTCCCGCTCGACTCTTCCTTGTCATCGCTAGAAACGGAGCCATACGAGATGACGCCCAACTCATCCACAGATACACCCCTCCTCTGCACATCTTCGGAGCTCACGGGTGGCGGCATCGGGGTTTTCGTAGCCCCGAAGAACACTTTACTGTGCCTCCTGTTCATACCGGGCCCGTGATTGGAAGAGACAGGAGGTGGAGGGATGAAATCAGATTGATAGCCCTTTCCGACGCGTTTGACGCCGGAAGTAGCCATTAGGAAACGGTCATAGACGCCTTCCATGCGCCGTTGACTGGGGGTATCAGGTAGCGCGTCCGGTGCGCCAAGTTGGCGCTGAGGATATGGTTCGACATGACAAGGTGACCCTGTCAAGTCGTCCGAGGAATGACGTGGGGACTCGAGGTTTTCGCAAGAACGAATTGGTGTAGCGATGAAAATGCTTCTGTCAAACATTTCCGACAGGCGTGGGCTTGGCTCAGGGGGGGCGGCTGTATAGCGAAAATCTTCATCAGCAAACGGAGGCGCATATATTCAAGGTAGAGGAGGCTATGACTCACGTTTGTTGATCTCGGCCTCGAGCTGTGTCATTGATGCGATCCGCTGTTGTAAAAAGTTCCCATGTGACCGACTCTTCTCTCTCCTCTTCGACGGCGACATCTCGGCGTTCCTGTGAGCTGCAATGGGCGAGTCCTCTGAAACAGTTGCCCTCCTCTGTCGCGATGGCGTGTGAATTTCTGGGACAACAAAGTGGCTCTGGACCGGGCCTGCACTTGCAGGTGGCGAGAGGATACTTCCACTGGGGGTGTCCGCGGGGGTCACAGGTGAACGACTGCTGTTCGTGCCATCAGAAGTGGCCATTGCGGACGTATTAGCAGAGCCGGACGTATCAGTCATGAGACTGTTGTTATAATCTGCAAAAATCTGAGATGCAGCAAGGACCTTGCGAGGGAGTCGAGAGGAGCGGTTGCTACGACTGTGTGATGGGTTTCCTGATCGTGCGGAAGGCGCTACTGGGAGCGAAGGGAGCGGAGCATCTAGCCTAGCCGATGCTGCGAAGTTCTGGCGGGCGTCTTCGACGACTTCTGCATGATAGGCTCATCAGCATACGTCTTCGCAGTAAAATCATCGGGGATTTCGGAGTAGGACTTACTCTCCACATTTTGCATCCAGATGGTCAGCCGATCCATGCGGGAATCAGCGGCTATTTTTTCGCTGTGGACAGCATTACGGACGACGGGAAGCGACGAATTTACTGGTAAAACAGAAGGACGTCGTGTCAGAATGACCAGGGCTGTGCCAAGTTAATATATCAGCCCACCTTCATTTTCCCAAGATTGAGCTTGACTGCTTCCCCGAGTTCGGGGGGAGTTGATTTCGGTCTTGATGCCCTTGACGTCGATGTCAAGGCTGCGTACGGGGGTCGAACGGCCGTTCGTAACCTGGCCAAGTGTTGACGATTTGTATACTTGGAGTGTTTTGTCTGTTGGTAGTGGTGAGGGGAAAGGATGAGCGCCCCTGTTGCTTAGACAAGGCCATGGAGCAAAGTGGCTCACCAATTGAGGCTTTGATAACGTGGCCAATCTTCTTGCCTTGCGCACTAGTCGGACGAGTAGGTGTTTCCGTTGTAGACATTTTGTTCGTGACTGTAGGACCCAAGTCAAAGTAAGTGACCAATGTAGGAAGAGTGGAAGAGCCAAATAAGCGCAACAGGCAGCTTACCTTGTGTTAAAGGTGGGGTGATAGCAGGCGAGGGCAACACGGTATTGTTAAACGCCGTAGTGCCATGTTGGTTTTCCTTGTCAGCTTCAGGTTCTTTAATGGAAATCTTCTTCTGCTTCTTCGCTCTCTCCTGTTCCTTTCTGTCTCGCTCAATCTGTTCGTCTCTCTCCCTCTCAATCTCTTCAAGCCTCGCCATCTCTCTCAATCTCTCTCTTTCCCTCTCCCAATCCCTAACTCGATCCCTCACACTCGTGGATTCCTTCCCTTTACTCCTCAGAGACGCAGTCAAAGAAGCCTCCTTTACGTCTTGCGAGTTCCTTCGCGACACACTGCCATGATTGGTGACATCACCCAATGTCTTCCCTAACTTCTCCCTTGCCGTTCCGCTGACTGGCGACTTGGCACCTTGAGGCAAATTTTCATTCCGGGTAGTCAAAACTCCAAACGCCCGACGAGCAGGGGTCGAAGCACCACCTTTAGCTGAAACAGCATTCTCCTTTCCAGAAGCGGATGTCGACGGAGAGGCTGGTGGCGAAGCTTTGATTGGAGAGAGATCGGGAATGGGAGGAATATGGGGGCGTTTCCTTGGTTGCGCGACTGATTACCATTCATTATGAGCAAAGCTTGTCAAGGGATGGCTATGAATAGATCGATACTTACGTTTGTTGGCAGCGACCTTGGGCTGAGACTTGGACTTGTTGAGTTGACGAGAGGGAAGGTCCCTTCGAGGTGCGAGTGGGCTCTCGAGGCCAGGAGGCGTCATAAGATTCTCCTTTCTTGACCTAGTCGACGACGGTGTAAGGTCGAGAAGCTTGGTCATGTCCTTCTCAAAGATGACGGAAGAAGTATAGCTAGAAGATCGCTCTATGAACACTAGTCAGCGGCTTCTCGCGTGCCAACTGAATAGAAAGGACCCTTACTATGAGTGCTCGTAGACTCCCGGCGAGGACGCCAGAATTCATCAGCCATAGCTTGGGAGGCTGTACAGCGCAGGTCTGCGTTGGGAGCAATCATTCGTTGGAGGAGCTTCTCCATGCCAGTGGACATCTTCCAAGTCCCTACCCAGTTGCCTCGAAGGGTGCGTTGCCAGTACTTCTCCAAATCCTCCTTGGTTGTAAGTTGTTCACCATCGGTATTCTCGAATGGTGTGCGTCCAATAAGGATTTCAAAAAACGTGACACCAAGGGACCAAACATCAGATTTTCGTGTGTCATGAGGGAGTCCGCGTGCACGTTCGGGAGAGAGGTACTAAAGAGAAACGATTAAAGGCGTAGAGGTGATTTTGATGAACCTGTTACATACTTCAGGTGTCCCGTATGAGAGGTTGCTATGGAAGGCAGTAGGTGAATCCACGTCGTATTTCTCTGCGAAGCCAAAGTCCACGAGTACAGGAATGTTCTTGTGCGATAACAAAATATTCGCTGGTCTAATAAAACAGGTGTTCAGGTTGTGTCGTGAGGTGGTTTGCTGCAGTGGGCACGTACTTGATGTCGTTATGGACTACGCCGCGTCGGTGGAGAAATTCAATGCCAGAGAGCAAGAAACGAAACCATTCTCTTGCTTTGGTTTCCTCTACTTCCACAGGTACGAGTGTAGGGAGATAGGTCCTGCAAACAAGGTGCCGTGTTAGCAACACTTTTCCAATGCGACGAGAATCGGAAAGGTATATATATCCAATGACCATGTAGAAATCAAGATAGGTGAAGGTCATCAAACAAGACTCACATAGTGATGAGGGCGTAAGATGGAGTGAGAACGAACGAGTGGAAAGGGATGATGGATGGATGAGGATCGTTCTTAAATGTTCTGACAATCTTCATTTCATTCCACCTAGGAGTCATGAGTTGCTGTGTTTCATAACCTTCGAAATCCCAAACATACAAAGATCTGACGCGCGCAGCAGTGGTTGAGGTCTTGGATCGGTGAACAAGCTTGACTGCAATCTTCTGTCCCGTGGCATTCGCCAGTCCATCTGCCGACGAAGAGAGCTTGGGACGACATAACCAGACGCTGCCCCAATTTCCAAAGCCAATCTACGGAACATTGATCAAGTCAGCCTGAGCCATTTTGGTGTGCAGCTGGGGCGGTAATGTCATTTACCTCCTGAATGAATTGTAGCCTGTCAGATAAGGCTTGGTCAGAGATAGAAAAGACGTCGTTTGTTTCCGGTGTCGGGCTTGGTAGTGTCGGAGCCTCCATGACGGCGAGGGGAGGGCTAGAAGTACAGGAGGAGGAACAAGCAACTAGCGAAATTGAACATGCGTCCCTAATCTTGAACTATGGCATAACACAGCACAACAACGCGTCTTCGTGAGAACGACGCGACCTGCCCGTCACGGGTCTGATGGTGAGCGCTTAAGCATGTGAAGATGCCTCATGCATCATGCCTCGAGGTGTTCCGGAGAAGTCTCGGGGGGGTAAATCTGGAGGGGAGAGACGGAAAGACTTTATTGTATAGTAACTGATCAACGAATGTGTGCCTTATTATGCGAGGCATGTTTTCTGCAACAAGACATCGACATCTAACGTTCGCGGATATGCATGTGTGGGTGTGAATTACTTCGAGGAAACTACGGACATCTCGAAATGCGTCAGAACTTCCAAATCACGATCACAGACAGGGCTGCTGCAAGTCATCGTGCCGCGTTATACTCGTTGTTACAGCACACACTCCTAGCATTATGTCTTACTCTGATTCCCGAGAGAACTCAAGGAGAATGGAGGTTGACCGGGGGACTCGCGACTGGTGTGTACCGTCGATGGGCAGACACGTTCGTCCCGCCGGGATGAGGACGTCACACATTCCCGCCGAGCTTCCGTTGGCCGGGCCAGGGCCGTAGCAAGCCAACTTGTTTCATCACTTTTTATTGCAAAGTTTGCGCCGCATGGATAGCGTTGCAAGCAAGGGGACGTCAGAACCAAAGACAAGACATCCATGCGACAAACCACGTTTTTTCTAGGTAGTTAGGAGGAGGACGCGAGTGCGATTTTACATCATTTAATCATTGATGGTCAAGAGCAACTCGCCGGTCTTCTCCATATATTTCCCACGGTATCTTCCTAATAACGGGTTGGTTGATGACAGCACAAACTTCTCCATCGTACATTTCTTTTCTTACGAACAACCATGTCTTTGCCTCAGCCCGTTCCCCCCTCCTGGAAGGTACATGTTTTTCGTCTCTCCTTCACTCGTACCTAGCTCACCGTAGCGCTTCAGGACCTTGGAAAGTCTGCCAACGACTTGCTTGGCAAGGACTACCCCTTCCACGGCGCGTCCCTCGAGGTCAAGACCCAGACTCCCTCTAATGTTGCCTTCAAGGTCACCGGCAACCGTGACTCGAAGACTGACGTCATTTCCGGCGATATCGAGGCCAAGTGGACCGACCGCAAGCATGGCCTGACTTTCACCCAAGCTTGGACCACCGCCAACGTCCTCCGTAACACTCTCGAAATCGAGAACCAGATTGCCAAGGGTGTTAAGGTTGACCTCAACACCTCGTTGGCCCCTGAGAAGGGAACCAAGACTGCTCTTTTCAACGCCGTCTTCAAGCAGTCTGGTCTTCACACCCGCGCCTCTCTCGACGTCTTCAAGGTCAGTCACTGCTTATTCCTAGTCCCAAATGTTTTTGTGTTAATGATCCTATTCTAGGGCCCCACTTTCACCGCCGATGCTGTCGTTGGCCGTGACGGCTTCCTCTTTGGTGCTGAGGCCGCTTACAACGTCACCGAGGGCAACATCACCCGTTATGCCGCTGCCGTCGGTTACAATGCTCCTGAATATGCTGTCACCCTTCAGGCCCTCAACAACTTGAACACTTACACTGCCAGCTACTACCACCGCGTCAGCCGCGATACTGAAGCTGGCGCCAAGGCCCTCTATGACACCAAGGCGACCCACGGTGGTGTTGTCCTTGAGGTCGGAACTAAGACGTAAGTACCTAAATTTAGCCGATTTGGCTCGGGGCACTGACGAGTCCGTTTTAGTTACCTCGACGATACTGGTTTCGTGAAGGCCAAGATCAACAACGCTGGTGTCCTCGCCCTGGGTTACAGCCAGCTCCTCCGCCCTGGTGTCCGTGCCTCCTTCGGTCTCGCTCTCGACACCCAAAAACTCAACGACGCTTCCCCTACTGGCCCCGCCCACAAGGTACATATACCTTGCTCCACCTCAGTTATATTTTACTTACCCCGCGGCTCCAGGTCGGTCTCAACTTCGTCTTTGATTCATGAATGGGTTGGGGTGTCAGGTTGAAAGTAGTTATCCGCTAACACCATTACCTTAATCTCGTTCCGAATACATGCTTTCTATACTATCCTTCCCATCCAGGCGATGTTTGAGCTACATAGGGGTGGTGTGTCGCCTTGACAATCAAGGGTTGCACCATGTCGTCAAGATTCGCGTCTGTGACGAGGAAGCTTTTGGTCACGAGCCCTCCTCGATTTGTTAACTACTCGACTCGGACATATTTAGCGCTTAACATTCTAACTATCATCCACGCCATCTCTCTCAAAACGCATGGTTCTGCCGTCGTCGTCGGGTCCTCGCACAGATTCTCCACCACCCCTCAAAAGGCCTCGTCACTCGGACATGGATTCATATAACACCAACGGAAGTCAGAACCCAGGCCACAGTCATTCTCACTCGGGTGCAAGTAGTTTGCCGCCGCTGTCACTTTCGATCCTTGGCGTGGAGCCATTGGATGAATTCATTAAAGAGATCGCGGATTTCGTTTATCATATGATTGTCGTTCGTGCTGCGAACTATCCACCAGGGAATGTTGAGGTCGAGGCGAAAGTCGGTGTGTTAAGGGATAGAACGACGGGGAAGAGGCTAGAGATGCCCGTGCTGGTTGAGACGAGTCTGTTCCCTCATCTTTTCATCTTGGAATGTCTATTGATTATGATTCGGCTGGATGGATTAGTACTAGTGCCCGACGCACTGGACGTCCGCTTTGAGTCTAACATGTCTTCCGTACGTCCTCTCATTCGACTTCCCAGCAATCTTTCAGCTCACACTACAATATATCCCGCACCGTCCCAATGAAACAGCACCAACACAAACACTTCAACAACCTGCTTAACAAGCTTACCACAACCTCCAACCAACCTTCACACCCCGCGAGTCCAATGCACCACACACACCAATACCTTAAAGACTCATTCTTCCCTCTCGATCCGAACTCGGGTTCTGGGGATCGAGAGAAGATTCGAGTAACGCGGGACGAAAAGACGAATACGGTCACAGAATGTATACACAAGATTCGGCTTGGAGACCTGAATATTTATAGTCCAAAGCAGAAGGCGGATTGGAGAGTGAGTGTTAGTCTTGAGATACCCAGTGAGTCTTTCAGTTTTGCTCTTTTGCTCTCTTTTTGCTCTTTTCTTTCCCTCCGTCTCTTCGATTTTGATGGCTTTTTTGTAGAGGGTGTGAGCTGAAATGCTGATTTGTTGAGAGTCGTTTAGAACAGCATCCCATTGGTACAGCAACGCACACACGAAGAAAAGACAGGCTAAGCTATTCGCATGAGGAGTTCACCATCGACTTGACACAGGTTACATCCTCAACGTCCGCAGCTGCTCCGGTACGTATTTGGTCTCCTCCTTTCTGGTCGCTTCTCATGCCAACGGAACTAAAAATAACCTTGCCTCAGTCGCAAATATTTCACGAGCTTGAAGTCGAAATCGCGAGACCAGAACTTCTACGGTCAACAGCGGCTCGGAGAGCGGACCAGAGTGTATCAGAACACGAGCGAAGCGCGTTTGACGAACTAATACGCGCTTTTGTGAATAATGCGCGAATCCTGGTGCGGAATGCGATTGATGGGTGGCAGTAGTGTTATTCTAGACTTTATCATGTACTCTTTTTCTTGGCATTCACTGGTTTTTTCTTTCCAGACTTTGCAAGAGTTGAGAAACGCAACGAAGTGTCTTGACGTTAAGGCGAAGACCGAAATCTGTGGTATACCAAAAGTAGAAGCAAGCAGCCGGAAAACGAACCAAAGAGAAAGAGAAAGAGAAAGAGAAAGAGAAAGAGAAAGAGAAAGAGAAAGAGAAAGAGAAAGAGAAAGAGAAAGAGAAAGAGAAAGAGAAAGAGAAAGAGAATATAGTACATGATGCATGACGTTTAAAGCTTAAAGCCCAACCACCTCAACCATGTCCCCGTCCTCCAGATCCGCCCCTCCAATTTCAGTATCATTATCCATCTTGTCGCCATCAACAGAAATCTTGGGGTTAGGCAATGCTTGTGCAGGGGTTTGAGTTTTACTCCTGCCCCTACTCCTTCTACCACCTCCCCTTCCACCTCTTCCGTTTCCCCGGGGGGTAGTGGTCGGCGCAGGACTAGCGCTGCCTTCCTCGAAGACATGAGGGTATTGATCAGCCAATCCCGCCTTCTTGATGTATGTTCTGACGATAGCACCGCATTTGGTTGTGGGACGCACGATGAGCGTGATATCTTTGGCTACTTTGTTGGATCGGAGGACAAGTTTGAATTTTCCAGAGTCGGATTCGGATTCAGCATCGGATTCTTGGGAGGCTCTTGGAGGTGGCGATTTGGTGGTGGCGTTGTTTGTGGAATACGTTGACTTGATATTGGGGGCGGTGACGGTAATGTTATCTTCATCCTCATCGGAGGATAGGATATTGATAACGTTCTCGTCATCGTCGTCGTCGTCGCCGAGAACCATGTTGCGACTGGGCTTTTGCTTCACTGGGCTTTGACTCTGACGCAGTTCACGAGCTTGCTGTTGGAGGTAATCATAGGTTTTTTGGTGACAGCCAACTAGAGAGGAGGGATAAATGGTTTGTACACATAGTGGTAGAACGTGGCGAACGCACCAAACTCGACCTCTCCCCATAGTCCGAGAGCGTCTGGCCTCGTGGAAGAAAATAGACGCTTGTTCCTGTAGCTGAGCACTAGGGCATTAACAAGAATCTGGGCGTCTTCCGCAACAGCATCGAAAAGGTCTCTGAACGATTCATCCTGTGAACCATCAGTCATTTGTCCGCCATGAGAAAAGAATAGGTGCATACCCTAGGCATTTTATACGACCACATAGCCTCTTGTTCTGCGGGGTTCAAGGGGTGTTTCTGCCATCTGACTCTGATGGTCAGCTTCTCGGCAGTGCCTGGCGCGAGAGCTGGAATAGGCTGGTTGCTGGTGGATTGAGAGTTTACAGCTTGGGCGATTCGTTCGAGTTCTGGGTCGAGTATAATTGTATCTGTCGAATCATCTAAGTCGTCAAAGGCTGTGGGTGATGGTGCGCGTTGACTTTCGAGGTGTCGCCTGACGAATATGTTATTTCATGGGCATGCTGCAAATGTGTGTTCACGCACCTAATGAGGTTGCGGGCGTTTTCTAGTACAGCAGCTGGAACCTCTGGTGGAGGTGTAATAGAGCGTGATCTTGAGCGAGTTCTGGATCGCTTGCGCTTTTTTGGTGATAGTTGCTGTTTGCTTTTACCGGGTTTGACAGTGTCAATAATTTCGAGGTCAGAATCGTCTTCCTCGTCGTCTGAGAGTTCTGCAGACAGCAAGCTAGAAAGATATGTCAGTTAATGATTGGATATAGGCCAAAAACATAAGGATCGCACCGTATGGCTTCCTGGTTTTGCCATTTAGGAGGTTCCTTGTGTTTCCTGCGCTTCGCGAGAGGAGGCGAAGATTCATCGTCGCTCTCAGGATCTGTAGAAGGCCGAGCAACCACTACAGCGTTATATTGTAAGCCATTGTCTATTGAAACACAAAGAAAAGCATACCACTATTAACTTTATCAAGCTCCTTCCAAGTCTTCGCCGTCCGCCCGCGGTTGATCACAAAAGGGTCATCGGTGTCGTTAATCACGACATTACCCAAGGGTATAGCAGCAGCAGTAGTCGTAGAAGATCCAGGTGGTTTAGCAGTAGCTGTCGACTGGACACTCACAGGACGTGGCTGGGGACGCGGTTTTGGTCGGGGACGCGGCGGCGCGGTATCGGACATGGCAATTAACGAGGGTGAACGCCGTGGGAAAATCGCGGTTCTCGAAACGTCATACGGAAATCACGTGCATAAAAGCTTGGCAAGAATGACTTCGCCTCCCCCGCCCATCTTCAAGAGGACAAAGTCCAAACCCGCGCAGCGTAAGCGCGAAACCTCGCCGGACGACGCAAAAGTCGAGAAGAGGAAAGAAACGGAGAAGGATGAAGAGGCTGAGGAGAGTCCGAGTATTTTGGCTGCGAAGTTGAGGAGTAAGGTGAAGAAGAATAAGGCCAAGTCGAAGTTGAGTTTTGGTGGAGATGATGAGGTGAGTGTTCTGTGACTGCTATTGGACTATGTTAACGTGTCATGGAAGGAAGGAGACGGGGAGGTCTTCCAGGTCAAGAAATCTAGTCTGAGTCGTAAACTTGCTCTTGGGAAGCACCCAGCGTAAGTGGCGTATGCTTTTGACTACGAGATTATTGACTAACATCTTGATCCAGGAACATTCCTGTGAACTTGGATCAGGCGACAATTACGGCGAGCAGTGGTCCAAAATATGACCAGGCATACCTCAACGAACTCAAAGCGAGTACGCCATCCGCGAGACCATCCATGACCGCAAACTCCATCTCTACGCCCAATGATAACGAACAATCCATGCAAATCATGGACGTCGAAATGGGTGCGCATCATTATATGCCATCCCTTCAACACACTAATCGCCTGTTAGAGGAAACTGCAACAATTATACCCTCCGAGTCAGTAATCAAAACTGCGAAAGAGCGACGTGAACGTCTCCGGAAGACAGGGGTGTCAACGGAAGAGGATTACATTTCTCTGAGTGTAACACGGCGCGAAGATATCGATCAAGGTCCCCACCCGGAGTCTCGACTGGTCAGAGAAGAGGACGAGCTTGGCGAAGGTGACGATGGTATGCTTTCATTATTATCTCTTCCGATCCCTTCCTGAGTTGAATTGACCCTGACGCAGAATTTGCGGAGTATACGAGTGCACAGGAGCGTATAGCACTTGGCAAGAAGGCCAGAAAGAAGGCTGCTGTTGATCGTCGCGAAGCAATTAAAGAGTTGATCGCAGACGCGTATGTACCGCCACTCTTGGTTCCACACACCAGGTTACTAAATATGCGCTAGAGAGGAGGAAGATGAAGAGACAATGGAATGGGAGCAAGAGCAGCTTAGGAGAGGTGGACACCGAACGCCTGAACCAGCGCCTACGAAGGTGAAACAGGTCTACAAACCCGCACCAAGTAGGTTTTCGATTGTTGGCTCGGCTTGTTCATCCTGCCGATTATCATCTAGTCCCTCCTGCTACCCCGCTACCGACTCTCGCCCCTGCGCTTGCCCGACTTTCTGAGCAACTGGCTAAAATTACAACATCTCATGCCAACAATACCGCAGCCCTTCACAACATCACCCAGGAATGCGAACACGTTGACCAGCGGGAGAAAGAAATGCGAGAAATGGTCGGCAAAGCTGAAGAGAAACGCGCTTGGTTTGGTAGCTTCCGTGAATGGGTGGAAGGTGTTGCTGGGTTCCTCGACGAAAAGGTGGGTCAAGACTTCATTCCATCTAGGCAACACCCTCACCCACTCCTCAGTATCCTATGCTAGAGAAACTTGAGGATGAGCATATATCTCTTCTGCAAGAACGCCATGACCTCATTAGGCAACGACGACAAACGGAAGATGATGATGATCTTACATTGTTCCTTGGCGCGTTGCCCGAGCCTCCAGATGTAGAACATGAGGAAGCCGATGAACTCGGGAGAACCGTACCTAAACCCAGTCCTGCGGTTCTCCGACGCGAAAGACGTGTAGCGCGTCTGGAACGAAGACGGGTTCGCTTGCAAAGGCGCAAAACCGAGGAAGACGAGGAAGGTTACTCAACAGATGCCTCGTTACCCCCGTCAGACGACCAGGCTTATTCATCCGCAATGGATTCCCTCGCCTCTCGGACGAAAGAAGTGCTGGCCGATGTTAAAGCGGAAGAGTTCCGTGACCCAGGCAAAGGAAGGTGGGGAACCTGGAGAGAAAGATACGGGGATAGTTATGCTAATGCTTGGGGTGGCTTGGGAGTTGTCAGTGTATGGGAGTTTTGGGTGAGGTTAGAGGTGGTTGGATGGGATTGTATCGAGGTAAGCTGAGTAAACACCTATATGCTTTTCACTATTAATGAGTTAATTACAGGATCATCGGAGTCTTGATAGTTTTAAATGGTATAAAGGTCTATACGAATACTCCAGACCGGGAAATGCAGGCGGAGATGAAGAACTCGGCCCGGATGGGGATCTTGTCGCTTCAATGATCTCCACAGCCATCATACCGAGGATATGCAAGGTCCTTGAAGGTGGTGGTTTGGACGTATATTCAGAGCGGCATGTACGGAGAATCATCGACCTGTTTGAAGAAGTCGAGGCGAGTGTCGAAGGAGACAACGTCAAACTGCAGGTATGCTTCAATGCTCTAGGTCAACATGATTATCGACTGATAGCTACAAAAGAACCTTCGGAAATCTGCTATGGCAGTGTTCCAAAATGCTGTCTCTGATACGGAAGAACTCCTCAGAAGACACTATGCTACCGTGAAAGGCCCGACGCCGTTCAATCCTGAAGCTATCCCCGCTCGGCGTAGATTTCTTGCCAGACGAGTGAAGCTTCTTAAAAATCTATTGCGATGGCGGAAGTTCACGGGGGAGCAATACGGCATCGGCTTACTAATTACGAGGTTGGTCGATGATTGCATGCTAGGCATTGCCGAGAACGGTTGGGATGTTGGAGGAGAGGAAGTTGCGAGAAGCGTAAGTGTTGTTGTTTCTAATGATTGATTGCTGGTTATTGATTAACCGCCATCACCCAGGTCGCAAGTATCTTACCTAAGGATCTGTTGACGGCTCAGCTGCAGCAGAAGTTGAGGCTTTCTTGACATCTCTTTGTTCTTTGTGTATTCCATATTGCATAATAACGACCATCACGAAGACCCGATTTCATATGGTCAGCTCAGTTCTATACTTCTAACTTCCTTCTGACCGCCCAAGTCTGATCTAGAGAACAGGTGTGATGCTTGCCCCGAACGTCAGGAAGACCCATATCCCGACTGCGATTGATCTAAGCTTGATCATATCGGAAGACGAAGGCGCCAGTCCTGTGACCACTTTTACGCCCTCGTCTTGACATGCATGCCGGGAAAATTGATGTCGAAGCCTTAAATGACCAACTTGGCTAGGCCTATGGCCAGGTCCCCAATCTTGTTGGTTCGTTCCGCTGTCCTACACTTTCGCGTGACATTGATCACTGTATATTTTGAGCTTTGGACTTGAAACATATGTACATCAGTGATACCGATCTACTTATAAAATCCGACTGGAGAATCGAAAACTAAAACGGCTGGGAACCTACCGGCTTTCTTTATTTACCGGTGATTGTTATCCTTTGTTATCAAAAACTAAACTATTGATGGTGTGCATGACGAGCGAGAGAAGAGAAACTATATGGAGTATTTGAGCCTGTTCGTAAACGCGAGCTGGGGGTATTTTGAAATTCACTTATTGTTCGCCGAACCTACTCACCATTTGAAAACCATCACGGCATAAATCCGCCACAACCTTCAGGCCATCTTTCTGCTCCCTTTTTACTCCACACACATCGTGAAAACACCCACTCAGGTGCGAAACGGCTCATGGCTTCAAAGTTCAGGAACCACACGGTCAACCATAAGGTCTCAGAAGCATGTATCACCTGATGCTACAAACCCACCACCTGCTACTCCACCCAACCCACGATGACCACCGCCACTTCTGAAATGTGCTTCTATAAATTCCCGTATCTCTCCTTCTCCAACGACGCCGAGAGGAGCTAACAATCCGTCCCCCCCGCAGTCGGGAAGCTGGTTTATTCTTGTTTGTCCACTGGAATCTTCTTAATTACGACCTTTTCACCTACTCCCCACCACTCTGGCGCAAAGCTCTCTTCAATACACCCCCGATTCGCGATCCGAAAACCGAGGAAGGAGAAGTTTCAACTCCAACAAAGGCGATTTGCTCACAAGATCCGTAAAAGCTTGGGGCCGTCACATCACCGTGAGTAGCCTATCCCCGAACATCGTCACGCAACTTCCAAGCGCCCGATTATGTATATACAATACTCCTGTACCCATTCGTTTATTCATTTCGCTCAAGGCCATCAAACGAGGTCAGCCTTCGACGTATGCGTGGGGTAACAGAGTTATTTATGTGGTTCTACTGTGCCCACGGCCCGTATTCCATGCAACTTTTGACCTTTATTGGGCACCGCGTGCGGAGATTTCTCCTTTGTCGATGAAAGAATTGGTGTTTATAGGCCCAACTTCTGATTACCCCGCACCTTTCGATTTTTAGTATTTCTTTCCCTTGGGTGGCTACACTTCAAGGTGGCCTGGGATTTTATCCTTCGGCTTGCGGCGCTCGACTTTGGAGACCTATCCCCTCAGTCTCTCCGACGCCTTCTTGTTCTTTGCATTCATTCTCCCCAGAACGTCCATTACGCTGAACTCGGACTTGTCCTGACAACTCTCTAGTACCTCTCTCTGATCCGAGCAGATACACCGACAAAATGTCCGGAAGATCGATTGAGAAGAACAGTACTGAAGGAAGCCTCGTCGTGAGCCCAACTAGCTCTGACAATAACCATTCCCGTCACCACCAACCTCACGTTCAGGAACATGACGATCATGACGATGCCCATTTGACGGAATATCCGAACAGGTGGTCGAGATATCGGTGAGTTGTCACAACCTTGCCGGTCATTTGGAGTCCTTCGTGATCCGGGGTTTATAACTGTGATTATGAAGGTACTCACACCTTTTTTACTTGCATGTAGGATGATGATACGGGAGCCAGCTGCCGAGTTCTTGGGTGTTGCACTTCTTATCATTTTTGGTAACGGCGTCGATTGTCAAGCCGTGCTTTCGATGGATCCTCGTGTAACTTCGTTCCCTCACGGCGTGAGTTGTTCTATGGAATCTACACCTAGCATATTGATCATGATGATTATTAGGATTATTTGGCCTTGAACTTTGGCTGGGCCGTCGGCGTCGCTATGGGTGTGTATGTATCCGGTGGTATTTCTGGTGGACATATCAACCCAGCTGTTAGTCGCCTTTCCTTTTGGTTTCGGTGTCATTGAAGAGCTGACGAGCAACTGTAGGTTACACTAGCTTTGGCGGTTTTCCGAGGTTTCCCATGGAAAAAAGTTCCCGTATGTACCACTACTTCGACTTTGTTACTCTCTCTTCGCTCAGACAATTGTCAGATCTATATGTTTGCGCAACTACTAGGTGCCCTTGTTGGTTCCGCGTTGGTTTACGCCAACTATTTCCATGCTATCGATATCGTTGAAGGAGGGAGAGGTATCCGCACACTTAAAACTGCGGGATTGTTTTCTACATATGCTGTATGCTTTCCTCTTCCCCTCACGCATTTTGAAACCCCTCCTTATTCACTTCCTCCTGATTATCAATTCATCGATAGCTCGACTATATGACGAATGTCTCAGCATTCTTCTCCGAGTTCCTCACGTCGGCTGTGCTCATGGTCGTGGTCCTCGCAATGGGCGACTCTGGGAATTTACCGCCGCCAAATGGATTGACACCTTTGGTACTGTTCATGTTGATTTTGGGTATTGGTGCTGCGCTTGGAATGGAAACTGGTGCGTTGACAGCTAGGAACAACTTTTGAGAAAGTGAACTGAAGAGTGTGTTGTAGGCTATGCTATTAATCCAGCGCGAGACCTAGGCCCACGGCTTATGACGGCAATGGTTGGTTACGGAAGACAAGTATTCACGTTCAGGAAGTAAGTACTGTGTCTCGTTCATTAACATACTTAACATTTAACTACAACGTACAAAGTCAGTATTGGCTTTGGTGTCCTATCATGGCGCCTTTCCTGGGTTGTCTAGCTGGTGCGGCCCTGTATGATGTCTTCTTATTCACGGGGAAAGAGAGTATTGTGAATAGACCGTGAGTGATTGCTTACAAGCCTTGGGCAGTATATGAGAACTAACGACAATTGTAACTTTGATTGGAACAGCGGTAGAGCGGCTCGGCAGAGACGCTTACACGCCCCGACAGAAGAGAGGCGCCATATCCCAGCTGGACCTGGCGCAGATGATGGTGCATAAGCGACCAGGCGGGGGTTGTGCGCGTGGGTCCTTGTGTGAATCGAAGTGTGCAGCTTTGGTGGAGGCGGGTGGGAGGTAGGAATGAAGATGCCAAGATGGGTTCGAACACTGTATTATGGATTTTTCACGTGTACTGTATTGATTTAGCCGCAAATGTGAAAGATGCACCTAAGCCTGCATGAGCAGGTGGGATTTCGCAGGTTCTGAGATCTGATGAGTCGAAGATAAATGCGTTGAAAGCCGTATTTGGTATCTACTTGATGAAACTGGCGAAGATGGACAAGTCCATGTACTTCTGAGAGGTGGTATGTTGGTCATTGAATGTGCCGATGAGTTGACGATGCCCAGTTCAAGTCGCCTCTTCCATTCTTATGCGTTGGAACCGAAGAGAACGAGAAGAAGTGCGACCATGTGGCTGATGAAGACCCAACATAGCCCCTGCACATGTTGAATGTCGAGCTGTTCGGAGACCAAGATTAGTTAGGACGGATTCATCACCAAGAAGCGAGTAGCAAGCCTCGAAACTTGCCGATGATGACGCGTCCTCTCCAACTAACAAGGCAAATGCGCGTCAGCCTTGTTGAATCGGCAGTTCTAGAGGTACTATGATTTCTAATTGACATCATGTCTATTTTTAGCATCTCTACAGCAAGGTATAATAGAGGGTGTATCTGCGGCGTATGCCCCCGCTACAGCCCACAATACACGAGCAGGCTCAAGCCAGAAACTAGTCGATACTATGACAACAGAAAAGAAAGTCGTTCTCGTCACTGGTGCGTTTTTATGATTTCTACTACCTCAGTCCACCGTCTTTTACCGATCACATAATCCGATGAGGCCTTGATGTTGTGACCGATACTTATTTGCTTTCATGTAGGCGGAAACTCTGGTATTGGATTTGAATTGTCCAGGTTGATTGCACAAAAAGGCCACAAGGTATGGTTGGCCGCAAGGAGTCCAGTATCTGGGGAGGACGCTGCGTGAGTCTGTCTTTCGTGATTTCCGTTGGTCTCGCTTTAACCAGTGCAAGGTAGAGCTAAACTCAGGCAAGAAGGCTTACCGAATGTGAAGAGCGTCAGGTTGGATGTCACAGATCTGGCAAGTATTGTCGCTGCGAAGGAAATTGTTGAGAAGGAAGATGGCAAATTAGATGTATTGGTTAACAACGCTGGTATGCTTTTCCCTCCAGATTCGACATGACGATGCTAAAGAATTGACTCAAAAGGAATCAGTCTCATGGATAGGGACCAAAACGCGCTCACAGTGGATCTGAAAACCATTCGGGATTGTTTTGAGACCAACTTCTACGGCTTGATTCAGACCACGCAAACTTTCGTCCCGCTTGTCAAGGCTGCGGCGTCCGCGGCGGGGTATGCGGTGATTCTGGATGTTACGACTGACATGGCCTCCAATGCGCAGCAGGCACGGCCTGATAGCCAGTATCACGTTGTGGCTTACAACACGAGCAAAGCGGCGGCCAATTCATATACGGTCGCGCTCGCACACGAATTGCGGGAACAACATATCAAAGTGAATGCGGTCACGCCGGGTTATACCTCAACCAAGTTGAATTTCTTCGGTCAAGGGGGCAAGAACGTGACGAGCGGTGCGCAGGTTCTGCTTCCGTGGGCACTGCTCGACAAAGACGGGCCGACAGGTGAGTTAAATTGGACAAGTATGATACCCACGTCTCGGGTACTGACAAGGACACAGGGTTATTTATTAACGAGCATGGGGAGGAGATGCCGTGGTGAATAAATGGAACTATATAAATGGATTGATGTATATAGTACATATTGTTGTATGAGTATCACACGCCTGTACCTTGTGCCTTTCAACCTCTTCCCTCCTCCGTCAGTTCCATATGCCTGACCTGGAGTCGCAATCACCGCCCTCGCCGGCAACGAGGCCAACTCCTCTCTCCATTGTCATTGCGGACGACGACCAAAGACCATCAGCATCTCATTCTCGCCAAACCTCCGCTGACTCCACCGTCTCATCAGAGGACTCACCCTTTCACTCAGCACTTGATTCCTCTGCTGCGCTCCTCCTGGCCCACGATGATGACGATGACGACGATGACGATGACAGGGATGTTGAGCGTCCGTTGGCTTTGGATTTCTCTACGGACGGCGACGACAGCGATGACCTCGATGATTCACTCAGTCCATTGTACCAGATAAATGGCAAGTTGTCCATCCCCCCTCTACCTCCCTTTACGATATTCGTTTATCTGCTATCGCCGTATCTTAAGCTCGGGGCACTGCTTCTCCCTTATTATCAACTTCCGTTGAAGTACGGCCTAAGCGGCATACTGGTCAGTGCGGTGTTGGCGGTAGTTGCGAGACATCTATTGTACCTCCTCGCGAGGTACCTAAGGAAGGCAGATCTTGAAGAAGTCGTCTGTAATACGTTTGTGAGCTCGAAGAAGAGAGGGAGGAAGGGGGAAAGGAGGCGGCAATTTTTCAGGTTTGCGGTGAGGCTGGGAACAGCTGTGTTGAGGATATTTCTTGCTGTGGTTTATCTCCAAGGTCAATTTCGTGTTTTCCATGTCCTGCCAGGTTTTAGGCTGACCATTTCCTGTGATAGAGTGCACAAGTTTTGTGCTTCCACTCCTCACTACGACACCAGTGCTGCACCAATCGTCAACTGAGCTGGCTCTGGCGTTAATAGCCGTCACACTTGCGCTGTTGCTCTCCTATCCTGGATCTTTGGCGTCTCGGCTAGTCATTTACACCACCAATATTTCAGTATTGACATACCTACTTTGGCTGGCTGCTATCACATACTTATACACTCAAGGCACCCTTCCCATCAACTCTGAACGCTCGAGCCCCAGGAACATTTGGGATGGACTCGGTAAGCCTACAAACTATAGCGCCCTTTAACGTTATTCAACTAAACGTTCTTTTGTAGTTACCACAGTGTTCATCTTCACTTCATCCAACACACTCCCCTTATATGCCTCTACAAAAGGCACGATTCAGCCTCTCCTCTTCAACACCAACACTTCCCTCTCTATTCCTGCAAGCGGCACAGTTGCTTCCAACGGCGAAATCAGAACACGCCGTGACGGCAGGCTCAAACAACCGCTATATCGTTCCTTCAAGTTTTTGTCCTTACTGTCGGTCGCTATGGCACTTGCCTTGACCTTGCCCCTTGTCGGATTCGCCGCATACCCTAACAAGAGCCTGACTGCACCTGCAACAGCAACTGCGAAAGCGAGCGTTGGCATGGAATTCCCGGTCACCAATTCACCAACCAAGTATTCAGATCAAATTCCCGATTGGAAATTCCCCTACCCACCTGGAGAGTCCACACCTGCAACCAGAATCCAAATTTTCGTTATGCCGACCCTCGCGTCTCTCACCCTCCTCTTTGGAACGCCCCAGCTTCTCATCACGATCCCCACATTCCCTCCTGGCTCGCTCAAATGGTTGAATGTGAATCATCGACGCACCTCCCCGCCCGAGATCGTGTCAAGACTTACCAGGATGCTCAAAAAATTTGCAGTGGGACTGTCTTTGACCCTTCTTACGCTTCTTCCTCTTCTCTTCGGTACCTCAACCCCTTTGAGATTACTAACGATCACACTTTCTATATTTGCAACGTACTATGTCCCGCCGGTTCTTCACGTCCTTACGCATACTTTCAAGTCGCCTCTCTCAATCATCCTCCCCTCGACATACTTCTCCTCTTTCTCGACGGCACCAACGCCTGTTTCTACCACTAGGCCTTCCACGACACTACCAGTACCTGGTCCTAGCAATGACTTAGGTGTCGACGACTCGGCTACGTCGATCAACGGGGACACACGTACCCCAGCCTCAACAACTCCCCATGCCCCTTTGCCACCCTTGCTCTCTTCGTCTTCGCGACACCGCCATACACCATCAGGACAGGAACATGATGATTTACTGCAGCGGAAAGAGCGTTCTTTGCAAAAGCGGCAGATGCGGAGACGCATTGTTTGGGATATCTGGGCATGGAGCATTTTCTTTGGTGGATTTGTTGTTTTGGGTTTAGGAGGTCGCATGTTGAGCGACGGGTGAAAAGGTGATCACTGATGATTTTTATTCTCTCTCCCGCTGGGTATTCTTTGTTGGGAATACGTATATAGGTATCCTTTGTGTATATGTTCCATTCTGTCTGGTTAATTCGCTTTTAAAGCCATTGCTGCTACACTTCTCTCTTGGTTTGGACCTTTGGACCTGAATGACAACATTGTATCACTGTCATTTCTGTTACTTTGTTCTAATCACTCTAGCAGGGCTAGTTTGGTACAATTGCCACTCATTGAATACATGAAAATTCAACAAATCGAAATAGTAACAAAGAATGGACGCTGATAGAATAAGATGTGATGCGGGAGTTGGTCCAAGGAGATCATGTCAAAGAACGAACTCATCCAGCTCCGATACCTCGGGCCAAGCACCAGGAAAATGCGGACCACGCGACGTTGGAGGAGGTTTCGTACACACTCGTTTTAGTTTGTGAACGACAACTTCGGGCCAAGCTCCAGGGAAAAGCAGGACAGGGGAATATGCTACCTCTATCTCGGTCCCCAAATCCCCTGTGTCCTTGGGGTCGACAGTAAGAGCGAACGTGATCACAGGCAACCACTCCACTGAGAAACAACTACGCAGATAATAAAAGAAATTCTTGACCACGGTCGTCGTCCTCCGTCTACGTCCTCGCAGAACAGAGACGCCAGTATAATACCGCGATTTGCACTTGTAGAGACACTTGCGGAGAGCCCTGTCACGAAGCTGCGAGAAGTTGCCTCGAAAACTATCGTGCTCTTGCTCCAGTTCCAAAGGGACGGACCAATATCCATGGTTCGCGCCATGTTCTTCGAGGGCGTGACTATTCCGATCCCACAAGCGTTTAACGACTTGGGCTCTAGAGATTCGCGTAATTTGGGGTCGGCCATCGCCAGATGTTTCTACTGCACCAGGAGGGGATAGAACGGCTTGAGCTGTATACCAGTAACATCGACCAGTTTCTTTCGAGACGTGTTGGACCTTATATTTGGTACCACGCCGACCGAACTCGGTGAGGAGTTTTTCAAGATCACAGCAGGAAATCGCTTGGTGTAGTGGCAGGATCCCTGGCGGGGATTGTGATCCCTTTTGTTCACCAAATTTTTCTTGAGCGCATATATCCACTTCTGTTGGTGAGGGTAGTGCTCCAGAGTGGCTTCTTGGGCTGCTTCTTGCGCCGTTTTGTTGATTAGGCGGGTGTTCCACCACTGGTTGGTTTAGAATGCTCAGAGGTTCTGTCGCAGTATCGGCCGGCGAGTTGGCGCATATACGGAGAGAAGATGGTAATTCAGGTCGGAAGGGCTGCCGCCTCTCGCCCGTTGGTTTAGAGACCTTTTCCTTAGTGCGTTGTAGCTTGGCGTCCTGGGGAGGAGGTTCCTCGTGTGGCCTTTTGCTGCTCGAGAGGAAACGATGTGGTATTGGAATGAATCGTTTGTAGTTATGTCCAGTCCCATTCTGTCCACCGGGAGGATATCGTCTTTGGAATTCCTTCGCGCCCTTCCCTTTGTCCACCAAGCCTGGGTCTGGAATGAAAGCTGGTGTGTTTCAGAGAGATATGTCAATGTGATATGGAGCATACGGGTATCTTTCAATGTGACCAGCGTTCCATCTGTCCCCAGGGAACAAAGGAGACGTTTCCTACACCGCAATCGGTAGTGGTACCTCGCATCGCGTTGGATGCTATCGTGGACCCGCGCTGGTCCCCGAGTGGATCCAGCACCTTGTGAGCATAGTCGCTTTTGATTGAGTCGTTGTTCGCGATGGGTAGACTTGTGGTTGTGTGACATTGACATGACGGTAGAAAGGAAGGACGAAATCGAGCTAAATCTCATGCCTACTCCTGCATACTTTGGGATGGCGCAATGGCGGCACGGCGTTCTGTCGTTAGCTCTGACCCCCGTCTCCCTCACAAACCTCACCTTGCTTAGACATTATTACTTGAGCGTGTTCCCCTCAGATCCACGGATGTGCGCACGCCATGGCCGGAATAGTCATCATTCTTTGAGCTAAGTACCTCAGATCGTAAACATATGTGGGAGCTTACGTCCGTTTCTGGCTGGCCTATTGGTCCTCAAATTAGCTGGATTATCATCGGAAACTGTGCCTGATTGACGCAATAAGCCTATTGAAGGACGCGAGACCGTCCTTTACCCGAGCCTTCAAGCTTCAGTGTTCGGGGCAACCAACTTCAGCCTATCCCGCACTTACCCCACGGCTAGTAGCCGACAAAACACCTCTGGATAGCTCGTCAATCCGCCGAAGTTTGCCCCTCCTACCACAATCATGAATATAAAAGCCAAATGCTTTCTGGTGCCTCAGGACTCATTGATCTCCAAAAATGCTGGCTGGTATCTCGAAACTACTTGTGGTTGCTGCTGTTTCGTTGAAGGTCGCGGCGACGCCTGTTCTCTATGACGGACGCGTCCCGTTCAACTACACCGCCGCTGATTTAGATGGCTCTAAGGATCCTTTCTTGACGTACGTGCCTTTGACCGATAGCTATACACACATCGCTGAGTATATTCCAGCGTCGTGAAGGGAACAGAGAGTGCATCCCACGTAAGATCTCCCACTTCCCAAACCCAAATCCTTAAAGCTAACAAACAAATTCCTCCTCCAGTATTCAACCCTCCAAGGCAACAAAATCCCTCCCACACCTCTCTGGAGATCCTTCCCCCACACCAAAGCCACCGAGCAAGTCATCTCCGTCTCCATCGACAACTCCTCCATCTTCTCCCCAGGCGGTAACAACCCCCAAAACGGCTTCCGCCGCACAGACATCATCGCCCAACGCAACTGGTCCCCCGCCAACCTTATCCCCATCATCCAAGTCAACACAACCGTCTTCCACTTCTCCATCAAGGCCGATGAAAAACGCCCATTAAACTACAAACACGAATACCAAATCGTCTTCATCGAGCCAAGCGACGGTTCACATGTTTTCGGTATCCAATTAGGCACGCCATTCACTACCGATCCCAACGCCAAGCCCGCGAAGGATGCTCATTTCTTTAAGGTTCTTGATCATGGACTGAACGTCCTCTTCAAAGCTCCTTTCCTTCCTGCTTTATGGCACAACTTTGCTGTCCAGGTCGACTGGGAAGCCAGAACACTTGCTGTCTTCTATTCCGTCGAAGGCCTCCCTCTTGCCCCTGTGACACGTCTCCTGGAGAATAAGAGCCAAAAGGAAGGTGATGCTGGCAAGGGAGAGTTCCACTTTGGTGTTCTCAAGGTGAGCAAATTTGCTCTACGCGATATAGCTCCCGAATAACTGGCGCGTCTGTGCAGCTTCCCCTGGTCAACCCCAAAGACGCCCCCGAACAACAAGGCGACGTTGTTCACTACGGCATTCAAGAAGGCACGACTGAGGGTCTCCACTACTCTGGCATCTTTGTCGAGTCTGTCGAAAAAGGAGTTAGCCTCGGCTATGGCCTCACTGGCAAGCCCATCCGAAAGTAATTCTCGTTGAGGTATCTTGAAAAATGAAAGCGTAGTTTCTGTATACACCCTTTCCCAGCAGCTATTCCCCTTGAGCACGATGGATTCAATCACGACTACTACGGTTAAAAACACGTTTTCTGTTGTCATTAGAGAAGTCGAGGTGTTCAACTTTCAGGTATTTATGGACAGGCAGATGCATGGCGTCAGCCACAGCCATGACTGGACTAACAAGCCCACCGGCAAGTTCGATCATTTTCTCACTCCTCTTCATCGCCTTCATCGTCCTCATCCCCAACATCAAAAACAGCCCTCGCAACGTGCTCCACCCTCCGCCCAGTATGTTTCACAAACCCAAGATAATCAAGTTCATGCAGCGCACGGATAAACCGAGCTTGAACTTCACGATTCCACGCTCCCTCATCTGGTTCTTCTTCCATCTCCCCCTCTCCCTCTCCGATTTCCACGTCTTCGTCCTCGATCTGCTTCTGCTTAATTTTACGTTTTGTAGGAGACGCAGTTCTACTCCCAGTTCCACTCTTCGATTTTCCTTTCCCCTTCCCCTTCTCCTTCTCCTTGCCCTTCCGACCTGACACATGAGCACGAGCACGTATCCGTTCCTCACGTTGTGCATCCAACACGACCTTAAACGACTCATACCAGTCGTATATATTAATCAACTTCCCACTGTCGAGGTATCGTCTGAAAAGGATCGAGGTATCTGGGAGGGTATGCAATTCTCTGCTGTCGTTATGAGAGACGTGTGTAGACTCGAGCTGTGCTTCGAGGTCTGATACTGTTGGTGAAAGCGGTGGCGCGTGTTCTATGGTTTGCGAGGGTTGTGGTTCCAGTGAGAGCGGGAGGGGTAGAGTGAAGTCGTATGGCCGGAGAAGGCCATTGATAAGTGAAGCGCGTATTGAAGGGTTGAGGAGCTGTATTAAATAGGTTCGTAAGCGGGTATATGCGTAGATCAGGGAAAGGAAGGAAGGACTAAACTGCGTACCTCGCTTGGGAAGGGACTTGCACCTGTGTACCAGATATCCCATAATGGGTAACGTTCGAGGGGTTGTATTAGATCCCTATGCGAACATGAAACGCGATATGGGTGAGATAGGACTGAGACTGAGAAATGGAAGACGTACTGGATACATGCGGTCAACCACTCGCCTACATCTTCCGCTTCCAAAGCCTCAGGCTCAGCATTCCGAAAAAGTGCAATCTTCATCCGAGCCGCTTCGTGCGCGTTCTTCACAGCGTTCGGAAGACCAGAATACAACTCGTCCAAGTCGTCCAACAATTCATGTAAAGCCTCCGTACGAAGTTTCTTCACGTACATTCCAATTGTTTTGACATCCCGACCCGCTTGGCCGCGAAGTACAGACAGCATAACGCTTGTAAGGCCACCGGAGCGTGGATGAAGGGGTTTGTAGCCTCGAGCAGCGAGAAAAGTGCGGAGAGTGTGGAGGAGCGTGAAGCCGAGGCGAAGGTTGCGTGTGTGTGTGAGGAAGGTGGTGTGATGCTGCGTGAGCACATTTAGAAGCGATTCTAGTTCTTGTGACGGTGGGGCAGAAGGGGAGAGGGATGACAGGCGGGAGTGGAGCAGGGTGAGGATGGGCGCGTACTCGACACCGGTGTCAAGTGCTGAAGGCGGTTGGATAAACACACTCAAAGGCTCAACGAGGAAATGTTTTAGGTGTACGAGTTGGATACAAGTGAACAGTGCGTCGACGGACGAATCATGTCGCGTGCAATGGTCGATGATAGCAGCGAGTGCAGTTGGCCCAAACATTAGATCGGGGTCAAAGGAAGGGTTGAAGAATGCACAGAGTAAGAGATGCTCAAGGACAGGCCGGCCAGTTTGAACAATGAAAGATTGGACGCGGAGGCGCGTAAGCGTGCTACGTGGGTATGCGGCATGGAGGTATGAGGGCGTAGGTGGAGAGGCGAGGAAGAGGAGGAACGTCAGCGGGAGGTCCGGGATACGCGTACTGCAAATATACAGCAAATCCTGCATGACACTGCTGTCGAATTGCTCGAAGTCGTGTAACACCACGAGTAGTTGAGATTTGGAACCGAGGGAGGAATACCACGCAGAGAGACCGCAGATATCATATGCAGCGAAACGAGGTGACTTCCGTTTCGCCAGCGTAGAGTCGGATTCTAGGAACCCGGAGATGAGATTTTTCATCCCAGTCGGAAGGTTGGGTGCGTCCGAGGGGTAGAGGTGCGAAACAATAGCCGCATGTGGAAGCTGGTCGAGGACGATGTCGATGAAGAGGGCTGAGGCGTGGTGGACTGCGATTACAGGGAGCTCGGGGTATGGCAGTCCGGGGAAAACATCGTCATAGGCCGTGGTAATCCGGTCAGCGATGGAGGCTGCTGTTGGGCTGTAGAGGCTGTCGATCTCCGCCCTGAGTCTGTGCAGACATTTGGCCCAGCTTGATTTGTACGCTGCTACACAAGCATCTTGTAGCGTGTCTCCCTTCTCCTCCTCGTCTCCCGGTGCATATGGGATATAAAACGAGGTCTATGAGTTGCTATCAGTTAAAGAATTTTAATGCCAACCCTTACGCACCTGGGATGGATCGTCGAGGTTGTGCATAAGCGCAAGAGACTCTCGGCTTTTGCCGGCTGATTGACGCGACGCGACGCGTCCATTATGAGATTGGGGCACATGCGTATATCGCTTCCAAACTTTCCAATTTCGAGGTTCCAAACAGTTGCGGGTCTTCACTCGCAATTACTGCCGACATGAATTGCGGACGAAACAGGCACAACTCACAACGGACATACACACTTATGTTTCCATCTATCGGCCCGGAGAACGATCGTCGAATACGCTCCATATCAGAAAGTTTTAGAAGAAACTTGATCCTCGTCACAAAACAACAAGGAAAGGGTAACGTATCCCGATGCCTTCCCTCAAGCCAAAGCCGAGGAACAAATCAAGAAGGGTGAGCAGCCATCATACAGAACCGCCTTCACCGGAAGGAGTTGATATGCGCTCCCTGCATTCAGCACCGTCATGAACAAAAGGGAATGGACTTGAGCCATCCTTCCTTCCCCAACATATCCAAATTCCGATGACCTGGCACCAAAAGTACTCAGCCCAGGACAACCAGGATGATAAACTCGTTAGGAGCGGGTCAAACACCCTTCCACCGTCCTTCACTGGCCCCTGCAGATAACGCACCGTATCACAGGGCTGATATGGGACAGGCAAAAGATCAGACGATAATAACAGCTCATAGCCTTCTCTGAGGCGCGAAGAAAGTGTGAGTCATTGTACTATAGTGGCTTCTATTTTTGTCTTCCCATATCGATCGCTCTTAAGCTTACACTATCACACCAGATTGCCCAACGCATTACTATGGACTATGACCAGAACCGCAACAAAACCTGACATGTTGAAGTTCTACTATGCCGACGGTGCGCTGAATATTTACGAGGGATGGTCCCTTTCTCATCTACAGAACCCCAACGTTGTTCCCACAGGATCTCGTAACGCTTCTTACATCACATCTTTCGTCTGCGGGAAGCTTCTTGTTAGGTGAATCTAATGATCCCGAAAACAAAACAAAACAAAAAACAAAAAACGAAAAGAAGGTGATTTGCAGAACAACCTACTCGGCTTCAAACAGTGGAACATAACCTTGTTGATTCTCCTACTGGCCTCCTTAGCTGGATTCACGAGTGCATCAATTGGAACATCGATTACCCTTGGACTGGCGACCGAGATTGGTTACTCCGACGACGAATGACTCGACTCTTCCGCTCATACAGAAGCACCGGAAATGCCATCACAGTCCACGCGCCGTAAGACCACTGCTATATTTATATCACCTATGAGGTCTACAAGTATAAAACAATTATAGTCATTCCCCGGTTGACCCTCTTACCCTGCCACCCGCCCCACCCCACAATGTCGATAGAGACGCCTTTCAAAATCGCTGTCCCGGACGAGAGCATCGCGTTCTTAAAGAAGAAACTCGACTTGACAACGTTTCCTGATGAATTGGAAAACGCTGGGCGGGATTATGGCGCACCATTGAAAGACATTCAACGTCTGGTCGCGTATTGGAAGGATGGCTATGACTGGAGAAAACATGAAGCTCAGCTCAACGAGGAGTTGCCGCAATTCACGCGTGATATCGAGGTCGAAGGGTTCGGGACTTTGAACGTGCACTATGTGCACAAGAAGAGTTCAGTGCCTTCAGCCATCCCGCTGCTGTTCATTCACGGATGTGAATCGTCCTTCTATGCTGTTTCTTTGGGGAGTGTCTAAATCATTGTATTATCATATATAGGGCCTGGGAGTTTCCTGGAAGTTAAGAAGATCCTGCCGTTGCTGGTCGACGACTCCGGGGAGCACCCTAGTTTCCATGTTGTGGCTATTAGTTTACCAGGTTACGGGTTCTCGGAGGCGCCCAAGAAGAGAGGGTTTGCCATCTCTCAGTATGCAGAGGTGTGTTCCCGTTGAACCATGCGACTATGAGACTCACCGGGAGGTATAGGTATCCCACAAACTAATGCTTGCACTTGGATATAACGAATATGGTGAGGTTTCGTACAAGGCAACTTATTGTGAGGCTAAAAGATATTTGACTTCAGTAACCCAAGGAGGTGATTGGGGAGGCGTCGTACGTTCCCTTCCTACTGTATCCTCTGTACCGGCTGATATTTGTTGCACCAGATAACCAAACACATCGCTTCTGTTTATGGTCCCAACCACAACAAAGCCTGGCACTCGAACTTTCCTCCGTAGGCAATGAGAAAACTCTTCCATCTATTATACACTAATTCTCATGAAGGGTGTCACCTCCGAGCCTATGGGATAGTCCAATGCTCTTCTTGAAGAAGCTAGTGACGCCCCTTACGCCTTTTGAGAAAGCGGGTCTGAAACGCACCCAATGGTTCGCTGCAGAAGGTCGAGGATATTACATGGAACAGTCCACCCAGCCTCAGACCCTGGGATACAGTCTCGCAGATTCCCCGGCTGGGCTCCTCGGCTGGATCTATGAAAAGCTCGTGAACTGGACCGATGACTATCCTTGGACCGACGATGAAGGTCAATCTCCTTTATAATCAATTCACGCTACTACTTATGATTTATTCAGTTCTTACTTGGATTTCAATTTACTGGTTCTCCAGGCCCGGGCCAGCAGCGTCTGTTAGGATATATTACGAGTATATGAAAACGCAACCGGAGGCTTCCAGGAAGCTCCGTGTCAATGTCCCCACCGGATATTCCTACTTCCCAATGGAGCTCCGGATTCCACCACGATCGTATGTCCAAAGCTTTGGGATTTTTTCATAAGCTGATGAACCATACGCACCTAGTTGGCTTAAAACACCCAATGTTGTATTTGAATCTCAACACGAGAGCGGTGGCCACTTTGCTGCTTATGAACGCCCAGATGCTTTAGTTGGTGACTTGAGGAAGATGTTGGGGAAGGGCGGACCTGCTTTTGCGGCAGTGGCTTCGAATAACGGGTTCAGGTCCTGAATTACGTTCCTGGGTGCGCATGTATATAACTTGGCCTTTTGTCTCTCTCTTGGTCGTCATTGGCCTTGAACTCTGCTTCATACCTTGTGTAAAGTGATGATTTCTACTCGAGCAAGTTAAAAGGGCGATACGAGGCGAACGCAGGACGCCAGGACATGCAACCTTCTGTCACAGAGATATATGAACATTCAATGTTCAGCCAGGATCCTTAGTGTACACACATAATGCATAATGCGCGAGACGATACACGGTACCCTTTCGTATCAGTTGATCATCATCCTTGACCGGTGCCCACCACAAAAGCTTAGGACATCATTTTACCTCCTCCCAAACCTCCCGTACCTCCCAAACCCATTTCCAGTATGATACCCCCTCTCCAGACTAGTTTTAACAGCCTCCCTTAATATATCGCAAAGCCTGGCCTTCGTGAACCCCTTCGCCTGCTCATACTTCACCCTGGCAAAGTAATCAGGCCAGGACTTGACCTGATATATCGCTTTGATCTCCTTGACGATTTGTTCTGGCATACCTTCCTCCGCGAAGCCATAGTTATCATCCAACGTCGATAGACCGCGCTGACCACCGTAAACCTTCGTGAAGAGGTCCAAGAACATGATCTGGAACATGATCAAACGCAAACTGGTCCTGGCATTATAAAATGTGGTATTAAGGCGATAATCATTTGCCCCCTGATCAGAAGTGTTCCCCAGCTCGGGTGACTTTTGCAAGATCCAGCGGACGTTACGGATCATGGCTTCCTCGAGGAATGCGCCGTTGAACTGTTGCCAACCGATGCGTTTGCGAGCTTTCACCGAAGGCAGGACGTGAACCAGAACAATGAGGATGATGAATTCGCCCAGGTCAGGCACGAAACGCTTCACCCTAGACGCCGGTTGATCTCTGAACCTCTCCAAACGGCTCACCGCATCATCAGCGATAGCGGGATTGGTGCGGGCCAGGCAAAGGACCAAGTGGAGGAGATGACAGTAAGCGGTCACAGCCTTCTCTGAGACGTAGAGAAGTGTGACGCTGCCTTGCTGCTGGTGCACACCAGCAGGCTCTTGGAGAACGTCATCGCACGATTTCATGAGCGAGACCACAATGTTATTCATCATGCGGTACAGCACCCAGATCGCCTTGAGAGGTTGTGTCGAAGCTCCTATCGAGGCATTCCAAGCAGACCCAGTACCGCCACTGGCAAGATCGATCTTATCAAGTGCAGGCCAGACGTAACTATACGCCCGTTGGAAGTGGGATCTATTAAAAGCCAAAGGAAGGAAGAATTCGAAAGGTCGCTTCTGTATGCTTTTCCGTACGTCGTGGTCATTGAAGGCCTCATAGCTGAGCCAATCAAAGTCTGAACTCAGGGTCCGTTGCCGGCGGTCGACAGAGACCCCAATGCCCAAGATCGAGATCTGAATAGGAGTACGGAGGTAGAAACACGTCAACTCACGACGAATGAGGATATGCATCGACGAGATGACATTCCGCATCCGGGGATAAGCCTTTCCGAAAGAAACGAGTGACTCGGAAGTGAGCATGTCGGCTATCTCAGCCAGAATGTCGTCGTTGAGTAAGCCCAGGTAGCATTTGGGAACGGTGGGTGGGTTGGGGACAGCAGTGGTTACCCTGCGGCGCCAAGGGGACGAGGGCGGGTTGCGATGTGGAAGAGCATCAGAACCATAGGGGCGGTTGAGTAAACCCAGGTAGCATTTGAGAACGGTAGGTGGGTCGGGAACAGCAGTGGTTACCCTGAGGCGCCCAGGGGACGAGGGCGGGTTGCGATGCGGAAGAGTATCGGAACCATAGGGGCAGGATCTACACCGGAAAGTTGAGATTAACCTGTAGGTCTGGCCCCAACGAGGGTTCTGTTTTTCGAATCGATGGATCCTTCGAGGATCACGGCCTGCCCCCTTAACTTGATGAGTAGCTTGGCTGTTGACGCCAACAAACGGGCCGACCGAGACGGCGGGTCGCGGGTCAGCTTGCCATTCTCGCTCAAGTTCCTTCTGATCGTCTGCGGCGAGCTGGGAGTGAGATGGTTGTGTGCAACACCAGTTGTTTCCCAGGAAGAGATTTTCATGGAGGTGGCTTTCGCGCAGGTACGAAACCTCGAACGCTTCGCCAATCTCAATAAATCCACCGAATTCTTGTTCCACCTGTATCGTGTGCAAATGTTTAGCTAAGATTCTGGAGGCAAAGACGAATAAAGGACACACCTTGCTGCTTGAAAAGAAAGTCAAGAACTGTAGGAAGAGGCCACGTAACGTCAATCCTGGAGAATATCTAAGGGTGCAATTGACAATGAATTCGGCAACAATTTGCATACTAGACTAACCCTCCGGTATATCCCGCTGCAAGCATATTCTGAGGCTTCAGGAGATCACAGCATACGTAGGAACCAAAAAGGTTTGGGTGGTCGATATCCCTGACCGTACTTGACACCTTGGGGGGAAGAGCTGGCTATACACCGAACCATCAGGACAAACTGAGAACACATCGCACGATCAAAAACCCCACCCATTCATCTGGTAAGACGACATCAAAGTGCAGCGCTAGGTCCTTCCAAGGACCACTCGGCGGTGTAAGTACGAGGCAGAACTTCCGGATATCAGCATCGTCAGTGAAGATGGCAACGCCAGGGTACGGGTTCTCGAGTAAGTCGGTCAAATCGCGGTGTAACCGAGCCAAACGAGAAGCACGAACGCGCGTTCCATCCATTAGTATGAGAGATAACACAGTGGGTGGGTTGGCTGGACAAGGTGCGTCTTTTCGTGCTTTATATGCCTGGACACCCAGGTCTCAGGCAAGGATTGAACGATCCTGCACTGCGAGATAAGGGGCGTGGCAAAAGCGTGTATGCACAAGCGAGTAACAGAAGATAGGTGAGTTGATGAAACATACATAAGACGAAATGGAAGATCGAAGAAACGGGGTCGTCACCTGTATAGTAAACGGAGCAGGTTGCAATGAGGGCAGCATGTTATGGCGTTTCCTCATACACGGTGGAAGCCTCCACAACTTGGATTCCTTCATGCCTAACGGAGCATGGATGAAGGAGAGGCGCGCAGCCAATGTAATGGGTAACCGTGAAAAATGTTACAGATATGATCTATGGAGTATTCAAATGCTGCTGCTGGACGAATATGTCACAACATATAAATGGCTTAGAGCAATAAAGATAGACCGACCTTCCAACTTCTCTCAGTCCACCAACAGCACGGAATCCAACACTGAGAAACCCGTAGCGACGCCTCCCTCATTACTCTCTGTTCCCTTCGTGCGTACCAACCACCCAACTGTATCCTCCTTCACATTACTATCCACTCCGTCCTTGCCAAATAACGACCATCCAAAGATCCCCAATTCACTAATGACATCAGTCTTCACGGGCGTTTGGCTTTCGGAGGAGCCGTTCGTGCTTCCTGCCCGAATCAAATAGTTGCCCACATTCGCAGGGGTGACGATCAACTGCATCGCAATCCATGCCTGTCGCTCTTGCGGTGGCAATGTATCCAGAAATGCGGGTATATCCTCCTTGTATACGTTATTGCCTCCACCTTCACGTTGCGGTTTGAGGACCAGCGATTTCGCCTCCTCTCGTGCTTTCCGTATGCCGTAGTTCTCCCTTCCAGATCGGATGGATTCTGCATCAGGTGTCAAGAGATCATCACCGACGTCGAGGCCCCACATGTTCATGAAGCTATTCCGCAGTTCCCGGATCTCCTCCTTGCTGAATACTTGTTTATATTTCTTGTCGTCGGCGAGGAATCTTTCCAACATACCATCCCGCGTAAGGACTTCTTGTACTTTCTTGCCACCAGCCAGCTGTAGTGCGAGTGAGGGACATTTGATGGCGATTGACCGTTCGAGGAGGAATCGAGTATCATAATGCGTGGGGGTAGGGAAGTCCGTCGGGGTGTAAACTGAACGGAAATAAACCACAGAGATCTCGATTGAGCCTGATGGTTCCAAGTCGGTGGGCACGTCGACGTAGAGTTTCCTTGTGGCTGGGTCGACTCGTGCCGTTTTTCCGAGGTCAGTCATCGTTTGCCTGATCATCCGTACTGAAAATCTGTCAACAACCCCCTTAGCTCTATGTGCATGTATGTAAGGGACGTAATGTACTCACTTTTCCAACAACTCGTATTCGAGCCATTTCTGGTCAAAAATGTTCCGTTCGTTATCTTGAGTGACAAGAAGAATTCGGGTGGACCTGATGCGCAGTCAGTGTCAGTAGGAGCCCGGAAAGTCGGATGGACTCTTACGTTGACGATGGATATGCCGCATGTGCGGCAGCGAGTCCAGCGGCAAGACCATAGATGGTCTCGTTTGCAGGGAAGTTCTCCGATCGTAGGTGAGATGAAACGTTGAAGTAACCTGTAACGTGCTGAAGATACCTGAGAAGCCTGTCAGTCAAATCACCTCTAATATTGAGAGTCGATGAAACCAACTTATGTAGTTCCGAAACGCGTTGCGAGAGTGTACCGAAGGACGCCGAAATCGTATTGAATTCCACCTGTTTCAATGATGGTTCCCGTCCACCCGGACTATGTAATAGATAATCCGATCTGAACATCCCTAAATGCAAAAACTAACACAAACTAGCATCACCAACGACATCGTAAGCAATATCACACTGTCCACACACCTGGTCAATCCCCTCGTCTCTCAGCGCCTTCCAACCTCTCCACAATTGCCCGGTGAAGTCGTCCACCTTGCCCACCCCATTCTCCGCACCCATGACATCATCCAAGAACTCCTCATCCAATGCGATGCGGCTGTATAAAACGTTGTAAATCCCCTGCAACTTTTTCGCCTGTTCAAATAGCTTTCTTGGGAACGGCGAGGGGAACAACGCTAGGGGCGCATGAATTGCCGCACTAGGAACCTTGGGAAGCGGGCGCACAGGTGGGAGGTACAAGAGGCCATGAGATAAAGCATATGTCGTAGCGTAAACTGTGAGTTCCTCCAGTTGAGTCTCTGTGAGTGAAGGAGGCCAACTGGCGTAGTCGAACCCTGGCATAGTGTCGCGGAAAAAAAAATCCTGGTACTGATCAGATGGAATTTGTGGTGTTGAATGCTTTTGAAGGCTTTCGCTCTTGGGCTATACCCGGATCCTAGGGAAAGAGGGCTTAGGAAGAATGCTTACACATTCTGGAGATGGCGACATGCTTGCTGAATGATAAGACTGAAATGGCACCTGCCGCTTTCGTCATTCCCGAGCCCGACCCGTTGTCTTTCATCATACCAGGGTCGCAAATCAACCGAATCCAGGTGACTTTCAAACCAAAATATTACTTCGATATCTATACATATGTACAGTATGCTACGATAGCAGTGAGTCGTACCTCTTATATCCTACTTTATGATGACTGCATCAACAACCCCTCCAAGCGCGAGGTCACCGCCTCGTCTCTCAACTGTCGAATCCACTTCAACCTCGCCCCAGCCATATCATTAACATGCTCAAAGCATTCAGGAGGCAACCAAGTCGGTCCAGGGAATGTCTGCCTATAGCTCACAATCTCCTTCACAACTTCGTTACTCCCCTGCGCTACGACAGCCTTGATCAACTTCTCTGCCCTCGCTTCATTCGACGTTCCCTCTTCTCGCAGATCCGGCCAGATGCTAGAAGCAATATGATGCACCGCAACTAGTCGAACAAAGCCTTGTAGAGGTTCTTTCAGTAGTGCTCGCAAATATGCGCCGATAACTTGTGGGTCATTCTCAATAGGATATAGGTACTCTTTGAGTCCGCCGCACAAGACTTGCTCGCATGAAGTCCGGATCGTTTTGAGGATATGGTTGAAATCGTTCCAGAGGTGTTTACGATAGTCGATCGCATAACGCATGGAGGTGGGTACGAGAAGCAACTTCGCGAACGTGGTATCCGAAAATGAGATTGCGTCGTACAGCGCCACGAAATCGGTATAGAACTGGAAGAACGGAGTTGTGCCTCCAAGAAACCTAGCAGCGACTTGTTCCAGGTTCGGGTTCACCACTGAAGTTTGACCGACTTTGGCCGGCGTTCTCTGAGACGCCTCATACGAATATGGCTCCAATGCCTGGTTCATCAACCTCTCCACGACAGTATCCCTAAATACCTCCCCCGAAGAATCGTTATCCGGTTGTCCATGCTCCAGCATAAACACCCTCATACACCCAAACACCACTTCTTCCCTCGAGAGCGCGAACTGATCCAACGAGAACCGGGACAGGATGTCCCGGCTAAGACTCGACAAGAATAGACTTGCCCTTGTTACTTCAACTTCGGATGAATCCCATCCTGAAGGCAGATGCTTGAACACTTCCGAATCCGCAGACCGCAAGAGATGGTTTATAGGTGCGAACGTCCAGTCTCGATATAACGGCAGACCAAAACTCCGACGGTGCGAGGCCATTGGTAGTCTGAGTGTTGAGGATATTGCGATGGATCTGGGCGTAATCTGTAGAGGTGCGACTCGGTTACTTTTATCTGGCAGGATTGTATGTGAGAGGAATGGCGAGAGGATAGACAAGCCGCCCTTTTCCCAAACAACCGTTGGAGAAGCGATCTGACGTTGGTTAACCCAATCTGAGGTTATGAGGCGCATCAACCCCTCCACGATGGTGGTCGCGGTATCTTCATCACCAGGCATACACCTCAGTAGGATAGACAAAACCTGAGCGATCCAGAGCTCCTCTGAAATCCCCGGAAGTCTCCTCGACAACGCTAAGTATGCAGTAAGGAATCCAGAAAGTTGGCGCGCATGAGCGTAAGTCCTCGCGTCCACTACGTTCGAGCTGACAGCGTCCCACAACGAGTGGGTCACCAACTTCGCACAGACCCCTGAAATACCGGGAAAAGGAAGTTCAAAAGGTGGTGAAGATGGCGGTCCTTCCAGGTGAGGCGGCAGACACGCCAACCACAACCGAATTACGGCGCTTAACAGCCCCGCATAAAACGCTGCGTTGCTCAAATCCTGCACAACCCCCTCAGCATCCAATTCCCTCTGCAACGAATCCAGCACCTCATGAACAACCCTTCCTCTGACTCCATTGTGAAAATCGCCTTTCACACTCTCCACAAACTCTGTCCTCTCAGCCTCACCACCCTTCATACCATTCACCTTACATCCCTCTAACCATTGTGCCTGAGCTCCCCATACCGCACCCCAAGCCCTCCATTCCCCTTCCATGCTTCCCAGCCCCTCGGCAAATTGCCCAATCTCATCTTTCCAACCCCACCCCACGACCTGGCTCCACAAAATATCATGATCAGGTGTTGTCTTATGCGGGTCTACAGCACACACAATCCATGCATTCAACAAATCCAACCACGCGATTCTGAGTTTTTGCGAAGTACAGGTGGGGGAGAGGATATATTGACTGAGGTGGGAAAAGGGTTCCATAGCTGTTGTTGCAATATTTGAGTACAGCCCATATGACGCGAGTGTAGCGTAGAGCCACAATGTGAGTGTAAGAAGGCTTGTTGCGAGAGCTGAGGGGAAGGGTGAGGATGGTGGGAGAGGAGTTATAAACCGGAGCAGAGCGTCCGTGGGTTCTTTGAGTGCCTCTGCGTTAGCTCGAGAAGCCGATGCTAGGGTAATGAGGAATTGAAGAGCAGCAGGCTCTGGAAGAGGGTCGTTCTCCTTGGGCGGAATAGGAGTAAGTAAGAAGGTCCGGAAAGTGTTGGTCAAAAGATTTGGCGTCTGAACTATACTCTCCGCGATTTTGTTACTCTGTTGAGCAAGTCGATGTAGGATCGCAAGTAACTGAGTCAAGGATTCCGGGACAGCATCACCTTGAGACAAAGCTGTAGCAATTTGTGGGAGAAAGAAATCTAACTGAAGCGAAGCAATGGCCGCATCAGAACTTTGCTGAAGTTCGACGCCCTCTAGGTCTGCGATATCCTCATCCCAACCAACAAGGGCAGCCCAAACAACCTCAATGGCGCGAGCACCAACGCTACCCCTCTCATTGATAGCCTCCGCACCAGCGGCTATGATGCGCTTCCGTATCTCCTCCGCTTGTGGTTCAAGCTTGTCCAGAGCTGGGAACTTTCCCTTCTTCGCTTTCCCAAGGTTCAGCACGATGTGGGCCAACACACCCAACATAGTCGCGCGCTGTGCTGGCACGGTTGACCTCGACAAAAGGAAAATATCGTCCAAGGTATAGCCAGCCGTTGAGCCTTCCGCGTGGTGATGAAGGCCAAGATGAGTTGGGAGGTTGGTTGCGATAGATAGAGGAATAACATTCCCATGGAGGTCAAATCGAAGGGAAGTGGAGGACTGATCGGGGAGAGGATTTCCCTGCATCCAAGCAAGATTGGGATCATTAGCGGGAGCGTCAGGGAAGTATCGTTGACGAATGTATTCAGCGGTGCCCTCTTCTGGTTCTCCGTTCAACACTTTCTTTTCTGTCTCTTCTTTAAGAGGCCCAGGTTTTTCCAGCTGTGTAAGTGGTGGTAGTGGTTGCTGGTCAAGTATATCCGTTGGTGGTGCCATCTTGCCGGACCATTGACCGAGAGAAATGGCTGACCCATCATTGGTTGCGGGCGGCAGCGCTAGTGGACTTTTCTTGGGAGATGAAGGGGCGGACTCGTAGACATAGACGTCATTTGGGTTGAGTTCGGCGAAACGTAACTTGCGATCCAGGCGACTGGCAGGTCGTGAACCGGGACGTGAAAGAGCAGGAGGAGGCGAAATCCCTGTAAGCCATTGAACTGGTTGACTATACATCGTACAAAAGAAAATTATGACTCGCACCTCTCCCATTTGGCCTTGATGGCGCAGGTTCATCCTCAGATATCGGAACTGTCAAGCGTTGAGCGAAACCATGCTAACATATTTGTAATGGAATATCAACTTACCTTCTGGTAAATTCTTGAGCGTCTCCCCCTGATCGTTACCAAAAGACGGTGGCGGAAGTCTCGACTTCTGAGTCGGCCATCGGTCCTTTGCAGCATTTTTTTCTCGTGCTAATCGAGCGCGTTTCAACACATCTCCAATGTCGGCACCGAACCGTTCCAGGATCTCCCTTTTCTCTGCCTCTCGCTCCTCATCTGTCATACTTGCTACACGGATTTCATTCTCCTTGCTTATCTGCTCTCTCCAACCTTCGGTAGTAGATTTTTCAACTTCTGCGCCATCTGCAACAGTGGATTGGCTTGGAACCACAGCAGGAGGTTCCTGAGGTCTTGAAACTTTCGATGCTTGTGTAGATTTTCGCGCCTCTTCCCTACTCCGAGCAAAAGCACTCTTGGACCTATGTTGTACAGCAGGAAAACCATGTGAACTCGAGGTAACTGGTTTGGGTGGCAGAGCTGGGCCACTGGGATGCCGTTCTAGCACGGATCCTATGAGAGACTGGCCATTCTTCGACATTGCTGATGGAGAGATGGGAGAGAGCGCACAACCATATTGGCGATTGCTGGAACGATGTTCTGCCTTTCAAAAGAGGTGGTTTTCGATTATGTCATCGCAAATCTAAGTTCCGTCGCCCTTCCGGGCGCTTCTCTTCACAACTTTCCTTTTCCTGATCTTTCTCGAACAAAATACTACGAAAGTAGACACAAATTATTGTGCTTGCAGCACAACACGTCCGAAAAACGCTACTATCTTCCACCATGATGCAGAAACCTCTGGTTGCCATTCTCCAAGTACCCCAAGGACTTGTTATAATCGATCTCGGGCTTTTGATATCCAGGTGGCGCGTTGGACCGCATATTAAGCCCGGCCAACTGTCTCGAAGTGATCTTTACCGGTTCCGACTGCAAGGGCTTATCTTTCTGACCTTGACTTTTCGTCACCCATCCTGTGGCCTCAAATCCTGCGAAATCGACTGTATACTGTGGAACTGTTTAGAACATTGAACCTGCGAGCGGATCATGACACCCACCTCAATGGAAAGCCTTGGAAACATGAACGTCGGCTTCAACTTCATCTCCAAGTCAATCTCCCCCTGCAAAACTCTCCTGTTTGGACCTTCTCCTGATTCATTGACATTCCAAAAATATGCCCTACTCAAAGCAGTTTTAAAGAAGTTGTCGGACCTTCGGTCTGGACTCTCGGCTGTAGCTTCGGAACCGGTTGTCATGGCCCTAATCAGCTCAACGCGCATCGCGGTTGGACTGCTGAGGATATCAAGCGCCTTAGTATCCTCCGATTCCAGTGTCAAATGTAGCGGGATGGGAGACCCCAAAGCATACTGTAAAGGCCTTGCGATGGATAACTATTCAAACCAACTGTTAACGTTGAGTGGATAGACTCGTTCAAGCACATACTTGACACTGGACTTCCACACTCTTTCCACCAAAGAGAACACCTTCTACTTTGGTCTTTGGTAACACTCTCCACCCTTCCGGGTCCTGTTTCGGACCAGGTAAAGCGCTGCCTTCCGCATAAGCCAACTTCCTCAGGGGCGTCGGTGCCGAATCTGGCACAGTGAGCGGTTGATAGACAAAAGTTGTCATCAATCTCGGCCAAATCTAAATCGTTTTGCCAGACCACTTTTGGGCAACTTAAAGACTTACTTATGATTAACTTTCACCATACCCCTCTTGACTGTGACCACAATCTTATAATCCAAATATGCAGGACTGGCTCGCTCGGAAAAACTGGGTGGTAGGTGGTAAAACCCCTTCTTCCCATGCGGGCCAACGACTTCCACCTCCTTTGGAAGCACAAACTCGAACGGCCAGCCATGCTTCCCCTTCAACTTGCTCGTGGTCTTGGTATCCGTGGTAGTCCACAGCGTCTCCTTCAACGATAAGAACCTCTCTTCCTCCTGACCAACAGCTGTAGTCCCGGCTTGAACCTTTGCCTCTGTCAGCAACCCTCTCGAACTAGACCAGGCATCCTCACTTCAATAAACACCGCCTTCACAGAGTCAGTCTTCGCGGCATCCAATTCCACAACTCCCGAGATTGTATCACCCTCCGTAAAAAATGGGACACTTGATGCACTAGGAGACCTGCTCTGCACCCGAAGCACCAACCATGCATATTCCTTCTCGTCCTGTAGGCCTGTCTTGAACTCTGACTTGAAGGGATGAGAGGATCCGGTGCTTGTAGGCACGACTCTGGCAGTGTCTCTCGCGATCTCTGTGTACCCGGGGAGCTCAGGATCCACCGTAGCCGACATAGTACAGATGATAGCCGGGGCAGTTTTCGCCATTCAGGGCCCTGGGGTGGGGCATTTGGCGTATCATGTCATGTGTATGATAAAAAGCTATTTCCATTTCAGTTGTGAGAAAGGGCTACAAGCGTTCTCATGTGTGGTCTCCAGTCGACGACCGCGTGATTCCCTATCACGCCAAATGGAATACGGAACCAACGTGACAAGTTATGATTAGGATTAGCTCGCTAATATGTACCATTAGAAACACTCTAACATCTACGTATCCCAAGTGGTAATGAGCGTGTCAGATGCAGCAATGCAACCAGAAAGAAATGTTCGGAAGAATGCAATGACGATGGGTGATGGAGTGAAAGATACCGAAACTCTACGGACCAGGAAAACCAAAATGTGCAGAAAGAGATGATCAAGTGAATGATGAGAGGGAGATATCATGAAACGGGATAACAAGGCAAAAAGGAGAAGAAAAAGGGGGCGAGAGAAAAAGGAGAAGAAAGGAGGAGAGAATAGAGAGGAGGAAAGAGGAGAAAAATCCCAGGGGAAAAGGAGACGAGGATGACTAGACAGGAGAGTCTCTGTCTTTCTCATTTTCGATCTCGTGTTTTAGGAGGACGGAATCCTTGATGACATCTTCTGGCATAGACTTGAAAATATGCCCTTGGACGAAGGCCACAACTGTGAGGACGAAAAGTACAACCCAAGTAAGACACATCAGAACCGCCATGACGATGTGGAGGATATTGAAACCAGAAAGGTGAAAGATGTCAGCGAATTCACGGATGGTAGCAATCCAACCGACTATGGAAAGGATTAGAATATGGAATAATTATGTTAGAGGAAAGAATGTACCATTCGGGAACGTCAATGCCCAGCATCCCAGGATCTCCTTCATGTTCTTGTGGACCTTGAACCACCACGGCAGGGCGCCAAAGAGAAAGAAGAACACAGCAAGACCAAATAGCAGCAGGCTTCCCATGACACTACCTGCGTACCAGATTTCTCCAGCCATGGGAGAGACTAAGTCATGGTGTGCAAGTCTAAAAGGAATTCATTAACATTGTGTTCTGAGGGGGGATAGACGCCTTACATGCTCTGCGATTGTCTGCCCAGTTTGATGAGTGCCAAGGCAGTGAAACCAGGCGGTCCACAAGCGATGAAAGCACCGTTTGCCTGGTGTCCTTCCAGGAAACCAGTCATGATGATTCTAGTCAAATGCACTCAGGATACTGGACATTAAAGTAGCGGTATTCCACGAACCGGACTATATAGATGCAGATATAGAAAAACGTCATAAAGAATCCAAGGCCTAAAGGCGAGATTTCAGACAAGAATCAACTTGATCATGACAGTAGGCGACATACCTTGGAAGAAATATCCAATAAGCAATACTCCCAATGCTCTACTGTCTTCCGGCGATAGAACCCGCAGGACGTTGAAAGCAACAACACCAACCAACATCTTGTGTTCGTCAGATTAAAATCCCGCATGCGAGGTAAGGATGATAAACACACCATGGGGAAAACCTACATAAAACAGATAAGCCGACATTCTATACAAAGAAAAAAAATATTCACCAAGAACGCATACGCAGGCGTAAAATGCTCCAGGTCATGGGGTTTATTGAACCAGATCATCAACATGGGGAAACACGTTAACACTGCGAAAGCAATGTAGACCCTACAAAGCGTTACTACCATCTACTCGTCAGGACATGCAAAGCAACGTACCAGAACAACGCATATATGAAATTTGCCCCTACGTGTTGAGCAGGGACAGCATAGTTGATAGTGCCGATGATAATGGTGGCGAAGGAGAGTACCTGCCAACGAGTCCATCACCATTTCAGAGCAAGAGGTGAGATACTTACAATCAAGGGGACGAAGATGCTCTTGATAGGATCTGTCAAAAGTCGATAGGCCTGACGAGGATAGACTAAATAGCTATGTGAGTAACGCAATATCGCGGGAGATACATAGACGTACGGATGGCTTGTAGGAGAAGTGTTATGGTATTGAGAAGGAACAGCGCCATGTTCAGGAAGTAGAAGCCGGTTTCAATGGTTGCGACAACTGACGACCTGTCTTTGAGACCATGGAGGGTGACATAGACGGCTCCAGTGCCCATGCCCACCGGGAACTACGTGCGAAGTTAGCAAGGACAAACAAAGCATACGAGGGGTATCAGACTCACCGCCTGCCACGACCAACCGTGTATCCGGCGACAGAGGGCATTCACCCTAGGCATGGTTCGTTCTTCATTATTCGCCGTTCTCTCCGAGAACTGGCTTGCTGTATCCGAGTCGATGGGGGCCATTTTCAACGAGTGTGGTATCTGTGTTTGACGAAAAAACTCTCCAGTGCAGCTTGATATAACACAACCGAGAGAAATCGGGAAAACGCTCTGCGTCGTTTTGGGAACGTCAAGTTCTGGAGAGTTGGAGGAAAAGTTGGAAAGTCTTATATATAATTTTGCGAGGTTGTAAGCCTCGGCCAGCGATCGACTGGGAAAGATCTGAGAATCGCCGATTGTGAACCCTTTAATAGCCCCTGCGTCACCCTTTCATTTAAGACCATCATTGCGTATTGCCACAATGCCGAGGTTGCATTCGAAGCTCCAATGCTAGATATTTCGGAGGGCAAGCTGTGGCCATAACGAAATTGGTTCGGTAGGTTTCTTGGCTTTTTGATGTCCAGAAGCTGGACCAATAACTCCCGTTCCAGTACGAAGCACTGAGATGGGGGAGCGATGGCTATCTGTTGTTCACGAGTCAGAGTCCTTTGAATGGCTTGAAATTTTAAATATGTACCCCTCCAAACTCAGATCTGAGAATTTAGTAATCCAAGTCCGCCTTATGGTTATTTTTGGAATCCGTCGAACCTGAATTTGAGGCTACGATAAGGCTAAGTCGAAAAAGTCGAGTGGTTAGTCCTGTTTGGAAGCCTTCCGCAGCCGAGCTTACGTAGCGAAAGTTTCAGGAGGGTATTGTCATTTGAAGCACAAAAGTGAACCATAGTTGGAACTAACATCTTGCTCGTGAACGACTGCTCTTTGTATAGCATCATATTAGCATGATATAGGTTGATTGGGCCGAAAGTAAGCCTTGTTTAACTTACCAATGGTCATCGACTATGAGTCAACCCCGTGGCAATGGGCGCCCCTAGTTGCATGCCCATCGCCAAGCACCTCTATTCATATGACCCTGTCAGCTCCACCTCAATTTTTCAGCCAATACTCGAAATTGCGAAACCGGCATATTCTGGGCAAAGTAAAGTTGGTCTTGGGGCAACGAGCGCGAAAGACCCGGCCCATGAGACATGTTTTATGTGAGAGACCAGCTTCAAGGGACCCATACCGCAATGCTCTTCAGCGAAACTGATTCTTCATTCGTGTTGAGGGACTACCAACATTGACTTCTTGGTTCACAGCGGGGAACACTCTACAAACGACCTTTGATCTCGTCATAGACCTTTTGTATCTCTTCCTTCTCAAGCTTCTGGGCAGGCCAGCCGATACCGAGTCCCTCTGTTTCGTTGGGTTTCGGTATAACGTGGAAATGAACGTGGTCGACTTCCTGCCACACGAGTTTACAGTTGAATGTCACAATTCAAAACGTGGTTGAATTGTATTTACCTGATGTGCTAGCCTGCCATTGTTCTGCAAGATGTTATAGTTTTCGGCACCCTGCGCAATGGCGATCTTCTTCGCAATGGGTAAAGTGTCAGCCAAGTATTCGTCCGGAATGTCCGCCAACTTTTCGCCGTGATCTTTGAAATCGGCGTTAGTAACTCAGAATCCGTACGTAAAGCCAAGAGCGCTCACACTTTGGGATGATCAGAGCATGACCTTTGGACAATGGCCCAATATCGAGGAAGGAGTAACTATAGACAGGTGCAGTGAATCAGAAGGATAAGGGCGGTTACAGGAAACCATACGAACGAGAATTGCGATTCGATCAGTTTGTAGCTAGGGATATCTCCTGTATGTCGTCGTCAACTCTAGCCGAGACGAGACCGTGATGTTTGAGGTGTTACCCTTGATGATTTTACAGAAGATGCAGGAAGCGAGGGACCTAGGTCGAGCGTAAGAACAACGTGTGCAGACGGGGCAGTGCTGCTCACTTGGCCGCCATTGTGATAAGACGTAACGAATTAGAACATAGGTCGAATGTTGGTTCAACAGAAATGGCGAATTCGCACGAGGAGCCCCTTTTCAACGGCCAATCAGAACCTGATGCATGATGCCGGAACAGCGCAATTGGCCTGGCGTGATATCATGATATCATGCAGGCCATGGCCCATAATACTCCTAACCCGCAGGAAGCTTTCGAGTTCCTACGCCGCGCACGCTGTAAGCTTCTACTTGTAGTGACAAGATAGTGAGGAATGCGGGCGAAGAGTTACGCTTAATATATCAAACGTTACCATCATCAGCGTTCAAACGTCCAACCAAGTACCCATTCTTACCTTCCATCTAACACCTGAGATGAGCCTTATCGAAAGCGAGCTGACCAAAGACACGGCTTTTCAGGAGGTACCTGTTATGTACGTGCACTCCCCCCCCCCCGATTGAAACGTCATTACATGCCTGTTGTAGCGACTTACAGGACATTGACTCCGACGACCCCCCCAAACGTGGCAGCTTGGTGCAGGAGATCAAAGATGCTTGTATGAGAGTCGGGTTCTTCTATGGTACGTGCGAGCAGATACCCTACCCACTTTCCTGGGTTTGGCCCTTATCGACGTTTGCAGTGAAGAACCATGGAATACCTAATGATGTTATTGATAGCACTCTAGCTGCGGCCAAAAACTTCTTTGAATTACCGCTGGAGACAAAGATGACCGTCTGTTTAAATCTCTCGATCTCAAATCCAGATCCAGCACTGATTCGCATATCGCACACTAGATTGAGAACAAAAAGACGCCCAATTTCAAGGGTTATTCTCCACTGCTGAGTGGGAACAACGATCCTTATGGCGCCGGCGATATGCAAGAAGGGTTTGAATTTGGATGGGAATCACTCGAAGGCACGAGCGAAGCAAGGCTCGAGGATGGCGTGATGGCGGGTGCGAATGTCTGGCCTTCAGAAAACGACGTCCCTGGTTTCCGAAAAGCTGCCTTGAACTACTAGTGCGCATGTGCACTATTCTTATTTGTAACCGCAGCCCTGACGGTGCCTCTAGCCATGCCGCAGTCAAGCTCGGAAAGGCACTCTTCCCGCTCTTTGCTTTGGCGCTGAACCTGCCAGAAACATTCTTTGATGATAAGGTATCGTAAACGTTTTCCAATGAAAAGTTCTCGCAGCTTCATGTTCCCCAGACGAAACATTCCGCAGCTCTAATGAAGCTCCTTCATTATCCGCCGCAAACGGGACCTATTGATGAGCGGGTTATCGGAATTGGCGCTCACACAGAGTAAGCCATGTGGTCTTCTTATTACCGCAGGAAGCTGACTTTATTCGTGTGTTTGCGTAGTTGGGAGGTTAGTCAAGGCCTTCGGTTGCTATCCGTCAACTGACTACGGATTTTCCTCCTGCGGTAGTGCTTCACGATCCTCTGGCAAGAACCTGGCATACAGGCATTGCAGGTGTTGAACGCGAAAAATCAATGGATCAATGCACCTCCGATCCCTGGGACACTAGTCATCAAGTGAGAGCCCCTCCCTCTGCCGTTTCCAAAGACGCTCATCCTTCCTCGACACCAATCAGTCTTGGGGATCAGTTTGCACGGTGGACTAGTAAGTCAATGGCTATAGGAGGCGCTCCGTGAGCTCAGACGCGCTATAGACGATATCTTCAAGTCGACTGTGCACCGCGCAATCAATCGGAGTGGCATTCGGCGATACTCCATTCCGCTGTTCTTTGGGACAGATTATAACGTCCGACTCGATGTCAGCAAATTTTTTTTTGACTCGCTGTAAATGCATCCTGACGCCTGTTAAGCCCGTCCCAGGTTGTGTCTCTCCCGAACGGCCCCTCAAGTATGAAGTGACCACTGCGGGAGAATACGTCAAATCCCGTTTACAGGCGACATACAATCATAAGTGAAATCGTCGATATCTGTTACGTGCGGCCGAGCCTACATGAAAAATGGCATGAATGATGATCGTAGATAATTGTGAAGTTTTCATCGAGCGCTCGAATGGGATAGCGGCCGTCCAATTCGATTATATTTGATAACAGATTAAAAGTACAATCTGACGAGACTAGATCAACGAATGCCCGTGGAGGGGTTGAAGAGACGACGCACATTGGGTGGCCTGAAAGAAATAGAATCCGGAAACCCCACCTCCTCAGGATATTGAGAGATTATCAAGGCCGTATGGCTTCCAACGTTTCCATTGATGTCACGCTGTTCCCGCGAATAACCTGCCGAAGGCCAGAAAATGAGTGAGAAACAAGGAACTGCGATAAATGCAGGAGCGTACCACAGTGCCAATGGGGTGCTTTTGTGCAGGTGTGGTCTCTTCGACCGCGTCGTCAATGACAAGGTTCAGGAAAAGGTCGTATCCGCGCAGAGTTCCGCTAACTTTTCGACCCCCTTGGAGGTGGATGAAGAGTTTTTTGTCCATGAACTGTGAGGAAAAGTACAATCAGCACCTCAGCACACTTGAAACAGACAAATTGCGGGTCCTACCTTCTTGAGCTCGGGCTGGGAGGCTTTCGACATGGTGGTAGACGATTGTTGCAAGTTCCACTCCCGTTAGTGCACAATCCAGATTGCAACGCACGTGATACGTTGTGCAATCAACGTGACTCTGCGATCGCGCCCCTAACACTTTCGTATCTGTTGAAGGCGTTCGTCATCGTTCCCCCTCACCAAAGTACTGAAGATTGTTGCACAATGCCTTTAACGTCCCAGCGTTAAGAATGTGGCAGAAATATCTTAACACAAGAGGCCATATTGACACTCAATTTTCAAAGTTCATACCTCCGCTCTGGGCCGATGGCTGTTCTAGTGACTCAAGTCACTGCACGCATCCAAAGACGCAAAGACAACCCAGCTTTGCAGAGAATATAATATAATCCTCTCGTATACTAGTGGCGAATGTCCTCCCACTAAACTTAATGGGCTTTCGATGCTGGACCATTCTATGAAATTTCGCTACTTGGAACGTATCCTCTCTGCACCGAAGTATCTCTGAGAACCAGCTGTCGACACAAATGAGACAGAGCCCGTCTCACACTCGCAGATCTTGGACACGGCTTGTTACTCCATCAAGAATATAATGTAGATATGCGACACCAGAATTGCATATTTACGGTTAGAGCATTGCTACCGAACCTTGTACAACTGTACGACAGTTTTCGTTACGGGTGTTTCCTCGTTCAATTTGACCGAGTAATGAATTTCAACGTCCAGTTCCCGGGAGTTTGTCTCCCTCTTACGAAGGTGGAACGACCCTGCCACGATGGCACCTGCAGAACGTGAATCATTAGTCCAGCTAGGTCTGCATAGAACAAGAAGGGATATACCTTCGGTAACGGTGATCGGTTCTGGTAACATGAAGAGCGTCTGTTTCCAATGTGTCGGCATACTCTGGGGTCCAGTGCTAAAGCTAGTTACTTCCTGTGGTTCCCGTCCCAAACTCTGTCTCCGCCTAGTTGCAGACTTTCCACCAACAGGCCAGATATCTGCAAGTATCACGTCTCCGTCCTGGATGAACTTAACTTTGGTCCGTGGAGAGATAGGATGTCCAGATGGATTGAAGAATGTGTCGAAGTAGAGTACAAAGGAATTGATTTTTGTTCGCTTGTTGACTGTGGATTTGAGAGTAAAGTCCGATGAAAACTCCAGCTGGCGAGGTGTAATGTCTCCGAGGATGAGATCCTAGGACTGCGTCAGGAATAAATGCGAACGCGTAGCACAGAAAGAAATTACCTTCACAGTAAAAGGTTCGCTTGCGACGGTCTCCGGACCGACGACGTCTACAATTGCATCCTCGTACAAACCTTCCGCCATTACAGACATATCAAATCCTACAAACAAGGTAAATTTCGTGGGACTTCCCAGACTACTGGAGACGCACCATAAACATCGTTCCAGAAACCGATTCGTTCCTTGTATATCTCCGTAGCATCACAGAGAGCGAGCATCATTTTGCATTGACTGGGAGCCATCACCCCTCCTGGTCGCAAGAAGCGATCTCTCGCGACCAAAACAGAATCCAACATGGATTCGTATAGTAAAGCATATCCCATCCACTCGGAAACAATGATATCCACTTGTGTGATTCCATCCGGCAGCACAATGTTTTCGACTTTCCCTCGGACCACGGTAATAACGTCCTCGAAACTATTGGCCTTCACGATCTTCTCCGCCTTTTCAGCGATGTCGCTGGCGTCTACTGCGATTACACGCTTCGCTCCACTTCTTGCTGCGAACAATGATAGAATCCCGGTTCCGCAGCCAACGTCGAGCACTGTTGCATCTCGGAAAAGATGGGGATTTGTGAGGATGAAGTGTGCGTATGTGGAGGTGCGTACTTTATCCTGAATCATGACCGCGTGGATGTCTAACAGCAGAGGAATCGGATTTATCAGCATGTTTGATAGAAGCCCATTTCCGAACCCACCATTCTCGGCGTAGCTGTCGAAATAATGAGCATCGTCGTCGCGAATGGTTTCAGTGGGACCAGAGGGACCAGCTTCCTCCACAGTTGGTAGGTCTAGTCTTTGCTGTATAAACTTGCTGTATTCCAGCAGGCTTTGTTGAGCGAGGGCCAGCTTTTTCTCGAGCGCTCGCACTTTCTTGCTTAGATCCTGATCATTCGCACTTTCCTCATCATCATCCGACCAGTCATCGGAGAATGAAGTCTCTGAGGACTGTTTGAGCCTTCTCATAATGTCGGAGGTAGAAAATCGCCGGAACTCACGTAAAAGTGGATCGTTCTCTAGTGCAGGTACCAGGTACTCATCAGCGGAGAACCAGGACTCCTTTCCTGTCAAAGCCAGCGCTTCTTGCGAGGAAGTTTTCTAAAGGCTAAAATAAGTCAAACATATACAAGACAACGGTATCGTTATTCACGTTTTTTCGCAGATAGTTGATTAGCCTAATACGCCCATGAAAGTCAAGCCCTGCACAAAAAGTCAGGATGCTGTTCGGACCTTTAGGAAGTGGTCCACTCACCCAGTTTTGAGCAAACTTGATCCAAGTCAAAACTGTGTTTCTCCTTGTCATATTCAATAGCCTCCTTTACAGATGGAAGCTTGACATCGTCAAATAAGGACGGGCATTCCTGTTTTTCGAGAGAATCGGACACCCAATCGTCCCAATTTTGGTCATCGTCCTCGCCCGTTGAGGACGAAGACGCCGAATCACCATCCGGGTCCCTTTCGAATGGCTCTGCGATGTTCACGGGTGGTAGTCTGATGCTCATGAAATGGCAATGGGTATACAGGAAATGGGGAAACAACACAGGGATGACCGAAAGAAACACCTCGAAAAATGCATCACGTGATAGGAGATAAGTGATCGTTTGTCGTCACTGGGTCCCTTTTCAGGCACATATCTATTCTTAGACACCCCAACTTAGATCGTGACTCGATCATGGGCCGCACGAACGACGAGTGGCTAAGCAATCAAATAGAAGACCCTCCGGTATTTGGCTGGACGTGTAAGAGACGATTGTTTCCAACCAATACGGGCTGTGTAATGTGTTCAAATGGGCTCCTGCTGTTGGATGTCAGGTTCTATCAACCGGCCGAGCTTGGACATCTGACCGAAAGTAGCCAATCGCGATGGCCATGCACGGGAGGACCCTTGACCCAGACCACTTCCAAATTTCTTATTTTACTCCAAGCCTTTTGTCCCGCAGCTGAGGCCATGCGGTCTTGCACTTTTGTGTGATCCAGGATGACTAGGACTCCACAGGTTTGAACAATACCCCACAAAGAGCACTACCCTCATGAGCCTACGCCTCAAAACATTTGGGTAGCCTGGGAGCGACGCCGATTACCATGGAACTAGGGAGGTACTCGGAAGTCCAATTGATACCGTCATCTATAGTGACATGGACACATGCTACACGAGCGAAGGATCGGGCTTTGGAGGAAATAATTCATAATTTTGAGGCCCGATGGTTTTAAACCAAGTTGCTGGGAAGTAACAAAGCGCCCCACGCAGATCCTTACCGTGACCTCTAGTTTCCTGTCTGCAACATTGCCCAACAAATGTCCTCCAGTAATAACAACAACCAAGACGATCCAATTGCCTCTACAACTTCAACAGATTCCCTGCTTTCCACTAACACCACTACCTCAACTATCAATCCACTCGTCAGAGGCGGCAGCAGGGCTAATCCCCCACCAAAAGACTACGCAGCGGCTTTGTCCGTTCTCCAGTCCCGCTATGGGGCAAGCGGTCATGCAATCCCCTCTCCCAAGACTAAACCGTCCGAGAAACTCCAGGATAGCAAACCAAGTAACCCTAACATTATTTTCTCTTTGTACTCTTTGTCTCTAATTCCAGACAGCTACACCAGTGAATACGATGATACCGGGAGACAACTCCCAATTGACCCTGGTTTCGGAGGCGTCAGCTTCGAGTTCTAATGCCACCGCGAGCACTAGTACGAGTGTCCCAAGCTCGAGCAGCAGTACGGCCCAATCGACCGATAAGAAGAAGAAGTCAGGTGGAATACGTTCCCTGTTTAAAGGTAATCTAGTCCTTTGCCTGAAATGAAGTTGCTGATACCCTCGTAGGCAAGGGGAAGGAGAAGAAGTAGGACAAGCTCTTTTGTGTACCGTTTCGATATGTAGTTATTGTACTCCTAGAGAAAGGTCGTTCCCCTGTACTTTGACAGAGAGGACTGCCGCCTATATCAAATCCTTATCTCAGAGACCACATACCTCATCTGGACAACCAGATGCTTAAAGGTCATTGAAGACCAAAACGACTGAAGAAAATGGCCGGACTACAAAGGACTACAGTCCAACCTTCAGTTCAAGCTGAACCAACGACTCAAAATAGACAAAACATCGACAAACTACACCAGATATGAGAAAAAAGCAACGGACAAGAACCTAGTCAGAAGCGAGAAGATGAATACTGCGACTGGTGCAGGGAAAACACAGACAGACTCATCCCAGAGACAACGAAGCACTTCGTCCTGGACTGCCCAGCGTACACAAACCGAAGGGAAACCATGATCCGGCAACTAGGAAGGGAAACACAAACGAACTCAGAAAAATATTCGCACTAAAAGAAGGTCTCAAGGCGTTACTGAACTACTTGGATGCAACCAAGCGATTCAGACAAACGATGGGCTCACTAAAAGTATGCGACGACCAATGACACCCAAGCGGCTGCAACACGTCATCCACTCAACTCCCACAACCTCACCCTACTCCTCCTTCTCCTGGTCAAACCAAACCGAGGCCACCGCGACGATCGTTACTTAACGATGTGAACAAGAACGCCTCAGGGGCGGGAAACTGGACCTCTAAGGTTTGGCCGGCAACAGCATAAACTCAACGCAAGGGAAAAACGGTATCCCAACGATGATGGGAGGGTGGTGATGATTCAAACGGCGTTTCCGTGCCGGACGACCAGGGGAGCGAGCGCTGGGGACGCACCGTCCGTCGGGCAGAATTATGCCACTTAGCTAATAAAGGGCACTGGGGCCCTATCGGACCTCTCTGTAACCGCGGTAGCGCAATGTCCGACATGTATATATAGATACTGGGACAATAAAATGATTTAAAAAAGAAGAACCTAGTCATCGAAACATGGTGTAAACCACTAGAAAACGAGAGCCTCCTCCCAGGCGACTGGACAAAACAATACGGGATTTTAGTGGGTATACAGAGGCGCCCAGACCATCCATCCAACCTCGACAACAACGGATGAAGCTCTGGAGTCCCACATTACGGGTACCCCCCGCGTGCGTAATAGCATTTCCTCGTGGTAGACTTTTCTTTCAGTTACCGGGCGATTTAAGAACGTCACCACTAGCAAGCCAAAGGAACCGACTTACACTGACGGCAGGCCGCCGGTGCAAGCTGGTTGTCAGCTGCCTTTGGTCACGGCTCCGCCAAAAGAAAAAGACAGAGAGGACCACCTGCAATACTAAAGGACCCCTAAGCTGGTCGTAATCTCATGTGTTTGGTAAGTAGAGCATTGAGACGTCTGCCCCCCGCCCATGCCGTCACTTGATGCCTGAAACGGCAGTCCATCCGGTTCCGGTTTGGCGGTTCTGGAAGCGGAAAATGAGCCACCCCGACCGCAGCCTTTGCTTCGTATTTGTCTTCCTGACTCGCAGCATCGGCACCACGCTTACGGTTGGAAACCATTTTTGCGAAATTTGACCCCTTGGGTAGTGAAAATGAATGTCGAACTCAAACTCCGCAGCATTCCGCAGAAACCGGAAAGGTATGCCATGAACCTCGGGGAATGCTGAGATCGCGAAGTTGAGGATGACTCGACTACGGATTACGCATCTATGCCCAGGAGGTGACTGTGGTCTAAGAAAAAACAAAGACGCATAATCTGAGTGTTGTGTGTAAGCGTACCACAAAAGTATAAAACCTTGGGATATTTCCATGCAGAGCATTACCCCACCAACATCCTCAGTTTTGTCCTTTCACTTCAGTAAATACTTAACATTCAACAAACTGGTAGGTTGTTTGGATTATTGGTTCATGATGTCCGCTCATCTGGTCATTTCCATAGATTATGGACTCCCCTAACGTCAACAAGTCCGTTTCCACTGCCAAAGCTCCTGGCTACACCAAGACTGTCATCGGGAAGGATATAACCAGTATGTTGTTCAACGTCATTTTTACAAGAATTTCTGTTCATTTGGTGAATGACAGCAAAGGCCTCTTCCTCGGCGCCAGCCAATACGTCAAGTCAGAGCTCATCCGGCTCTCAAGACCCCAACCCTATGTCGAGTTCTAATTTCGCGAAGATGGCGAAGGCTAATGGGTTGCCATTCACATCGCCTGTGCGACCGACATTTTGACCGGCACCTCGGTCTACAGAGTACCTCACCGCTGGGAGGTTTCACCTAATGCATGCTCCTGTCCGGAGCTCTTTTATTATTGATTGAAGTATTTACTAAGATTGCTCCTCGGTTTATCGTACACGCTTTCGTACCTGTTGCTAGCTTTACTACATAAAGTCTTCCTCAAGTTCCCGCCCTGTTTTGCGGGGCGCGCCTTCATCTTCTCCTTCGTCCACACTATTGAAGAGAGTGTCGTAGGATCTTGCTTGTTTTTCGGCTTCACGTTGTTTTGCCAATTCGAGCTCTGCTTTTCTCTTGTCCAAGAGGCGTAATAAGCATTGTAATATATCTGATGACTCAGGAAAAGCAGGATCTACCTTCTCTGCCGCTGCGGCGCGCTTAATCGCATTCTCTTTCTTGAGACGATCAACCCGCTCTTGTTCGTGATTCACTTCGCGTTCAACCTTAGTCTTGTTCAACCGGTTGACGATCGCGTTCTCACGCTTCTCCACGTGTACTATGCGCCTTGGTCCATGTCTGTGTCTCTGCCAGGTGGACGGAGGAGTTACACACCTCGTTTGACCTATTCTCGCCAAAAGATGATTGATGTCAGTTGGCTACTACGAGAACTGTGCCACATACCGTTTTATCACTATGGAAAGACACTTGGCCGACTGCCATATCGCCGGTTTTCTGGACATACAGAGCTAAGTTGATTCTTTCAACATGCTGTGAACGATCAGTTCCCACCTTGAGGTTATCTCCTGGGGTATAAATTATCGTGAGGTTATCTTTCTTGTTACCTGGCATCTCCTTCAATGCTTCCGTTGGTATAAGGGGGTCATGAGAAGGGCGTACCCTCAATGGAGTTTGCTTTTACCAGCTGGGCGCAGTCGATTAAAAGGGCCTGCGGAATATTGTCCCACGTCATGCCTTCTGGCATTCGGAGGTATACATGTGCGGACGAGAGCTTGTCGACGTGAAACCACACGTCTTGTGGCCAGGCATATCTAATCAACTCTTCATCTGTGAAGCTGGTTAGCCATGGTTTGACCCGAGGCGGTTCTGGGGTTATTACTTTCGACCTTATCCTTTCCCATGTAGATGGTAACCGGGGGGTTGTGTGCTGTTGGAGCATAAGTGTGGTGCCATATCATGATTAGCCAGTCCTTACCGTTGGATGTGAAGAAGAGAACCATGTTTGTGAGTTACCTGGATGTCAGTGGCAGTGGAAGAGATCAGGTATAAGGAAGGTGTCCATCTTCGGCAATTAACGTGGGAACTAAGATGGCATAAGCCCTGAGGACGTCTCTCTCCATTACAACACTTAACCTGCTCTCCCACCCTCTCTATACTTCAGTCCCTAGATCTTCTACGAAGAACTTGTAGAGAACTTTAGAAGTAAGCGAGGAAGCATACTTCAACATATAAATGGTTGATGATTTCTTAGGTCACCACAACAGCTCTCAAAAGCTCAATTTCAAGTCGGCAATATGAATCCAATGCCCAATCGATTAGGACTTGGTCTGCGTCCCCCTTTGCCGTCTTACGGCCAGGGTCCCTCAATGCAGGCTCTTGCACAGCAGCAGCAAATGCAATACATGCAACAACCAAAGACGGCAACCCTGTTTGTCGGCTCAATATCTGGTGGGATCACCGACGCCTTCCTGAACCAACTCCTCGGGGTACGTTGGCTGATATGTCCTTGCTAATTTCGAGGAGTCAGCGGCCTTACCCTTTTTCTTTTTTTTTCAGGCATGTGGACCGATCAAATCATTCAAGCGCCTCATTACTCCTGCTATGAAACCTCAAGGCTTTGGCTTTGCAGAATTTGAAGACCCAAGCGGCGCTCTACGTGCTCTGGAGCTGTTGGAGGGCGTTGAGTTACCGGCGTTAGAGGATGGTTGTGTGAATAAAAAGCTAGTGGTGCGTTTCATTCAATAGTCTCCTTCCCTGCAAACCTACGTCAGAATGTAGGTAAAGCCAGATGAGAAAACTCGTCTATTCTTGGATGGATACAAGGCCCATCGCGTCCCAACAGAGGTAAGACAATTTGTTCCTGTACATTTTCGCTACTTACGGGTTTCACTCGTTTTCAGGCCGATGAGGCGGCTAAGCAACAAGCAAAAGCCAAAATCGACGAGCTCGTGGCAGATATACACCGTATTTCACAAGAAGCAACGAATAGCGGGTTGCTCGACAAAGAAAAATACGTTATCCCGCCCCATTTGCACGACCTCCAAGAGGCAGACTTGCCCGAAACTCAGCGAGGGCTCGTCATCTCCGAAATTGCACAATTCCGGGAACGCGCGGCCAAACGCGAACGCGAGAAGATGCGCGATGTTCGGGAGAGCATTCCTGTTCTTACTGGCATTCCAAGTGGCCCAAAAGCTCGGGAATGGGGGAAACCACAAGGTCCTGGCCAATCATCACCTGTTAACCCGAAACAGCAGGGTTTTGGTAAGGGTGCGCAAGGCTACAACAAGCCCGTTGGTTTCGTCAAGGCTGAAGAGGAGAGCCGTTCTCCAGATGAAGTGCAGACTATGAAGAACAAGACGGATGAGGAGTTGGAGGCAGAGCGCAAAGAGGCGCGTCGGCGAGAGGAAGAACTTTCTTTCCGTGATGTAAGTATCACAACATGTTTCGGGTTTATTGGTTCTGACTTGGGCAACAGCGTGAACGTCGATACGAGCCTCGTGAGCGAAATCGTATCCAGGCTCTGGAAAGGGCTATTGCTCGGGAACGTAGCATCAGAGAATCAGAGGAGCGCGAAAGAATTGAGATGCGTGCACGGTTGGATGTTTGGGACGATGACGAGAGCGACGAGATGTTCTACGTTGACCGGTGCGTATTATTAACCGGTAATGGAGGTAATGGTATTCACGTGTTGCATTTCAGCTCGAGATGGCGTGCCTTGAGAGCACGTAGACTTGAGGCAGAAGAAGCCGCAGATGAGAAATCCAGACGATACGAGGAACAAGAAGCTGAAAATCTCAGGCGAGAATCGGAAGACTTCCTAGCACGGCAGATGGATGAGATGCAGGCGCTAGCTGAAGAACAGCGGAAAGCTGGTCTCTTACTTGACGACGGTGCACCTGTCAAGCTCAATGTGTCGATTGCTGCTGCTGGCACCAAAGAAAAAGAACCATCCACCAAGGAGAAGGCAGCGGTATTCAATGAGGAAGATGATGACGAAGACGGCATCAAGAAGCGCAAAGTACCGCTTGTCAAACTCGATTTCAGTGTTGCCGAAAGTAGCGAGCAAGCGAAGGAGAGGCTGGAAAAAATTAAGTTGTCGGTGCCACATGACAAAGAGTCGTTGTTCAAGGCAAAAGTCCGGTGGGATGGCTTATCCGATGTGGGTCTATTTTCATTGTTACGTTTTCTATCACTGATATATGATTTCAGTCTATGATTGATCGTAAATTAGAACCTCTCATCAAGCGTCTTATGGTCAAGTACCTAGGTGAAATGGAGGAGGATGATTTGATCATGTTCGTCCTTGAACATCTGAAAGATCATAAAGGCCCGCAGAAACTTGTGGAAGGACTAGAACCGGTGAGTCTTGCCCGTACTGTATTAATATTACCCTGATGTCGGGGGCATTAGGTATTGGAAGAGGAAGCTGTTGAGTTCACTATCAGCTTGTGGCGTCAAATCATTTTCGAAAGTATGGCATATGGAGAGGGCATACTGACAGAGAAGATGCTTGTGGATTAAAGGGGGCAGGGCATTCGGACTCTTTCTGGTGATGCGACTCCACTGTGGAGCGTAGGTGCGTTGTGTAGTTTTAGTATTGGGCGCCTTTCTGCTGAGGTAGATTTGTCTTGGGTGCGAGTATTATCAAGAGTGCAAACGCGCTGGCGCTGCAGATAGGGGGGTCCTAGTATCGAGAGATACTCTGATGCGTCGTGAGTTCGCCACTCTTCGCTTTCGTCTATGGATAATACCGTTTTCGCGTGTACAATGGCATGATGTTCAGACCTACGACAGAAAGGAAACTTGCTAAGTTTCGGGTTCAGCATACGTATGTCGATCGTTGCCCAGAGAATGACATTGTTTCCGATCCAGCATTTCAGTCTAATCCGCTACTCTCGGAACCCCCTTGACGATCAGAAGACCGGAGTACTTATGGGAAGTTCTTCAGGGTGACAACGGTGAGCTTGATCTTTTAATGCGAAACCACCAACGTTATGCGTTTCTATGATGGAACCGCTGACAAGGGCAGTAAATGACAAAAATAACACCACGCGATCGTGGTGCTTCCTTTGATGCAGAAATCTTCATATGGCTTCTGTCTGCTTCCGACAAAAACAACCCTTATGAAATACATGTTCATAGAACATCCCTTTTTCCATGGAATGGTCGTTTCATTGTACTCGAGTTCCGATCAAACCCACCTCAAAACCTAACAAAAGGGGTTGGGTCGGGGTCGGAGCGCAGGATGTAAGACCAGCGTGTTGCTCAATAGGGTTCCAATCACACATCTCAGTTTACATATGCCTCAAGGTGTTGTCATAAGGCATGGGAACACTCCTAACTTTTCTGAAGACGGAAGGGCTGTTAAAGCCGATAGCCAAGCGGGGTTGAAGTATGTTGGTACGCGTCAACTGTTCAATTGGACATGTGGACCCCTATTCGCTCCCCACATCCACTACTGATGTGGTCACATCATGATGTCTTGATCAACAACTTGTACCCTCTTACGTTGACGTATTTGGTCTCAAAAATATTTCCGGAATGTGCTTGGTACTGATCAAAAAAAGAATGGCTCTAATGCGGGGGTGGGGAAGTTTTCAGTATATTAACCGCATCCGTCCACATGGAGCCCCCGCCTTCGCATCTCGGACCCTCTGGGACCTCACTCTAGTCTTCGAAGTCGAACCTTAGGCCTCCAGCGTTCGCGGAGTCGATGACCATGTTCCCTACTATCGTGAAGCTCGTGTTTCTGCTCCAAGCAGCACCCTTGGTTCTGGCACAGAGTTCGATCACCGCTCCTCCATCTCTGACCCTCTCAACCGCAGTCGCTACCGCTACTGCACCTGCGGGTGCCACGCTACCATCTCAGGCCGCTCTGCCTCCCAAACAGGCATGGTGCCCTTCTGAGATCTTCTGTCCCGGATCAGTGAGTAGTCTTATCCAGCACCTTTGTGATCTCCTGCTCATCAACTCCTGTCCCTTTCCTTTAGTTACTCCAAACGGTCAACCTCGCCCACTTATTCCCTGACGACAAGACTTTTGTCGACAAAGTAAGCTGATCTGTCCCTGCCCTGGCACTCCCCATCTAATTTTGACGCCCGTGACGTACTCTTCAGCCCACGAGCAAGTCCTCGCAGGAGGTCTTGGCAGCCTTCCGGAACATCTCCTCTCCCAACATCACTTTTGGTCAAGTCCTTAATTTCGTCGAGCAGGAGTTCACTGGGGAAGGCCGGGAGCTTGAGGCTCTCACATTACCGAATTTCAGTCCGAATCCCGCCTTCTTGAACAATGTCACAAATCCTTTGGTCCGCGCATGGTCGCAGACCGTACACGGCTATTGGACACAGCTTATCCGAGAGACCAATGACTCCACATTGTGCGGTTCTGGGTCGAACTGCGAGAGTTCTTTGATCCCCTTGAACCATACGTTCGTCGTTCCAGGTTAGTAGATTTGACTGCTTAGGGTCTTATCCGTGATCAAGCTGAACTCTTCCGTTCCAGGTGGCCGCTTCAGGGAACAATACTACTGGGATAGTTTCTGGATTGTTGAAGGTCTCCTTGAATCGGAACTCTTCGATATTGTCAATGCCACCCTTCAAAACTTCATGGATGAACTGGACACCTTTGGTTTTATCCCCAACGGTGGCCGTATTTACTGTGCGGATCTCTTTGGACTTGACCCAGGCCTGCAATAGTTAACCGTTTCCGCCAGATTTGGACCGATCCCAACCTCCCCTCTTCATCCAGATGCTTTTCCGCTATGTCAGTGTCACAGGGGATAGGTCTATCTTGAAGAGAGCCCTCCCTCTTGCTGAGGTGATTCCCTTCCTGTCACGCGTTTCATCATTATACTGAGATTTGTGATTTGTAACAGAAAGAGCTCCAATGGTGGCGTGATAACCGCTCTGTTAATGTTACAAGCCCCTTCACAAACCGCACCCACCTCGTGTACCGCTACAATGTGAACAACAGCGCTCCTCGTCCTGAATCCTATCGGACTGGTAAGATGAGCTTTAATTCAGCAGACGGCGCTTCTGACAAGGATACGACATAGACTATTTGACCGCAAATGATCCCGAGGTTGACCCTCCTCTCAACGATACTCAGAAGGCTGCTTTGTATGCTGAGTTTGCCACCGTCGCTGAGAGCGGTGAGTTAGGTAATAGTAAATGTATAGAAGCATGTCCTAATGCAACTTTAGGCTGGGACTACACGGTGAGGTGGTTTAAAGACGGAGATAATGATGGGTCCTTGCGGAATTTAGGTGTTCGCAGCTTAATTGCCGTCGATCTTAACAGCATCCTATGTAGGTGTCATTGCTTGTTCATCAAGCTGCGGTCCTCATGGCCTTCACAGACCGAGACCATATCGTTCTTGCTAATCTTTATGGTTCCTCGAACAGGAACCGGGCGAACGCCCATCGCGCCGCTGCCGCTGCCCTTCGTACTGCCGTCCTAGACCTTCTATGGGATGCTGACAAGGTAAGCCCTCCATCTCATGTAATGGTTCGGGCCTTGCTGACTGCAATAGCTTGCGTTCTATGACTTCAATCTCGCCACCAACCAAAGGAGGAACTTCTTCAGTGCTGCCACCTTTTATCCCTTGTGGAGTGGCATTATACCCGACGTCATCCTCCGCAATAAGACCGCTGCCTTTGGTCATTTCGCATCAGTTAACCTTGTTCTGAACCGTTACAATGGTACCTTCCCTACTACATTGGTTGACAGTGGTCTACAATGGTGCGCATCTAGTGCCTGATCCTATGGCTTTATGAATTTGATCTCATCACCTTACAATAGGGATGCTCCCAATACCTGGGCACCTCATCAGTACATCGTCCTTCAGGCGTTGCGCGCCTTGCCCTCCAATGTCTCCTCGGGAGCTCTCCCGACTCCAGGCAGTGGCAAATCGACCTATGATTTGATCCCAGCCGGCCAACTCGCCCTCACCGAGGACCAGCTTCCTCAACAACCTAAGTTCAACCACGCTGATGGAAATTTCACGTCTACTGGTCCTGGTGCTGACGTCAATGCCCTGAATGGCACCGTTGTTAACGGCGGTAATGCTACTGAAGGCGAGGGATGGGGCCCCCTCCTCCAGAGGGAACTTGCGAATAGGTATATAGCAAGTGCATTCTGTAGCTGGTATGTGAACAATATACGATTTCGCGTCTTGATTACTGACACCATGGATTAGGAGGGCAACAGGAGGCTCTATTGAGGGCATCTCACCGAGACTTCCCGACGCCGAGCTGAACGTTACACAAAGCGTCAACAACACTGGCAATGTACATTTCCTTTGTTTGATATCACGTTCGTATCTTGACGTTGGGAATAGATGTTCGAGAAATTTTCATCTATCGATGTCGATTCAGCCGGAAGAGGAGGCGAATATGTCGTTCAGGCACGTAGCTCAGAGCCTTCTGTTTTACATCTTTTTTGACACCTTTCACCTCTACTTACAGGCTGGCTTCGGCTGGACCAATGGTGTTGTCCTATGGATAGCGAGCAACTACGGTAAACAGCTCAACGCTCCTCAATGTCCTGATCTTTTGGTCGAGGCAGCTGGTGGTGGCAATACTTCATCTGGCAATGGTAATACTTCACCTGGTGGCAACGCTTCGTCCGCTCGTTTTAACACCATCCCAGCACTCTGGGCGGTGTCAACCCTAACGCTCGTCGCTGCTTTGTTGTAATATACCTCTTAAGATCTTGTACACGATACCACTAGCCGAATGTACATAGGAGGAAATTTGTATTATATTGTTGGACTCGAAACGTGATGGTGCATGAACTATCCTATAACCTTACACCAGATTGATACACACGCGTTGGGCTGGGAGGTGATATATGGTCCTCGGTTGGTTCCGTTACCTATTCTCTGTAATGTTGCTTATTTGTTGAAGAATTTCACGTTACGATTGTGGGACCCCGCAGTTTCGAAGCGATGGACAGAATAAAAAATGCATCTTTTATCCTTTACAAGGAACATGAACACGCAAGTACAAGGTTTAAAAAGTACAACTCAATACTGATGTCTTCGAGTAGTAAATATCAACATGGGGGGTGTGACATGACACTCGAAGCGGTCTTGAACAAAGCAATCTCATCATTCCTACGATTGACCAATCCCGGCAAAACCTCTCCGCCAGCATAGACCCACTTGGGCAACTCCTCGGAGGCGACAGTGTTAGGAGATTGTCCGGCGTTAAGCCTAGAAATCAAAGTGGAGCTCTTGGCATTGCCACATCCAACATTGAAAGCCCAGGAAACGAGTGCACCGTACTGGTTCTCGTTGAGCTTGATACTGTCACTGATGTAGTCGGAAATGCATTTGGTGTAAGTCGTCAGGTCGGAGTTCAAGAGGGCGGTGGCGGTAGTGGTGGTAAGAGGGAAGGAATAGGGGACTTCGCTACAGCCAGAAGTCTGGCAGAGATGGCCGTAGCCGACGGTGGGGAGACCGATTGGGTCGGGGGCGGGGCTAGCGACGAAACCTTCCCACTTTTTGATGAGGGAGATAGTAGCGGAGTTGACTGGTTTGGGTGAGCAGGAAGAACCGGGCAAGCAGCATTTGAAATCTGAGGGGCCAGGGCAGAGACCTAAAAGTAATGACGATGAGCATTCTTTCATCGTTTGAAGAGTAGAGATGAACCCGCCAGAAGCAGTGTTACCGGTCGAGCACTGACTAGTCCAGCGGCAGTTGCCGCCAGAGCCGCAAGAGGTCTTGTAGCAGCACTTAACATCGGTAGCGTCATTAGGGCAGTAGCCAGAAGCATACGAACCACCGGAAGAAGTGCATGTGGAAGTGGTGAGGCAGACACCGGGAGTACCGTTGACGGAGCAAGCGCCGTTGAGAGCAGCTTGGGCAAGTCCAGCAGCAACAAAGAGGACAGAAAGTGCCTTGAACATCTCGGTGGATTTGACCAGACATACGCTTGTTATCGCTCATTTTTATATGTGAGCATGAGTCAGGGCTCGATGCGAACAGGAGAACCACGACCACGCGGAACATGTAGTAGCTGTTGGACAGTGTTGGCAGACATGTTGTTCGTCGTAGATTGATTTCGGAAATCGACACACGCGGGTAAGAAGATAACGAAGACTTCAAAATTACACCGGAGCACATTCGCGGGGCCGAATGGTCAGACGACTGAGTTGGTCAACGTGTGTTCCTGTCATGGTTACGATGGGTGGGGAATCCTATCCAAGAAGCCTTGTCCTTGGCGGCCAGGGGAACATTTAACAGCGTATTATAGATCGTTATTCAATCACTCCAAGAGAATAAACCATGTGGCGACGAAGGTGTTGTTGGAAAGTAACCACATGGAGTAAGGATCTACACACCTTATTATACTTGTTTCGTTCCACTTTTGATAGTTCCCTAGTGTTTCTGGAAAGACATCCTATGATAGAAGGTAGTCTCGGATAATTGTGTATCTTTTATCTGTTACGGCTTTCTAATCGAAGTATGTTTTAGCTGATGCAACGTCCACCCAGTAAATCGACGAAAACACAAACCCAATTGATTCCCTGCTCAACAGACTAGTAGGCCGAGAGCACAGGCTGTCGTGCAGTGGCAAAAGAGCAGCGAGGCCTCCCTCCATGTCTTCACGTGTAGACTCGCGCCTCTCCAGCGCTGGCGTATCGCTTGGGGTTGGGATTCCGGATGATGCCGGTGCATGTAACTTTGATAGGCTTTGATTCTTACCGCAACCCTCACATATTGCGACCCACATTGGCCTACATTAGCCCACATTCTGCAAATTGCCTATGCCTCCTTGTTGCTTGTTGCATTGCTCCTGACTTGCAGATCAAAGTCGATGATCCTTTTGCCCCGGGCACGTTCTATAAGAGCGTGTTAACGCCCTTAGCGTGATACATTATGTTGATTTCAATGAAGCGGCCTACAAGGCCTAGAGTATCCTTAACCTCTTCGAGAAACTGATACGCCTCAAACCTTGCAAGCATCCGTTGCGGATTTGGCTCAGCTGCTTCATACCGCATGGAATTCAGTTTCCTGCGAACAATACCTAGGCCATACTGCGTCCCGCTGAAGTCACCGTCAATATTAGCCAACTCCCGTAAACCCGACCGCATGCAACGATAACAATAACATTAACGTATTCAAAATCTTACTTATGCTAAGAATGCGCTATGTGGTGAGTACAGTGTAGTAGGGACGAGTGGTGGTTCTATAACATAAGCTTGCGTGGTGTACATTGGTGGAGCCCGATGCGAGTAAAGCTACAGCCCGCGGAACACAATAGCAAGATCGCACATCGTTCGTGTGCACGGAAGCAAATGGAGGAACAGGGCGGAAGGACCTAGTCGAGGTTGCGGTTGTTTTCCTCTTCTTCTACTAATCGTGCAAGTTCTTCAACATTCACGATAGGCGGGGGCAGTGGGCTTGTGCCATCATGTGCGAAGAAGTCTTCGAGTGCCAGTGGCCGTAGCTTGAAGCCCTATATAATCATAACACGAGTCAGCGGGTGGCGTGTAAGAAAGAGTAACTTGAATCGCACCTCGAGCTGACCCTTCGCCAACAACTCCTCGTTACCTTCTGCACTCCTCATGAATTCGCGTACTGGCACCATAGCAGCGTTTCTACACAGTTCTCGAAGGTCGGAACCTGAATGACCTTCGGTCATTTCTGCTAGTCCTGCCATGGAGAAGCCTGGCGCGAGTTGGGTGTCCTTCAACATCTAATTCACAGGTTAGATAACTAGTTAAGAGAGAGAGGATTGCTTGAAGAAAACACACGAGATTTAGGATCTTTAACCGCTGTTCGTAGTTTGGTAGACCGACTGCAAACCGCTTAGGCATACGCCTGAGGATAGCTGAGTCAATATCGTTAGGTCGGTTCGTGGCACCGAGGACCAATATCCGGTCAGTCGCTGATGTCAAGCCATCCCAGAGGCTATTCATATTTCGAGCAATCAGTATAAAGGATCAACCGGGAGTTGGGTAGATGGGACGTACGTCATGAACTCGGCCTTCATCATACCCGTCACCTCATGATCTCCCTTTGTCCTTTCCCGCAGGAACGAATCTATTTCATCTATGAAGATTATGCTGGGCTGCACCTTTCGTGCGAGGCTGAAAAGGCCTGCTACGAGCTTATTGGACTCGCCGTACCACTTGTTTGTAAGTACGGATGCAGCGATATTGATGAATGTCGCTCCCGACTCCTTAGCGAGGGCCTTAGCGAGCATAGTCTTCCCACATCCTGGAGGGCCGAATAATAGAACACCTTTTGGAGCGCCGAGTAGGGACGATGACGAGGTGAAGAGACTCGGATAAAGGAGGGGGTAGATCACGGATTCTCGTAGAGAGGATATGATGTTGTCGAGTCCACCAATATCTAATAGGCCAATTCAGTGTTCCTACAGACGGAACGTGTTGAGGGAGCCTACCCGAAAAGCGGACATTAATATCATCTGGATGGATAACCTCGTTTGCTACTTTTTCTGAAGAAGGGTTGAATGCTCGAAACACGGAATCTTAGTGTTAGAGATGCGCACTTTCATACTCATCCAACACCAAACCGGAGTGACCTAGCCGCTTTAGCGCTTCCAGCTGTTTCTCCTTGACCTCCTCCTTCTTATCCGGGCTCGTTACGGTGTCGATGACCCACTGAATATCAATGCGCAGTTAGAATAAAACGATGAATTAACAGCACTATAGAATGAACGGACCCGGACAGTGTAGAACAGGGCTGCCTTGGTAATCCATCAGTAAATATAACAGAAAGCATAGACACTTCGACGCACTTGAGACGCTAAAAAGAGCGCAACTAGACAGACCAAATTTTCGTTGAGCGCTGGACCGCTAGAAGCCCGGTAAATTCACACCTTCAAACACCGCACGTTTCGTACTAGGGGCCACCATTGTTGTGTCGTACAAGTCCGTATAGATACGTTGTGTGATGCCGGTGTTGGTAGGAAGCCGGACGTAAAGGGACGAGGATGGGCAGTGGGATATGAGATGATGGCGTCAGTGAGGAAGGCACTCGTGCCTCGAGGATACTTGTGACACGTCGTGATTGTCACTTCTGCTTCCCAGTTTCACGTGTAACTTGCTACTAGAGCAAGTCGCTAGAACGCTTCAAGCTTTCGAAATCGTGAACATGTTGCTTGGCCCAGAACTGTCTGGTCCATCTCAAGGTTCACACGTTGATATTTGCATGGAAAACCAAGTCGATGCCTGTAGCCTCACATTTCCTGCAAAGAACAATGTATCATCGATGGGAGCTCACATCATCGTCCTTCAGGCTTTTCGTCGTCAACCGAGTTCACGAGTTGACATCGCATGGTGGCTCGATCGTTCATAAGACCCTATGCACTTCCCGCAACGGCGCCCCTTCCTCTGTTCAGAATTCTTATCTCCTTTCCTGCTCGTTAGTCGTTTTAGTGCTCGGGTGTTTGAGGCCAGAAATTAAATGTCCGTTTTGCGTCAACTTTTCGTTGATGACCGCGACGCTTCTATCGTTTACTTTTCACCGACACCAGGAACTAATGCCTGGATGCGTCTCAGATCAAGCAACGAGTTTATGAATACAACATCACACGCAGCGGACGTTGGTTCTGGTCTCAACATCACGTTCTCTGGTGAGTCCCCAAGCGTTGTACAATGTTACATCGTTCTTAACTCGACCATTGTCAGGTTCTCTCATTGCAGTCTTCGGTACAATATCTGCGGCGAACCCGGACGGCAAGTCCGAACCAACAACCCAATATTTTCTTGATTCAAGCCCACCCATCGCTTACCATGCCAAAGCTGTTGAAAGTAATCAGTACCAAGCGCAGTTCTACCGATCGCCACCTCTGAGTGTTGGCCCTCACACGCTCGGAATTGTCCTCCAGACGATGGGGCATTTTTACCTTGATTACATGGTGATCAGCGAGAACTTTTCGGTGCCTTCTGGCGATGTTTTCATTAGCCAAAGTGCCTTGACAGCCACCTCATATCAGCCCCGTATCACTCCGACCTCAGAAGCTTCGGCTACCTCTTCTAGCAGTACAACCCAGCGGTCGAATTCCTCCACAGGAACCACTGTCAGCGAAGTCCTGGGAGGTATCCTAGGCCTCGTCCTTCTCCTTCTCCTCTCCTGGTATGTTCGTTACCTCTGCCGAAAACGATCCGGCAAACGCTGGAACAAATTTGGGAACCGCTTCCCTCATGCGGCCCCCGACTCGCGGCGACCTCCACTGTGTCGGTCTACCAGCCGTCAGTTAGTGACACCATTCACATTGTCCGCGTCGTCCCAAACTACGGACGTTCAACATCACCTGGATCCACCCGGTGCCAACGATGGTGCAGTGGCTAGAATTCCAAAGAATTCGAATGGATCTGGCCTCGCTCCCCGTCTCACCACTTCAATACCATGCGATCCGCCGCCTGTGTATTCCAATCCTCGGGCTGAAGGATCAAACGGGGATGGTGGAGGAATTTGGTAGGCCACAACCAGGCCCACCGCACACGGTGGCAGTATCTCTTCTTGAGTGTAGCGCCGGGTTCCTGTTTCTGTCGCTCCGCTTTTTCAGATTAAATCCATGATGGTTGCATCCTGGATTGTTCTATATGTTGTATACTCCTCCAAATGGGACTTGCAGCATTTGATACCGGTCGTATGACATCTAAGGGCTCTACAGACTACAAGGCAACCAAAATGATACAGGGACCTCCCACACCCTTCCATCAAGCCAAGCCTTTGAGGAAGCCTTGTTGCTTGAAAATGAAATTTATTATTCCCAAAGCCTCAATAATGCACCCTGTCTGATGCACATCTCCTCGCGTTACCTCATTTATAAATGATCATCTTGCAGAGAAGGTGTGTCTGCCAGGTCCCCTTGGGCTGACACAGGAATGCACCGTCTCCGATCAGAGCAACTAGTTGGCAACTAGCCTCGGGAGTGGGACCCAAATCGGCTTTTCTCCCTATATCTTCTTGTTTTCATGGCGCTAAACGTCGTGAGGCACGACAAGGTGATCCACAAAAGTAACGGCCAATCGGAGGTCATGTCCGACATAGAAATATCTGATATCGAGAGATCATAGTACGTCTTATTGTAGCGAATTATTGAGAACGGGTATAGGCCTCAAGGTCTCAAGTCCGAGGTCAACTTTGGAACATAGACACTCTAATATAGCCAGGCGCCTTGGCGGGCGTTTGCGGGTAAAACCCTTCCGCCATCATTCTATCTTCACCCTACCCTAGCGCCAAAGGTTCAGAGCAACTTTGAGCAAGTATAATGGCTTTCTCACCATGGCATCTTACGAGGAAAGTAGTATCCGAGTACTTCGGGGATGCTGGTAAAATGCTGTTACCTGCTGTCACACCCGCTTCACTGCTTCACCGTATTCATCTCTTCCTTCACCTCTTTTGTAACTACCCGAATCTCGGGGTTCGTGAGTATGTTGGACCTGAGCCGTCCACACTTGAGATCATTTACACTCTTCGTACAGAAACCCGCCGTTCTCTATCCAGCCGGACCAAAATCATCCTCACAAGGGGGTCACTGATATTAGCAACACCCCGTGTTCAACCGATGCTCCTTTCTTGTGCGATGATGTTGCAGCACGACATTGTCCGGCACTGAAGTGAGACGGCCTAGGATGCTGAACCCAGAGAAGGACTGCTGCTCCGCGATTTCCGGAACTCTCACAAGGATGCGGACCTGTACTCAACTGAAACTTAGTCTCCTGCCTGCGGTCTTTGTGCTGGTCAAAATCGCCCTAATGAAATCGACCCCAAGCCCGCACCAGCAACATGTGGGATGGTTTATGATCCCTGCTGTCGTAGAAATGGAGACTCGGGAATATGTCAATTCCGTGGATCAGGATGAATTTCACCCTGAAGTTGGCAGTCGACTTCAGGACTCACATCCCGACACTTAGACTGATGACCAAGAACCTGGTCGACGCCAGCGATCAGTTATTTCCTGCAAAGGACAATGCACCGCAGAGACTGAAGCGGCATCAGCATTTATCTGTCTTCTCGAGCGGGTCCCTTTTAACCTGGTACTGCACGGTGACTGAAGTGTCCATAAATCAAACCAGACTTCCTCGCAACTTTGTTCTCCTGTCCCCCACCGTTTAACGACCTTCTCCCTCATTGAGACTGGAATTTGTGATAATGTCCTTTTTTCCACGCCAACTTCTCGTGGACGACCCCGACCCTTCACTCAATTATTTTTCGTCGACATCGGGAACTAATGACTGGATAAGCGCTGGGTCGAGTAGGGAGTTTATGAATACGACATCCCATGCATTTGCCACCGGAGCTGGTGTTAGTGTTACATTTTCTGGTGGGTCGTCAAACACTGCATATTCGCTACATGGCTCCTGACTTGGCAAGTTCCAGGTTCTCGTATCGCCGTTTTCGGCACCGTATCTTCAGCGAACCAGGACGGGAGTTCCGAACCCACTACTCAATATTTTCCTGATTCCGACCCACCCACCAGCTATCATGCTCAAGCCGGCCGAGACAATCAATACAGGGTTCAGTTTTATCAGTCACCGCTTCTGAGCGGTGGCCCTCATACCCTTCGGATTGTCATTAAATCCCAGGGACACTTCTGGCTTGATTACATGCTCATCACCGGGAATTATTTGATATCCCCCCAGAAAGCAATTCTATTACTGTTGGCCGAAGTACCCAGACGACGTCGAGTACCTCAGCTCAGTTTCCGATTTCCACCTCGGGCCAACTTTTCACTTCCACTCCATCACCTTCAGTTGCAAGCTCTAGCAATGCAACCAAAGAGTCCGATCTCCCCACGGCGACCATCGCCAGCGAAGTTTTGGGAGCCATCCTAGGTTTTATCTTTGTCCTGTCCCTTGTCTAGTACATTCGTCGGAGGCTATTTGGAAAACGTTCAGATAAACTCAAGGTATTCCCACCCACACATTCCCCGATCCAAAACCTCCAAGCCGCTCAAGAAACCCACAGCTAATGTCGTTTTCATTACCTATGCCATTACAAGACATGTCCCAGGTACCAGTATTGCTCGGATTCAACGAGTACACGTAGCCTGGAGTACGCCTCTAACGTAGGTGGATCGACCATGCCGGTCGTCCCACCCTCTCGGCGCCAGTGTGATCGGGTGAAGCTCGCCTGTGACTCCTCAGCCATGGTGCGACTGGCCACCTGCACGTTTGCTCCAAAGGTTGAGGGACTTAGGGGCTTCAGCAAGGCGCGTCACATATAGAGGGAGGCTTTCGGATGTAGTACTACTGATCCTATTTCCGTCCACCCTCATTGCCCCAGTTTTTCGACAGGTGTGTTTTGATTGTAATTGCTGGCTTATAGGTAACACACAACGCCCTGAGAAACACTCCGTATTTGACCGTGATGCATGACGTTTCTTCAGTGCTTCTTGATATCAATTAATTATCAACGACTAATGATTGGTGAAGGTTCATAAAAGAGACACTCGTATATCTTCGGACAAGGGCAATGCTTTTTCAGGGCCTGTATCGCCTGACATTGGAACAGTTAGCCTTGGTATCCTCGGCAGCATAGCAACTCCAGGCAACTCTGACAACAGGTACTCAAACTCGGCTGTGGTTCCCGGTTTTCACGGAGCTCGACGTGATAGAAGTTTAGAACTACGATGGTGGTTGTGAAATAATGGCGCATCCCAGACATGATTATGATTTCGATCAGGCAACCCCATTGCGGCTTTGCGTGTCGAGCGGGTGAGCTTCAAGCTTCGAATTTGACGCCCTGGACCATCTTGGTGGTTAGGTGCCTTTCTGGCGCTTGTTGATGAAGTTTTCTCCCTCATCTCACCGGCCCACCCGAGCGCCAGGGTCGCACTGGGTAAATGGTCTTCTCACTGGTCATCGAACCTTTTTCTTCCAGCCCTGCCTCGCTGCCGGGGTGCGGCATGGGCTTCTCAAACTTGTCAAGTCGCACACGCCACGTCCCAGGCCAACCATCCTTTATCCTTCATCTACGTAGCCTCTCCTTACTCTCTTTTTCCCCAGCTCACGAGGGCCTGCCCCCATAAGGATGTCCTCTTCGCGACAGCTTTTTATCGACGATCGCGATCCCTCAATCACATACTCTGAAACAAGGCAAGGAGTAAGTGACTGGTCACCTTGGCTGGGATCAGTCCAGGAGTTTATGAATACGACAATGAACGCGGTGGATGTCGGTGCTAGCGCTGAGATAACATTCTCTGGTGAGTTCCCAACACTGTGTCGTCGTTGCAACATGCTTGACATGCTGAACCGACAGGTTCTCGTATTGCCGTCGTTGGGACAATATCCCCGACATCCTTTGGTCCGGCCAACCCTACGACCCAGTACATTCTTGATTCAGGCGCACCGGTTAGCTATAGTGCTCAACCCACCGATGTTACCCAATATCGCGTCCAGTTTTACGAGTCACCGCCTTTGAGCACTGGCGCTCACACACTTAAAATTGTCGTCCAATCTCCCGGAAAGTTCTGGCTTGATTATCTGGTCGTCACGGGGGATTTCTTGCTCTCTCCCGGAGAAAATAATACTGTCGCTACTAGTAGCGGAAGCACACAAACGTCTGCCACTTCAGTGCCTTCAGCCACTAGTTCTAGCACAGCGCCGGCGCCCGGCACTTCTACAGGGATTATCGTCAGCGGAGTCTTGGCAGGGATATTAGGCCTCGTTCTCCTGATACTCCTCGCTTGGTACATTCACCGGAAACGATCTGACAAACACTCTCAGTCTGATACACTTCAGACTACGCTACCCTATGTTTCGTTTAACCCGTCCCAACCCTCTGCAGACCAGACAAGCGGTCTGATCTCAGTGACGCCGTTCAGTTTAACCACTTCTACATCATTCCAAAGTAAACCCCAGCCATACTATCATTCAGATCCGGTTGGCACTCTGTCCGGAAACGTGAGCGGTGCAGGTGGATCGGAGCAAGCCAATCGTCTCAGCTCCTCGACGCCAACTGAGTCAAACAAGCGCCCGTTTGGGGTGTCCCAGTCGCAAAATGACCCGCCGCCTGACTATTCTGGCTCATAAATTGGAAGGTTGGGTAAGATGGCAGAGAGATTGGTGGTACACTGGGGGGGACATGGTACTAGTTGTGGCTTTTTTTAATTAGGAGGTCAATAATTCTATATCCATCATTCCATCTTTTTCTTTTCTTTTTTAGCATTTCAGAGCTATATTTGTTTTCGGTGGATACATGCAACGCATTTGGCTTTCACTCGAAATGTCCTTACACATGAACATTTTTATTTGGTGGCAAATGTGATATTCTACAAACTTTTTTGTACTTTGCTTTGGATAGTATAAATGGCGTGTAGATAAGCTTTCGAGAGATCTTGTGGACTTGAGGTGTTTACACTTGTCTGCTGTGCTTGTAGTTGCTAGGGGCACATACAGTATGCTGATTGTGATGCAATTTGATGATCGATTGATCCCGAAGACGGTTGTGAATCTTGTAATGCGTCGTGTCCCGTTGTGTCGCCTCTGTATCACCGCTTTTCAATTCATTCGTCACTTGATCGCGTAGGCTCTCCGCATTCGTTACGCTTGTTGACAATGGTATTAGCAACGCCTATGATGAACGTGCGGCACTGCCATCCCGGCACTCAAGCCAACGTTTCCCCAGTACCCCTTCTTTGATTTCCTACCCTGGTATCTTTCTTCGCCGCTATGTAGGAGTCCTTCTGTCTTTGTCAACCCGCAATGCCTGACACCGAGTTGAGTTGGCTCAGGACGTTATGCACAGGAGGATAGTTTGGGTAGGAATAACAGGGATTGATTGGGTGAATTCTACGGCATTCAAGGATGCTTGATTCAGGAACCGCGGCTTGGCGTCCACATTAATGGTCGGTATCTGCAACTCCCTGCCATCACGTTGTCCAGGCCGAGGGGTGTGATTAGAAGGCAGCGACCTCCTCTCCCATCACACATCAGCCTTCTTTGGATTGCGCAATGTGTTCATGAATACGACGTAATGACCATCAGTCGCAGGGCTGATGCCGGTCTTATACGTATGCCAGTTTACCATCGAAGCCTTCGGAGGCATCTTGGGCTCAGTGTCTCAACACCTCCGTTGTCTCGTACATTCTCTGGAAACGATTTGCTAGACACTCGGGCAAACTTGAAGCTTGAGAACCTGCCCCCCCTTCACAACTGCAATCCCCTACCCGTACCAGCCAACTTCAGCCAATCGGTTTGCAATCAGAAAAGTATCTGCCCATAGTGCTCTAGGCACGGTATATCCTTGCCACCTGTGTATCCTGAGCTGGTGGATCAAGTGGAGATGACAGGAAGACTCAACAGCGGTGTGACGAGATATGTTAATGGCAGAAGAATGATACTTTTCTTTGGATGTAGCGCCAATGATCCTGGATCAACTTCGCCCTTGCTTCTGGTGAAGCCACTATTTTAAGAATCCAACGAGTACGCCTATTTGGTGTCGTCCGATCGACTACATGGTAGGTTGGGCCACTTTACCAGGTATGCATCCCTGGCCCTATGACTTGAGTGGGGTTTTAGAGGTACGGTAACTGGTCGATCATGATGGGATCGGAATTCACTTGTTATTTTAATGACCTGCACGAATCTTACACTACCGAAGTTTGTGGTCAACTGGAGTCCTATGCACGGTCATCATGAGAAAATATCAGAAGCCTGGTTGTTGGGTTGCATGGGGGCGACCGTGATCTTCGATACAAGAATAGTGTAACCTTATCATCTCGACGTCTTTCCCACCTTGCCCAGGTTGCCATCGGCTTTCAGTATTGATAAAGTGAACTTATATACACGCCATGTCCTACATCTGGCAATGCCTCATATCCCCCAATATCTAATTCCCTGGTTGGTCGCTCAGGAATGTCATTCCAGCGCCAACTTCTCATCGATGACCGTGATCCCTCGATCTCTTATTTCTCATCACCACAAGCTGGAGATGGAAGCGATTGGAACCACGATGGATCAAGCAACGAATTTATGCACACGGTGACACATGCAACAAATGTGGGTGCCGGAGCCAAGATAAGATTCTCTGGTAAGTTCTTCATGCTTATACGAAGGTTGTCGTACGCATTTGGCTCAGACACTCGACAGGTTCTTTCATCGCTGTTTATGGCACGATATCCCCAGCAAGCCTCGGTCAAGCCGATCCCACGACCCGGTACACCCTTGACTCAACCACAGCATCCAGTTTTCGTGCTCAATCCACTAATGATACGCAGTATAAAGTCCTGTTCTACCAATCGGAGTCTCTGGGCAGCGGAACCCACACACTAGAGATCGTCATTCAATCCCCAGGGCATTTCTGGCTCGACTATATGGCCATTACTGGTGACTTTTTGCTGTTGCCTGGAGGAAGTAGCACTACTATCAATGGCACAAACATCCAGACAAGCACCCAAAATCAGACCCCACTTCCTACTCCAGACCCTTCGACCACAGGCTCTAGCGCTAGATCACAGCCGGCTCAGGATTCTTCCACAGGAATGATTGCCATTGGAGTCGTGGCGGGTGTATTAGCCCTCATCCTTATTTTCCTCCTCGTTTGGTACCTTCGCCGGATCATCTCTGGGAAACACCCTGATAAGCACCAGACTACCCTACCATATACGTCTCCTAACCCGTTTCAACCACTTGCCAGCCAGCCAAGTGGCCCTCAATCTGTAGTGCCGTTCAATTTATCCTCCCCCATGTCGCTCCAAAACATGGTTCAGTCACACAATCACTCAGATTCGATGGGTACTGGTGTCTCCCAAAGCACTGGGAGGTCTGGGATCCCGAGTGACATGGACAGGTCCATGCGAGCTGGTCACCCTGGTCTCTCAATACAGACGAGAGCAAACAAGATCCTGCCATCACGGCCGCAACATGATCCGCCACCAGCGTATTCTGGCTCACAGATTTAAGGAGGATCAGATGGAAATATCGGAAGGAATTAATCAGCTCAAACTGGAGACAAGGTGTCTGGTATGGAGCGATGATGCCTCTGGTTGTTGGACATCGTCAATGTTGTACAATTCTCATACACGTGATGAATCTTTCCTTATCTGTGTTCTCCATTTAACGTGACCTTCTCATCTTATCGGGTTCCCCAGTTGTCTCCCATACTGTCGACTCCTGAGGACATGTGTTATTCCAGATGTTATTTTATTCTTGTCACTAACAAACCTGTAGTAGCGATTACGTCGTGACTTCATAGCTGTCTACCATATTTACGACTTATGAGCCTTGAGGACTAACCGTGACTTCAGGTAGAAACTGGTTGTAGTATATGTGATCACATCTTGGTCGCTTATCTTCCTTAGGTCTTTATTTAGCAGAGCAATAGATATCCTGACTCTCGGTCGCAGCACGCCAGGATTCCATTCTCCATGTCGTATCAAATCTGAACTGTTCTTTTTCTCAGCCTCTGATCAACTTTGCATGAGCGACGCAGGTTCCACTCGGATGAGCACCTAAGCCATGACTGTACGAAAGTGCGGAATTGTGCCAGGGCGGAGGATAGTCCACGTGTCGCCGGAGTTAGTAGAATAGCTGTCCTTCTGTCCGTCTATGATAACCTGAGCTTATTGCGGATCATCGATCATAGATCAGCGGTTCAGAGCTTCTGGTGCTAGCACACGAACATCCTCCGTGTCCTAGCCACAACAGCCGAGGACTGAAGTACTGACCTCTAGTAAGTACCTCCAATACTATTGACGCCGAACAAAGAGTTCCAGCCAAATCGTTGCATACGATGTTTCTGATCAATCAAAGTGACCCTGATAGGACGGTAGTAATTGAATCCGGTGCTGCTTTGTTCCCGAACTTCGTCTCACTGTCTCCTCTGACTTCTACTACACCCAAGCGACGCCTTTTTGCATATCGGTTTCACACCACGTCTTGCGTTGGTTGTACCTCCCAATCTTTTTTAACTCACACTCCCTCACCTTTTATTTGTGTCCGAGCATATTTTTCGGGGGTTGAGCTCCGGCGACTCAGAAATGTCATTCGCGAAGAGAATCGACGATCAGGATAGTTCCGTCATATACTCCGGCCGTGATTGGACAACTCATGGAGGACCGAAGGAGTATATGGGTACGACATCACTTACGCGATCAGAGGGAGCTAGTGCAAAAATAAAGTTCTCTGGTAAGTGGTAGCGAAATGCGCTGTCTCTCGAACCTCTTGACTGACGTGACCTGAATTCAATTTTCTAACTCGAAGGCTCGTCCATCGCTGTCTATGGCACAGTCTCTTCAAGGATTGTGGACTCCTCCGGGACTACGTCACAGTATATCCTTGACGGGGGCTCACCGGTCTCTTACACCTCGGAGCCGGCCAAAGACACCCAATACAGTGTCAAGTTCTTCCAATCGGCATCGTTGAGCGTTGGTGAACACACCCTGGAAGTCGTCAACCAGTCCAATCGCGGATGGTTTTGGCTCGACTATTTTGTCGTTACTGACCCGGACACTGCGAATGGAAACACCACTGTCCCAATCAGTGCAAGTTCCCAAACAACCACAACCGCCAGCTCTATTTCTTCAATGAGCACATCCACCTTCTTATCCAGTGCCTCTGCAGTGATCAGTTCTCTCACTCCATCCACTTCAACCTCCACCAGTCTCCTTCCCCAGACATCTACGAGAATCATTGGTGATGTGTCTGAAGGAGCTAGCCTGAGCCATACCCCCAGCTCGACGCCTTCCGCCATGGATTCTTCCGGCGCGGCACAAAGCTCCAAAGGACCCTCTGCCGGAGCAATTGTCGGCGGTATCTTCGGTGGTATCCTAGGCCTCATCATCCTCATCGGCGCCATCTGGTGCATCCGCCGAAAACTCGCAGACAAGTTCGCAGATGAAGCCGCTGCTATACCATCCGACGTCCCTGTACCTTCTCCCAGTGTCCGAAACTTCCCTTCTACAACCCAGGTGAGCGGTTCTCATACAATTTCACCGTTTGACCTATCCGGCTCACCTATGCCTCAGAACATGACCCAGATGGATAACCGATATAGCTCGAACGTGTCGGGTGTCTACCCGTTCAGTCCTAGCACTCAGGGAGCGGTCAAACAACCATATTATCAGGCCCCCGGACCACGAAATTCGCAGGCGGGAATGCAGCCGCAGCAGGCGTACGGTCATACGCCTATGATCCCACCGTCGCGCACCGGCACGCCTTCACCCGGATTCAACTATGCACCGGTTAGCTCTGGGTACTTGCAATCCCATCAGCGAGATACTTCATTGAGTACTAGGACCAATAGCACGGGCATCATTGTTACCACTGGACCGAATATGGTGCCCGAGCATCCTGGATATGGATTCTCGACGGTGGGACGGACTGCAAGTACCTATCAACCTTCCATTGACTCGCCACCAGCATATCCCGGTTCTCCTCCGGGAATACCGGTTGGAGCTCACGGCAGGCAGAAACAATAATCGCTGGACGATAGGACATATGACGCTGGCATAACTCGTTAAGACCGGTTATTGTTGGCATTGTTTCGCACAGATTCTCTGGTTATGGATTTGTATCCATCTACTGATGATATAGCCATATACCCTAACTTATACCACCTATCCTCAATCTGCTGATATCTTTTTTACTTTCTGCGTGATGAAGCAACCCAGATCATATAAAATAGCTATACGACATAAGAGTGCCTTGTACAATTTTACATGTCGAAGATACCGGATGGGATTCGTCGATCGAGCCCTACAATACCATATAACAGTCAAGGCTCCAACTATCCCTGAATGTGGAGCAAGACCGTATATTCAACAGAGGCCCTCACACCCAAATATTTCTGCCGTCGCGAATCTGGCAAGCAGACCTTTTTACCAATTACCCGAGGCATGTCCTGGACCTACATTCTTGACGGAGGGTCTAGTTTCATGTAGCTGTACAACTTTTTTGAGGTGCACAGCGCAGCACCCTATGCCATCTATTGCGGCCTCTTCATGCCATTGACCGATCAAACAGGAGCAAGGCACTTGCTAGTTAATTATCCCAACATCAGAACGCCAGATCGCCCGCCCAGGCCTCCTGCTACAGCACCGCCCTGGGCCAAGCTCCTGTTGGCGTCCTCTGCCCTTCAGTGTGGATTAATCACCGGAGACTCTGTATGGAAAACCTGCACCGGACGCGAGCTTTTCGTTCTTCAAGACGTGTCTCAACAATAATACCGTAATGGTTGGGTTTTACCTTAGAGGCAGCGTGCACAGCCCTGACACTGATGCCCCCCTCCCCGGCAACCTTATTACTGGGAGCCGGAACCCGAGAAGGAGCCTCAGATGGTATAGTAACATCCATCCCACAAGTCTTTTGTGGCTGGACCTTAGCCCAGGCTCAAAGAATGCCAGCGTTTCAATGGGCTTGTAACGAAGAGATAAGGCGGGACCCACAAGGACAAACACCGGAAAGATCTGTAACGGGCTAAACTTGGGCTGTGGCAACAATACGCATATCCCGGCTTCGCACTCAGCTAGCTCTATACTTGCACTCCTGGCCCATCCTTTCTCGGGGCATCAACTGGGATTGAGACAAAGAGTCGACTGCCGATGGCAGAATTTCCGCCTGTACTGGTTTGCTGAGCACAGGCTTATGATGACAGCAACTGCAGCCTTGCGACCTTGACCCAGTTAAACATTTCCCTCACAAACTAGTTGCAGTCAATGCGGTGCCATCCCATGGTAAGCATCTCCAAGTGCGTAATATTTCCATGTTCAACATTCAATATTCGGTTTAGTCGAGGATCTGGACCCTGCAGCCCAGGCCTTGCACAAGGCTGTGATTGTCTTAATAAGGACAGGCGAACGATCGTCGCTGTCTTGCGACCGGCCTAACTTATTGTCCCGTATTGCATGTTCACCGAAAGTGACGGATCGATGGGCGCATGTGGATGAATATGTATTCCACAAGTCATAGTAGGATGGTATCATTCATTGGTCTGTTATTGTGTCGTACCACTTGCCCTTTCCTGTTTCCTTGAGATACTTCCACAGGAGGTGCGCGCCTTGGGTGCGAGATCATATTTGTATTACTCACTCCTGGTGGAATAGAAGTGGCATGAAACTGATAGCAGCTTCCCGCCCAGGTTTGAGGGAGGTGTGAAAGCTGGATATCAGTTCTCCGTTTCATCTGTGCTAAGCGCTAAGAAGACTTGTTTTCATCGAGAATAAAATATGACTGTCAGAATAATTTGTTCACAAAGTAGAGGGATAAGGAAACGAGAGAAAGAAACGTTATGTCTTTAAGCCTGAGTACTTGATATATAGTATTATTACGGGCATGAGAACAGTGGGGCCAGCATAAGTTATGAGTAGGACGAACTTGGTGGACATAACTACGGATATACAGTTATAGACAGCCATGAACACAGGCGAATACAAACGAAATGTACCCTGATTGGCAAACATCAGGAAATAACGATTAACATTGTCAGTTGATAGCGAACTCAACTTATTTTCCAGAAACAAGCACACGGTCGATGGATTTATATCGCTGTGCGAGTTGTGGCGGGAAGGGGTATGGTTGGACCAATCCACAATGCGCCATTGGTCATCGTGCCTCCCCCAAAGTGAGCTGGCTTAAAGTGGGGGGTGATTTTAGGGGCGGAGTCAAGAACTCGGATGGAAGACAGTGGGTGATGGCTGGTGGCTGGGGTAACATCGTGGGCTTTCTTCCGGATGCTATTGAACGGCTTCCATCCGAAATAAAAGATCATCCGGAGAATAAGGTCGCAGGCAACTAAGGGAAGTGGATGACTGCGTAATGGGCTCAAAGTAGTTATAACATCGACTAAACATACCTGCGATGACGAGTAGTATAATTATTCCGACAAGAACAGGGTGGTTCTCAGTACTTGGGTCTGGATTCACTTTGTAGTGTGAGAAGACGATGATCATACAACAGGAACTGTGAGTGCACCTTTACGAACGGAGTACTGTGGGGCGACACATCCTGCTACAGGCGTAGTGTTGGATAGAATAGTGATAGGTATGGAGAGTAGAGCAAAGAAGCCTGAGTTATGCGCCATAAGATTTTGCCGTAGAGGTGGGAAAGCGAGGAGATGGTGGAGGAGGCAACAGTAACGTTTTATACCCTAGAGCTGTTCCAGCGTCGTGACAAGAGTTAGGATACTTGTTCTGCACTTATTGACCTATGACCACTATGGATCTTGGATCTGAGATCGGGGCAGTGGTGTGTGACGGGCCTGACAGCAGAGTACTGGACTAAGGGAGTTAGTAACTCTCGGTGCCTCTGACGGAGCGGTAGGCAAAGATACATTCATCTAATGGGCAGTTAGTAACCACCAAAGGAATGTAAGTTCAAGGATAGAACAATTTGGATGTGGCTGGAATCGGGGAATCCGGTTACTCAGTATAAAGAAATCATGGTGAATTCAAAACGGCAACTACGTTTGTAGGCATAGACTAACAACGTTCAACGATTGATAGCATTACTGATGTCATATATGTTAGAAAAGCGGGTAGACCAGTATATGCGATCCGGAATGTGGATGTAGGGGGTCTAAAAGAGGTATGCCCGATCCCGCATGCGGACACTACATAAGGAACTTTCCTCGGAAATAAATTGCCAAACGGCCGATTTCTGATTGGACCTCTGGTAGCATATGCCGGGGTCCTCTGCTTCCGCAAACCACTGTAATAGGCTGATTGACCGATCACCGATCGTGATCGAGCCAATACTTATCCTCATTTCCTGAGTTATACTTAGAGATGAGTGCGAACTCCACAAACCAGCGCAAGATTGTACCACGATGCATCAATTACTTCTACATTGTACTGTTTGCCGTCTGAGCCTGTATCGCATACTTTTTTGGTCGATATGCGTTTTAATTACGAGATCGACTCCACTTACTCCTTCTAAGTTGTGTAGATGGCATGAAGCTAGAGAAGCTAGGATTAACTTAAGGTTGCTACAGGACGATAGCCACCAAGATGCGCAGGCTGAAGTTGACATCTAGTAGCTTTCCAAGCCAACGCTTTGTTTTACTCGGGTCAAGAGCCAGAGAAGAAGTTAAAGAAGCGCTATGTTGTCATGGAGAGACATAGGGGCTATCATATTTCTCACACTATGGATGACCCGCCTCGAGCATCGGGGGTGCTGTGTTCATCCTAGAATTCATGAGAATAACCAATCCGCAAGCAGGGGGAATAGAGAGGGCGAGGGAAGACAGATCATGTCCTTAACCTGAACGTTTCTGATGCAACATCATCGCGGAGACGAAAATACCTCATTTCTCAATTAAGTCGGCACGAAGAACGAAGGTAGTACATTGGTAAGAAATTTACAAACACGAGCAACATAAACAAAACGCAGTACCGCTGTATAACAGCAGGGAACAATAACTGGCACTCTTGGTGGACATCGGTTGATCTGGGCCAGGCCGTAGAGTGATTTACACCCTTGTGCGGGTTGCGATGGGAGGGGGTATTGTTGGACTAGCGCAGAGCGTGCTGTTAGCCATTGTGTCTCTGTCCAGGTGGCCCGATTTAAGGTACGGCGCAATGGGAGGAGCGCTATCAAGAACACTCGTGGTAGGCGTCGTAGACGATGGATGGCGGCTGGCAACAGGGGTGACACTATCGGCGCCTTTCCAGATGCCATTGAATGGTTTCCTTCTGAGATACCAGATCAACCAGAGGATGAGGGCACAGACGACTGGGAAAGAGTTATGGCTGAGTATGACAGTTCGAGATGGTCGCAGCGTCGCGGGAACGCACCCCCTACAATGACCAGTTGCACGGCTAGTCCTATCACAGCATCGTCATTCTCAGCATCTGGTTTCTGGACTTCGAAATTGTGGGATGACGATCACAAGGATTAGAGCTACGAGCATACCTTCGCGAACGTGATTCTGCTTAACAACATAGCCTACGACGGGTATGGAGTAGGACAAAATGGCCATCGATACAGAGAGTAGGGAAAGGGAATCTAAGCGCTAAGCTGCATTATGTGCCATGGAAGGTTTCATCGTAAGCTAGTTGAATGGCAATAAGAGGAGAGGTGGATAAATCGAGGGATAATAGAAAGGGCGACATAACTCGAGGATTTTATACCTAAATGCTGTTCAAGGATGGGGACCCTGGCTGCGAGTCAGAACTGGGTGGCTCGGAGATCTAGTATTCTGTATTCAAGGGGGAGTGGACGTGACTTTGTCACATCCCTTTGTTCCTCTTCCAGCTGGGAACTGGCCAACGAGTTGTTCTGCGCCACTCAGTTCCATCCGCCTAGGCCTCTCTCAGTCTAAGGATCCAGTCCCAGATCTACGTGCGATTTCCCAGGAGGCTCAGTACTACACAACAAAGAAGCGGGTCCCACCACAACTTGCGGCCCAGTTACAAGCTGAGAAGTAGCTGGCAGGCTGGTGTTAGCCAAGCCTCTTATAAGACTATTTCTGTCCTTATACTTCAACAGTCAGCTGGACGCAGTCAACCGGATGAGTCATGGTACAATGTCCGTGACCGCATAGAAGACATGGATGCAGCAAATGGGCAAAAGTGAATGTGTTGTTCAGGCCCGGAATTGACATTTGTGTACGGAATTGTCGGTGCGACAGTGCCCAGAGACGGGGCAGCAATACTTGGATGGAATTAATGGTGCGTATGCTAGAACGGACGTGGTCTATTATTATGTTATTGGTCAAGCCCCCCGTAAAGATCTAGCCTGCATCCGAGTTGCGTTATACGAAAGTAGATTACCATTGCATGTCCTGTCATAAAAACAGCCCTCAGCGTTGCGAGTAGACGGAACAATTGAGCGTCACTCACCGAAACATTATGAGACGGTCGATCTCTACCCTGGCCATGTGTAGGGCGAGAGCGATTGGTAGAGTGAACACCCATTTCGAGTGCAGTTGCATCCGGGACGTCCTCAAGGGGATGCGTCATACCAAGCAGGAACTTGGAGAAGTGTGGGCGAATACGTTCCCCAAATGGTTTCCTATAACAAGTGAACACGAGATAGAGGACAGTGCAAATGATTCCTTGACGAAAGAACAAATGGGCAAATGATGGATGGGGAGTGGCGCAAGGAACACACCAGCTACAACCACTATTGGAACGACGAATGATTGCCACACAGGGACGTATGAGTGAGCAGCTGGGTTGGAGGGGACGGGGTGGTTTGGTGCTGTGTGGGTGTGAGGAGATGACTATTACAGCCATGGTCAGAGCAGGACGTACTGTCGGTGATGGTGGTATTGGCAACATCTCTGAGAACGGTCCGGATGTCCGTGAGGCTGACTAAAGCGGTTTGGACGATGGACGAAGAAAGACGGTGTTGGGGCGCCATGCTGAGCTTGAATGGTCGACAACAGGGAGAGACGGGAAAAAATGGGGAAGGGGGAGGAGAAAGTCAAGTATTTTGTGCCCCATAGTTGGTGAACGATCCTAGGAACCAGTTTGGAAGTAAAGCGAGATCCTGGTCTTCAACAGCTTCGTGGATGAGTTGGGTTCACATATTGCTACAGAGCATGACAGATTCCTCAGCCTACTGATGTCATTAGAGCTAGAATAGACCCCAGGCACTGCACAGCACTCACAGATTATCGAGCACCCTCACGGTCAATGCTCCACAGACGCCATCATCATAACTTAAATGGCAGAGTGCTGTCCTCGGACTGGTTTTGTCGGGAAGAAATTGCTGACGGACTGAGATGTCAACTCCGAAAAGGCACGCCAGTGTGAGACAGCGTTACCCTAATGTAGAGATTGTCGTCTCCCACTGAGTAGTTGGGAGTGTGATGTCGAGAAACCCGAAAACCCCGTGGTGGGGTGTAGTCACAGACGATGAGGTCTGTGTCCCCAGCTAGAGTATCTTGACCCTGAAGCCTCGAATCCTGAACCATCGCGGGGTTTAAATTACTCAGTTTGTCCGAGATTTCAAGATCGCCTGGGCGGATCCGATTGTGGCGCGCGTGACAAGATGCGTCACACTTCATCCCCTGCCCCCTAATACCATCCACGGTGGTGTCGAGCCTCCGTGATACTACGCTCGTCTCACTCTACTTTCCCCTGCGTATGAGCAAATCCATTGTTCTAATAAAGTTGTACGTGGAAGCCTCTCATAGGCCCAAGACTGTGTGGCAGAAAACAGCTCCTCGCTGTAGATCAGACAGATTTCGCCCTGAAAAGTAAGTGGCAACCACATCGGGGTCACCCTCCCTTATACGCGGTTTAGCGAGAGGGAGCTCGTGGAAGATACGATGGAAATGAGGGCGAAGCAATGACAGGAGATGCGGTCGGGGACCTGTTCTTCATAGATGGTATTCAGGGTGTGACGTTGGCGGCAAAGTGTCGAATTAGGTCTAGTGTCCTGAAGACGGCCCGACGCTCAGTCCTCGCGATGTCCGGCTTGTCGTTCTCACTGGCTTGCCCATAGTCTAGGGCGAAGCACGGTGATTTCGGGAAGTAACGTTTAGACGTCGCAGATCGAGATTAGCTACAAAGCGTAAAGCTAACTATGCGCAGCTTTTATGAGAATGTCATAATGGATGGTGTCCAACCGACAGAAGGCTCCGTGTTGTAAGGATGTGAAGTCTACGGCAGTAAAAGTACAAGTGTATAATGGTGAACATGCCCATGTCTACTCCCCGCAATGATAGGCTCTTTCTCTCATCGTAACGTATCACGTTCATGCAAGAGGTGACCTGTTGTCATCTATTAGGGCAAACAAGCAGACAATGAGGCACAAGCATCAGCTCACCCCAGGTTCGACGTCGTCCACTGCCCGTCAGAAGCCTCATGTTTCCGCCGTGTGGAGGTTTTGTCGCTAGAGTGGAACCAGAACCGGAGCTTCCGGCAGCCATCGCGGCAGTAGGAAGCATTCTCTCATCAGCAACACTACGAACGCTGATTGTGTTGAGCAGTCTGATGTAGTTCCCGAGACGTGATTGCCAGATCACTGTCACAAGAGCAACGAGGACGGCGAAGACTCGAGGAAGGATGAGTTATGATTGGAGGCCGACGCATGAGAGCCACATACCAACCAAGGTTCCCCAAACGACTGACAAAGGTTTCGCCCTCTGCGACGCAACCTCAGGGATGATGTCTCGTGTAGCCGCGAGGCATGAGATGAAGAGGTGAAAGGGGTTGAGGTGAGACGTGCATATGTTCTTCTGGACAGTCATATTGACTGACACACCATCACTGGGGGCAGCAGAAAGAGTCATCGTAATACGGGTTATCGTTTTGGTCACTGTTTTTTGAAGTGCGAGATGAATGGGAGACAGGAAGAGCGGGGTAGAAGGTTGACATGGAACTAAGCATTTTATTACCCAAAACTTTCGGTCTTTGGGGTCTTGATTGGGAAGCAGAGCGAGACCCACAGGACCCATATTGCCCTCACAAGAAACGGTTCACATACCTTGATGAAGGTCGGTTCGAACCAAGAAACCGGCGATTTCGAGTTGAAGAAGAGCTACGATAGAAGGCTCATCATAAACCGGACACGAACAGCACCGCCGTGAGAGATAAGACGTTCTTGGGCAGGTAGATCTGGCTACCCCGGTCGAGGGCCCGTGCTAAAACTGGATCACGAATCAGACCAGCTCTTCGAAGTCGTATGACACACACCTCAAGAGTACTAAGCACGTTCATCCCCCACAAGATCTCTGAGCCTCCGCGGAGTTGGAGTGCGACTTCAGTAGGCTTTTCTTGGGAAAGCACGAGAAGGAATGGTAAAATACACTCAGAAATGGCTACAAGTCGTTACAATGGTCTTAATACGAATGTGATCGATGCGGCAGTGAGCTTCTATAATGTCTTTTAATTGTTCTCCCATGCAGCCAGCTTCAATTGATGCGATTGCAAAAGAAAGCGCGAAGTTGCGTTCCGAAAGAAGATGTTCCCTTGAACAGGTTCTGGGTCACCATCCGGTTCAGTTCTTGTATTAAGCAGTTCACTACAATGTACCAAGCCCGTCAATTAGTGACGACATCCAGGATTTCGGACCATTCCCCATGGGGTTGAGGAACTGTATGTAATTTATAGCATACTCCATGGCGAAATGCCATGTCCCTGCCTCTCCCTGCTCCCGAGTCCCTGCTCGAAGTTTCCTACCATATCCCTGAGCTCCCACCTTTATGGCCCTCGCGAGTTGCGGGACCCTTGTGTGCAACCATTTAGAATCCACCATACACATGTGCGAGTGGAACTACGATGCGGATGCAGAGGATGTTTATCCTAGGTGAGTTCAAGATATGTGACGCTGATATTGGGCGTAGAACGACTCTGAGAGCGTAGGGCCTTCACGAGATCGGGCTTCGCAATGCCAACCTTATAGCGCCCAAGAGCACCCATCACCTGTGGCAGATCTTGGGCAATGCGTTCGGGTATGATCACTCCCCAATTTCAAATTCATATACTTACTATTGATCCGTGCCAGGCGAACGTAGTCTCGTTACGTTGCTGGACTAGTGGGTTGATACATAGATTCGTGTCGAGAACCGGTGACGTTGGCATGAAAATCATAGAGTGTACATTATGTTACGTATATCCGTTATACATCCGGGTATATACACAGCTAAATAGATAAGCAAGGGAGGCTCCGAGTCACCCCATCTCTACCTCATCGTGATTACGGACAGGGTATATATCCAATAGCTAGGTCATCGTCAGTCATAATCGGCAAACGCCACCTAAAAGAGACCCACTCAGGCCAATCTCAAGGAGCTTTAGATTTCCCATGTTTAGTGAAAGCCATCTCGGGGCGACGAGGAACCATGTTGAGCTGTTGCGGAGGACATCGAGTAGGATTGGCCGGAACTTTGGTGGCCATCGTCACCGGCTGCAATCTTCCGGGGATGTCCCTATGGCTTGCGCCGTCGGGTGTACTGGCTGCATTCCTGAACGGGTGTTTATAGAAGATCCAAAGGAGAATGCAGGCGAGGAACACCACGGCTAAGTGAAGGGAAGTGATCAGTTGGAGATGTAGATGACTGGGTAGAGGTTACGCACACAGAACAACAACGATTTGGATGATGATAGCAGACTGGGACCGATTGTGAGAACTCTGATCGGCAGCATATGAAGCACCTGCTTAAGAATGAAGGGATCGAACGAGTCAGGTATCGGAGGCATTGGACGTACTTCGGGCGACGGTGCTATTGGTTATAGCCAGCCCATTGATAAGGATAGCGTTGAAAAGGATGGAGAGGAGTACAACGGGGTTCGCGACAATCATATCTTGTTCGAGTCAGAACTACGAGGAGGGAGGGAGGAGAAGATTGGGGGCGAAGGACAGTTTTATATCCAAGCTCGTGCTGTCCAAATGGAATTGGGTTTGAAGCCAAGACCTGAGGATGATGCAAAGGAAGATGGGTATTTGCATCTAAATTAGATATATGAGCATTCATCCAAACCAAGGAGTCAAGACTTTTGAGGGAATGGTTGGCATTCGGTACTCGGGCACAGCCTTGTCTCCGGCGAACTTCGACATGGCAACCTGGCTTGTTCCATGGAGAGCGCTTGTAGAACCTGAGATCATGAGAGGCCCTTTTACATCGCATGGCGCCCAGATCAAGTTAGTATATATTGACGTCCTAGAGGGTACAGAGTATCCCTGGAGGCTTGGATGAAGTTTTGGTGGGCATCTCTGGAGAGAGATAAGGGAGACGTTGGAGAGACGAAGAAGATGGAGAGTGTACAGACCACTGTGACCGTCATGACCCAACGTGTGACTTGCGTGACGCGTAGGGGTTGTCCTCCACGTCGGCAGGCTCAGGTCAAACAAACGTCTTGTATGCTCCCTTACTACCAGTAATCATGTTGGTTTTACCCTTATTCCTGCTGAGTCTGTCTACCTCAGTCATCCTTTGGCATACCTTGCAAATGTATGCGTGGTTTCTGAGGAAAGCCAACGTTACAAGACGCAAGAGTGTCTTCCAGCAGCTTGGTGTCCCGCCAACGGAACAGAGAAAGTTGATAGGCTTCTTCCATCCTTATTGGTGAGCTGAGAGTACCATGCGCCATATATTTGCGTAAATCTGATTCTAACTGAAAGACAGTAACGCGGGCGGTGGCGGGGAGCGAGTGCTATGGACAGCCATTGCTGCCCTGCAGCGAAACGAACCAGGAGTTATCAGCATTGTGTATAGTGGTGACATAGATGCGAGCAAGGAGCAAATTCTAGACAAAGTCAAGGTATGTGCCTCGCTGCGATGGCTGAAGTGTTGGGTGATCGAATAGCGTTCCTAGGCCAGGTTCGATATCCAGCTCGACCAATCCAAGATTCATTTCGTCTTCCTCCGCTCCAGGAGGTGGGTTGAAGATTCGCAATGGCCATACTTCACGCTCCTTGGTCAGAGCCTGGGTTCCATTTATCTCGCGTGGGAGGCAATGTCAGCTCTCATACCCGACTTGTACATAGGTGCGCGGCGTCCACCCCTTGACACAAGTTCGCTCATTGGACCCCAGACACAATGGGGTATGCGTTCACGTTCCAGGTCGCCTCCATCCTTGGCCGCATACCTGTTGGCGCCTATGTCCACTACCCTACTATCAGCACCGATATGCTCGCCCGCGTTCGGTCTCGCAAGCAGTGGCATACAAACGCCTCTGCTATATCTTCCTCTGTTGTGCTGAGCAAGGCTAAGCTATTGTGAGGCGCATATACTTTACATGTTCAGCTTACCTACTGACATAATCGCGCCCAGCTATTACCGCATCTTCATGTACTACTATGCCTCGTCTTTGCGCACTGCCTCATTCCTGATGGTCAACTCATCCTGGACCAAAAATCATATCGATTCCATCTTGCAACACACTGATTTCGCCCTGGACGCACTTCATTTGTTACCCCCTGTTGCCGCATTCAGTATCCTAAATGCAGTGACATCACCGAAAACGGGAGGGCAGGTCACCAATGCCCGTATAGTATATCCGCCCTGTGACACCAAAGAAATGTCAAGCTTCCCCTTGGATCACCGCCAGCGCGTTATTTTGAGTGTTGCCCAGTTCCGGTATGTCTCTTACTGAAGATCGCCGTCAATCTTGATATAGAACGTCAACTCACCCTCAAATGGATTCAGACCCGAAAAGGACCATCCTGCTCAATTGCGTGCATTTTCACAGCTGTTAAGCAGGTACCCGGAGCATGCGAAGAAGAGTGGAGCCAAAGATCCTGTTCGACTCGTTCTTATCGGTGGCAGTCGAAATGACGAGGATACCGAACGCGTCACTGGCCTGCGGCGACTGATGAAACAGCTGGGTGTGGAGGTGTGTGTTGCTTCCCTCTAGGAATGGCCAGCATTGATGACCCTTTTTTCTCTTTTCGCCCTTATTCAGGATCAAACGGAGATTATCGTGAATGCGCCTTATCCAGTTGTACTAGAATGGCTGTCAAAGGCCAGTATCGGCTTGAGCACTATGGTCGATGAGCATTTTGGCATCAATATAGTCGAATTCATGGCATGTGCTCTCTCTCTCCTAGTCGCATGGTCGGAAAAATAACGACTACGTAGGCCGCCGGCATGATACCCGTGACACATGCGTCAGGAGGTCCTCTGAAGGACATTGTTGTTCCCTTTAACGGAAAACCTACAGGTGAGAAGAGGTGTGATGTGAGTTTTGTAGAATTACTGAACTCCTCCGATTAGGATATCATGCAAAGATGACCGAGGAATTTGCGGAGGCCCTCCACAAGGTTTTATCACTCTCCTCTGAAGAAGAACTTGCTTTGCGGCAGAGGGCGCGAACTTGGGCCATCCAAAGATTCTCTGAGGAAGAGTTTGAGAAAGGTTGGAACGCGAGCGGTTGGAAAGAATGGCTGCTGAGATGATCTCTCGAGTTTTTCCCATGTTAATTAAAAACGTTTCTCTGGACTTTCGGTTTCCCCATGTCGTTAAGGAAATTAAATTGGTTTGTCCAAGACCATGGGCTGCCGAATTTCTAGAGGAAAGATGTCAAACTCGGTGGAACCTGTCCGGTCCTCCGAGCTGCAAATTCCACCTAGACGAGGTAGGGATCCCGGCAGGAGGAACACCGTCTCTTGACATGCTCATTCAGCAATAATGGCCTGCCATTTAGGGATGTTCGTGGAGAAAACTTTGATGGGAAGCCAAAAAGGCTGAGCCAGCACACGTTGGGCAAGTGGTCGTAGGTCTCAAGCGACAAGGCAATGAGGTCCGCGGAGGACATATCATTGGCATTGAAATTTGGATGATCATACAGTGGGGGGGATGTAGTTTCTAAGCAAGCTCGGCTCGAAGTTCTGGAAATACAGAATCTAGATCTCAACGTCAGCGGAAACGCCCGACTGCATGGATCCCCAGCACCATTGAGATGCGCGAAGAGAGACGGAGTATACTTACAATGACATGCAATATCGACTTCAGAGATCGAGCTTCATCAACACCTCCTCTCCTTTTCCTTGGATATCCACAATGTTCGGGTAACCGGCGAGAGCGAGGGTGTTGTCAAAATCAGCAAGGGTGTGCCTGATGACTTGTTCAGCGCCGGCCTGTCCTCCGACGATCATGCCGTACAGCCAAGGACGGCCAACTGTCAGGCGAAAATGAATGGAAAAAAAAAGATGGTGAGCAAGCTGTTAGATCGAGGAGTGACGGAAAAGTAGTGGCCAAAAACGGTCGAAACAATAAGAATGCAACGGAAACTTGTCTCACGTTGACATGGCAGAAGCAAACGGGAGACGCGAAGCTCGAATGAGCTTCGCAGCGAGTGGTGCAAGAACAGGGCACTGCGACTCGGCCTGGAAACGGCTCCAGCCATGTCAAGGTGTGATACCCGATTGGGGCGTTCGCAAGGTGGCCAAAAGAATACACTGCCATGACAAAAGGGGAAACACTCGATCCACGATCATGATCGTTGGTTATTAAGGCTGACGACGAGGGCATGATTGAGAAGACTTTGAGACTCGTGCGCCAACACCTTTGGAAAGGGAAGATGAGAGAAAAGGGAACGAGGGAAGAAAAGTATCCCCGAACGCTGGCGACAAATACGAGACGGCAGCGCAGTTGTAAAACCACATGTATATCGTTCACTGCTGGCAAGTTTTGGATGCAGGACACCGGTCTCGTCTACTTGTGACGTCAGTAGCACCAAACCAAGGTATCAGGACGAGGCAGATCAGAAGTTAGCAAGCGAGAGGCACAGCATCCCCTTTAAGAGGGATCAGTTGGCTCGGGAACAAAGGCAAGGATGCGGCTCCAAGGTTCGAGAGAATGGGTAAATGGAAGTTCAAAAACAACCGCATCTAAGAATGGAGGAAGTCGTTATTTAACCACTTACGGAGGATAGCTTGTGCGCCGAGCGCGAGCGCCTTAAACATATCAGGACCGGTGCGTATCCCGGAATCGAAAAAGATGGTGAGTTCACCAGACTTCTGTGCTGCTTTGATCTTCGGCGACTTTGCGATGCGTTCGAGGGCATACAGAGATGGGATTGCACCGTCAACCTGGCGTCCGCCTGTCGTCACCGCGAGACCCCCGATCCGATTTTATAAGTGGATTGGATCGGTGGAGGTGGTTCGATTCGCCCGCGCAGATTGTGTTGCGGATAGGAGACAGAAAACAGAGAACCAGTCATTAGGGCTAGATCCAAAAGGAAACATTAAAGCGTCGGAAGGAGCTTCAGACTCACCGTGATTCGAGACTACAATGCCATTCACGCCATATTCCAGTGCCTTCTCTGCATCCTGAATAATTAACATCATGAGAATCAGCTTCACAACTCCGAAAAGAACCTCCAGCAAATATTTGTCCGAAACTGGAAGGCTGGGGCTGAAGCCTTGCTCGGGAGAGCCTGAGCGGAACACGTACCGAAACATTCTGGATCCCTTTCAAGATCAAGGGTCCCTCCCAATTCTCTCGTAGATGCCTCAAGTCTTCCCAAGACCTGAACTTAGAGTTGCACTCCTTCAACCACTCCGCCCCAAGGAAAGCAAGGAGTCTTGCTTCTTCATCCCCTTCCAAGATCTTCTTGTCTTGAACGTCTGCCTGGTAGGGCCACTGGAACTTGAAGTCCGTTACTGGCTGTTTGCCAAAGTGGCTCATGAAGACAGGGTCTGACATGCCAATCTGAATGCCTAGACCGTGGCCGAAAGGCACGAAAGCCCTCTCAAGGTCATGAGGACGCCAGCCAAGCATCATGGCGTCAAGCGTGACAACCAAAGCGGAGAAACCGGCTGCCTTTGCGCGGTTGAGAAGTGAAATCGTAATATCTTTAGAGCCAGGCCTGGCATACATATCAGTAAAGTCACCTGCGGCCAATGTGTAGGAATGAACACACCAATAGAGTTGATACCAGCGATCGCCGTCACCATTTGCGGCGGCCACTTCTTCCATAGTCGTGCTACTTGCAGAACTGAGAATGTATGGGATACCCATTTCCTTGGCGGCCTTGGCGGATGCTACCTCTCCATCAGGATGGAAGAGGCGTTGGACTCCAATAGGGGCCATCAAGAGTGGTGCAGAATGTGTCTTTCCAAAGATATTGACCTACGTGCGTATGCCTCTGAATACAATTTGCGCAGACATATATACACGTCACTCACCCTCAAGTCGCGAATTGTTGCATCAACGAGCATGCGAGGAATAATTCCCCATTTCTCAAAAGCACGACGATTGGCACGATATGTCTGATGCGTACCGGCGTTCCCGCCTGCATACATAAAGGCGCCTGTGATTGTTCCATGATCAGTAAGTATATTGGTGATGCGATCATTCCAACATTTGAGGGTGGGGTTGGACACATTGTTCCAAAAGAACAGCTCCCACGGTTCAAAGCTACTCACCAGGATAGTCCTTCAACTTCTCTCGTGCCTTTTCCTCAATCTCATCGAAGACAACTGTGCCCAGTGGCTCAGGCCCCTTCCTGGACTGGTAGATCTCGAGCATATACTTGCCCCATTTTCCTGGGGCAGTGAGCGAGGTAGTGAGTGGGGCGTTTAGTTGGTCAGACATAGATAAACGCGCAGAGAGAGATAAACGACAAGAGAGTCAGGGGACAAGAACTGGAAAGACGACGATGAACAAAGCGAGGGTCGGGCAGAATAAGACAGCTGATAGCCACGAGACCTTTTTATATATCAGAGAAAGTTAGATATTTCCACGTCCACAACACTGTGGAATAGGAGCCATACTAGCGTCGCATGGACTGGGGCAAGGGTGGGATGTTCATTGGCTGGACGGTGGAGGGGTATAAAAGGGGGAGACGATGGTCCGGTTATCAGAGTTCCATCGCAGTCATGGGAAAACAGGTGGTGGTCAGAATCAGGGATAGACGATCATTCGGGGTTGGGCAACCCAGACCAAACCCATAAATAGAATAAATAGTCGTGGGCACTCGAGGGAACTCCAAGTTTCAGGCAGTGTGCGTTGAATCCGCTTAAGTCGTTTCAACGAGAAATTTACGAGGATGTGATGACGAGGACTTCTTGAAGACCCGAAAGGACAAAACCTAATGGGCATAACATAAAACGGTGGAGAAAACAGACGACTAATGTATACGATGTGGTGACAAAAAATGGCAGTGCAAAATCGGAGGAAGTGGAATGTAAAGGGTACTTATGCAAAGGATATACGTAAATAAGAAGGATGAATGGGGATGACTTGGGAGCACGGGCTAGAGAAACAAATCAGTGGAACAATAGCCCACGTACTTAGATGCCTTCAATATCAATGCCCACATCACTCGCACTCTCCCAACCATCAGCATCAGCGTCTGCATCGTCACTGTGCAGAATCAGCAGCTTTTCTCGTCCCTTCTCCAGGTCCTCTGTCGTTGCATGAGCAGATCCAGCGCGCCCGAAAACATCACTTCCACCTTCACCTTCCGCTCCTTTCATAACGCCATCCATCCCAATCCCAGATACACTATATCTAGATCCAGATCCATTTTCTCCCCACTTGCCCTTCACTTCATGAAGATGGGCCGTTCTGGCCCACCTCCGTGCACTTTTAGGTGCACCCCCAGACCCAGTCCAAGATTGTGCCAGGGAGATATCAATAGACCCCAGGACTCCATGACTCGAATGAGATCTTTGCAGCGGAATGGCTCGCCGCTGATGAGGCACGGATGTAGTGGTCCTAGCGGAAGCCAAACCTGGCCTACCAGGAGAATAAACCCCAGCCACGCGAGATCCCTTTGATGGTGTATTGGTGACGGCAGTGAAATGGCCACTACGAGCCTCCACAGCCTGTCGAGAACTCGGCGGACCCGGATGGATTAGAATGCCCTTGCCTGTCCATGAGGATGTCCTACTCCTAGACCTCGACTTCGTACGGGATCGTGCACGCGAAGGCGTGCTGTTGCTGTCCAACAAGATGGGTGCATTTGGCCGATTCTCAGGATGTTGATTTTCAACACCATTGTGTTTCGCCTGCTGCCGATGAGGAGGGGTATTCAATTCAATAGTTGTTAAAGGGTATCGTGATGATGATGACGAAGTTGTGTCAGCGCCCTCCGGAGATGACAAACCCGAGCCCGAATTCGCAGCACTGGCTTTCGTGAACTCGGCGCGATCCCCGTCTCCTACGCAAATGTGGTGAGATTGACGACAAGGTGAAAACCAGAACCCTGACTCACGTTGTGGCATCCGAAGGTCTTCTGGCTTCCCCGTCCGCGGACGAGGCAAATCCATGCTGAAGCTTTTAACGCTAGGACGCCAATACCTTCTATCCTCGATGATCGGTCCTCGAGATCCCCGCGTGAGACCCATGAAAACCAATACGGCGAGTAGTAAGCACAGCTGCGCAACTCCCAGGCGCTTTTCCATGATAATCTAGAATATTCCGAGTCAGTGCATGAGCAATGCGGCGAGTGAAACCGCGAATAAGTCATTTACCTCGTCCGATAAATACTCTATCCGTTGCAATAGTTGCGCATACTCCATCTGCCACTGCTTGCGCTGTTTCTCCCACTCAAGCACCGCTCGTTCGTGTGCCTGTCGCTGAGCTTTTCCCTACACATTTTCGAGAACAATCAACGATCAACCTTGCCGACATTCCAACACCCATTACAGATCACATACCAAGCCTTCCAGACGACCAATGTCCTCGCTTAACCGTTTTAGAGCGTCTCGGACGATCGACTGTTGTTGAGCCATATACTGTTCATATAGTGTATGGTTCCTCTGCAACCCCACCAGCCGGTTCATGATGGTCCGATAAACAGACTCACCACCGGAGATCGGGATTGGTAGGAAGGGATGCGACGCGGAGAGTGGTGTCGTGGTTAAAATGATAGAAGAGGAGGTGCGGGTTGTAGGAAGGTCCGTACTGACTGACGTTGAGGTTGTGGTAATGATAGTTGCATTCGTCTCAGCCTGAGATGGGACTGAACTAGGCGTGGCGTTGCCGGGTGGGGTAGTAGAAGGGTGATGTATGGAAGAGGTAGGTGTCGGGGACGGCGAGGAGATGGAAGTTGTGCCAACTGTTTTTGGGGATGCTTGTGTAGCCTCGAATTCTGGAGGTTGAGTGATGGAGGGCGCATCTGAAAGGTACGCATCGGTTGAATGTATAGGGCTTTCGGTCATCGTCGTTGTCGATGAAGGTCCCACTTCCTTCCCAGTCTCGTTGATAGGCAGAGCAAGCGTCGAGGGCATGCCACCTTCTTCATGAATGGTTTGGTTAGTGTCATTGATTGGTACGGTATCGTTTGTGAAGTTGGTATGATTGACAGCTTCCGTCGTCCGTTGCGTTTGTGTATCTTTCAGGGCAGCCTCCGTTTTCGCCCTGCTCTCCGCTTCCCACAGCTCCCACTTCCATTCCTCAAGATGGGTAAGTCCATATACCCGAAGGAGGGAGACGGGGCAGTAGTACTCCGAGCCGTAATGTGAGTGAAAATCGATCCGGAGGTATCGATAGAAATCACGAAGTGAGGTCGGCGTATGGAAGGACTACAAGACAACATCAGCCACCAAGAGCCAATCACACTCAGATAATCGTACCTGAACACCTCTAACATTCTTTGCCCTATACGTCCCTGCAACAGTCCAGTCTTCCTCGTCCGTCGAAGACGTCTTTGCAACGCTAACCGTGAAGTCCTTGAACACCCCGCTGAAGAACTCGAAGTTCGCCAGCTGCACCGTATCAATCCGGATATCCTCGCATAGTTCCACGACTACAAACTGCTTCTCTCCCTTCGTCTTGCAAGGACTGAGCATGTATCGATCCTTCTTTGACGACAAGATGTCCGACGGATGCTTTGCCCCATTATGGGCCTTATGCACCCGTGCAGAACAGTCCAACGAGGCATAATTGAAGCGATCGGTAAGGGGGACTCGAAAATGTGGCGAAAGGTGTAAGGGAACTTCCTGCGGCGTTGCGGGTACATGCGGCTGCTTGTCCTCCTGAACCACAGGTGCTGGTGACACCACATCGTCCGTATTCATAGGCTCACTACCGTTTCCCGTTCCGTTCCCAGTTTTATTTGCTCCATTATTTGAAGGGCTCGTTGAGGAAGCATTCTCCGAAGTATGGTGCTGCCGAGCTTTCCATTCCTCAAACGAAAGCAATAGATCATCCTCAACCGGCTCCAATGGAGGAAGAGGCTTTAAGCAGCATATAGGTGGATCGGGATGTTTCGGCGCGTGTAATGCAATCGCGCGAAAGGGGTCATTGCGAGACGTTGGCTCAGCGGCGGCCGGTGTAATCCATACGAGTAGGAGCAGGACAATGGCAGGTGAGAGGTTTTTGTGTAGCCTAGCCCAACAGCATTGTTTGAACATCAGGCAATGCCGGTACTGGTGTGAGCAGTAAGATTGGTGTCGCACAACAACGGCAGCGGTGGTTGCGAGTGGTTGAGGACGGATAGTTCCTCCACGTAATGATTGCTGGTCAGGATGTCCTGTCCGGCGAGGTTATTTTTGGCAATTCAGGTACGTGTCGAAGCACGTGCTCTCCACTTCTATATCGAGCCACAGACAAATTGTTGAACAACGATTTCACTCAGTTTCGAAAGAACACGACAGCAAAGGTGGCTTTAGGAGCTTACTTACCACATCATATCCGAGGAGGCTACAGCTAGGGGTCCTAACTGCAAGGCCTACCATCCAACCCAGGGCCCAAAAGGAATTTTGATATCCCTCGTGAGGTGAGGATCTCTCAAATGGACGTATCCCTTCGTTTCCAAGATCTGCATCGAAACATGGCAAAGCGATATGCTGAAGGACATCGGTCACTGTATCCTCTGTTATTACAGCTCTGCTGCCCCACTGAAATACCTTGACCCGCAAGAAGCTCGAAGGCCGCTATCGAAGACAAAGATTCCCTCAAGGATTCTCTGCTATTTCGATTGCCGGCTAAGTGAATTTCAAACCTCCAAAATCCCGGCTTTCTCAAAATATTCTAATCCGTATCGGAGCTCTTGGCGTCGTTTTGTCAAGTTCAAAGCATCTGGCCCCCTGCATTCGGATACCTTGGCCAACGGGCCACTTCTGCATGGGCCATTGTTGACAGCCAGGTCGCGCACCGCAATGTACAAGTCCATACAGTCCTGACTGCCCGGTTAGTCTTTCGTAACAGCGACCGAACCTAGATTGGTTTAATCATAAACCATAGGTATACAGGCTTTTCCAGGTAAAACCCTGGTAGGTGTAACAGCATCTTTTCTCGAAGTCAGAGCACCTGACCCCACAATTCGGCATGCATTCATCTATCTCCTTTGATCAGACTATGGTGAATGACCGCGGCAGAATCTCGTAGCGCTCAACAATCAGCAGGCAAGAATTGGCCTTACCTCGTGATGGAAACCCCACTTCAGACGCTACTAAGAATTTCAATAGAATGTAGAGTGGATGCCCGAGGACGAATAACCAATAGCGCATGAGCACTCCCGATATCATCGCAATCTTTTCCACCACCGCATAATCTTCCCTTTCACTAACTGTTTCATTGAATCCAACGTCGTTCAAAGCCCTTTGTCTTTCTGATTGGTATATCCCGTGTTTCTATCAGAAAGTCACCCTAGTTCTTGGCGCTGCACCAGTTACTATAGCCATCCGCGCACTCTGCTTCTCTGGCCTGGAATTCCTTCCTAGGTTTGTTCTGTTTATTGAGGAGAGCTTGGGCTCGATTGTTTGACGTTCGAAACGGCGTATCACCGGGAAAACAAGCTTCTAAAGTGACCCAATGGCCTATCTGTTGTTACTCGTCTTCAAAGTGTATTTCCACTCTTGATGGTTGGAGAACCACAAGAGCGGGAAATTCTCGGACAAATAAGCCCCTCAAACTAAGAATAGATTGCATGTTGCCATAAATTGTGCGGGGTTGTGCACACACGCATTTCCCCGTTCTTATCCTCCCCTGCCACCCTACTTCGATGAATACGAGCCCAAGCACTGTAACTTTTCCGCCTCGCTTCTCGGACTTGAAGCACGAGATCGCGTCCAGCTACCCTGACTTTGAGGCCCGCATTACCCAGGCATGGAAGGAGGTTATCGATGAGTTAGTCACCACTGCTGACAAGATTAACCGAGGAGGATTTGAGGTAGGTAAATGGTTAGGCTCGGAGATGCAGTGGTATTGAATAGGATACCGTGGATAGTACATTCCACAGGTCAACTTCAACGACTTGGAGAAGCTGAGTGCAGAGGAGGTGAATAAAATCAAGAGGCGCGGGTGTGTTGTAATCAGGGATATCGTAGACGACGAGAAGGCTATCGCGTGGAGGGAGTCATTGAGGGAGTTCGTGCGCGTCAATCCCGTCGAAGGTAAGTCTTTGCCAATCAATAAATGACATCGCCTAACCACTGGTGGCTCTAGGAATCCCTGCTGACGATAAGCAATTTTTCCAGCTCTAGTGAGTGGCTCAGGCATTTGTACGATAGAAAAATATTCAATGACGACGATACATGTAGCTGGACTAAACCACAAGTTCAGGCCAGAGCTGATCCAAACCTATTGAAGGCAAACATATGGTTGAATAACCTGTATCACGACAACACGGGAAAGAAATCAGAAAATGTCGATCTCTCCATTCCCTTGACGTACGCCGACAGATTTAGGATTAGGAAGGCGGGCGTTAAATGGGGTTTTCATCCGCCCCATGTTGATGGTATGGGATCAATCATAGGTATCGGTTCCCGACTGGGTAGGTACTGACGAATCTTATAGGAGGCTCGATCGAGCGTTGGGAGGACCCGATGCTCAGAAAGTGTTTTGAGAGAATTTTGACTGGAGAGTGGCGAGAACATGATCCTTATGACTTACAAGGCAGGCTCGACGCGCGTAGCTCTCTGTATGGCAGGCCTAATCAGGTGGGCATTAATCCCTTCATGGGTCCGAGTCGCAAACTGAACATGGTTTTAGTCGACCGTCTTTAGGACCTTCCAAGGCTGGCTGTCCATGAGGTGCGTCACCACTTGACCCTGGGGTCCGAATCTGACCTCGCGGCAGCGAGACGGGTCCGACGCAAGGCACGCTGAAGGTGTTCCCAGATGTTCTGCTCTCGAACACTTACATCATCCTTCGTCCCTTCTTCAAGCCATTGGTCCCGGCAGACTCTGCTGAAGCTCTGGATCCTAAGAATTGGGTCTTCGGTATGTCAGCACACATCACCTGTCGATTTACTTCCGCTGGAAAGATGGGGTAGATGTGACGAGCCCGGAGTTCCCTGGAATCATTCCTTGGGACGGGGGATACGCAGGCCCTCGCCTTAACCCCCTTTCACACCCACATTTGTTCCTGGAGAAGACCATGACTTCTGTACCCAAGGTCAACCCTGGGGACGCCGTCTTCTGGCACTGTGATGTCGTTCACTCTGTCGAAGAGGATCATACTGGAACAGAAGATTCCGCAGGTAAGATCGTCATAGTCGCCTTCGAATCAGATGCGATTTAACTGACTCGTTTGAAAGTGATGTACATACCCGCGGTACCTTACACTGTCCAGAATTTCGACTATGTTCAGAGGCAGCGAGATTGTTTCTTGAAGGCACAACGTCCTCCCGATTTTCCTAAAGGACAGGCCGAGGCTGCATTCGTTGGCATCGCTGATATCAACGATATTGACAATGACCTTGGACGAAGGGCAATGGGGTTCCCTATTTCAGTTGTGTGATGGATTTGGATGTGGATTTGAAGGTGTAATGAATGTTTCCTTGATTTTCTTGAATAAATCACGTTAACTTGGTATATCTCGAAATGCTGGAAGCTGACCGTCCCGACACAAATTAGCGGGGAAATTAGCGGGGAATATCATTTATGAGAGTTGGATGTTATGAGTGGAGGTTTATCAACAAGCAAGTGTCTGTGCCCGTGTGTACACGGCACATTAGATTAGGTTCCAAAGCCATTACGGCTTATCCGCCCCTTTCAACTTCCTCCGCCAACCGTTGCATGAGTTTCTGATGCGCCTTTTCAAGAAGGCCAATGATGTAAGGGGCTAGGAGGCTCAACACCTGTAAAATCGTTGTGCATCCTTATTCTTGATACCTTCACGGGAAAAGATGCAACTTGCCTGAGCTTCCAAAATTTCTACTAACTCCAGGACTCCATTTTCTCCAGTCTCCTTCACACGAACCCTCGACACTAGCTTCGGAAACAGGACGCTTTGATCAATCTCCGCTGACATATTCATCCCCCGACCGTCCTGGTCCTCCACAGGTTCGAACACGACGTTGAACGAGTTATCAAACATCCATAGGCTTGCGGGTGCGGGAACGCGTTCTGTTACTCTGTAAAGTCGAGGATTTGTGGTGTCCTGCACCATCTTGGTCACAAAGGGCTGGAATCTGAGGTAAGATTCAACATCCGAGGCGATTTCGGAGACTTGTGCTTCAGAGGCTCGGATGCGCCTCCGGACGACGACTGTACGATTGATATGGATGGGCCAAAGCATAGGGGCGACAGATGGTGCGAGTGAGGAGAGTCAAGCTATTTATTATCGGGAAGTGGCCTTCTCGTTTGTAATCTGACTCGAGGATCCATTGGTAAAGATCGTGCAATTGGGGTTACCCACAAGTTTCATGAAGGGAGGAATGAAACGGGTATATGGGACGTGAGCGGAGCCGTGATGCCTCAGGATCCTACTACTATACGGACCACTGCTATTTGAAATCGGTGAAGGATCCGAGGTCAAAGGAGCATTGAGATTGCTGTCAGCATTAAGTGTGTGGAGCCTTGTGATTTGGGCAATGAAGGTATATATAACACAAGCATCAAACCGAAAGTGTCTCGAGCTTGCAATGCGACAATGCCTCAAAAAGTATCGCATTTAGGTTCGGCTTGGTCCGTGCGTTTCTTCCAACCCCTCTCCCCAACACTCCGGGAGTTTCTACTATACGGTAGTCAAAACCCAAACGGTATAAGGAGCTACGAGACCATAACTCAACGTTTGTGGAAACGATAGCCAACGCACACGTTCACACTCCAGTCTCATCGGGCTTTCAGAGTTCCCAACACGTTCACGAATCCAGGACCTCCAGCTTGCTTCAGGCAAGCCCTTGGTTCCTTAGGGAAACCGAACTACAGAATTTGTCGCGCCCACGTACCGCTGACGCCCGCATGGGTAAAGACCCAGTACCGCTAGGTCCCGCAAAGTGCCGCTGGGTCCCGCCAAGCTCAATCCCGTGGTACCGCGAACAAAGCACCGCTGGGTCCCGCCCAATATCAACCCCGCGGTATCTTTAAGTGCTGCTATTTGCGAAAAAAAATTCTGTTCGATGTTGTAGAGTGGGATTATTTCGGTCAGATGGCTTATGTTAAAATGGTGCTCTCGTGAGGCGTCGAGGTGTCACGAACAAACACATCGCACCTAAGTGGATAAACGAATGATAAATCAGATAAATTGGAGTATGTGTCATGAAGCACAATATAAGTAAATTGTATAATTCTCTCCTAAGCCTTCGGGCTTGCACACCGGTTTTAGTGTCTGATGAGGGATGTGCCTATCCTTCATTATCGTCGGGCTCCTCTCCTCTCAAAGCGTCAAGTGGTAAGTCCTTAATGTTTCGCGTTCTCCGTTTGGTTGGCCCTTTTCCAGATTTGGTGCCGGCGTTGGAGCTCTCTAGGACATCGTTAGGACAGCAATCCGTCTTCGATGTAATGTAAAAGCACTCATCTTATGGTACTGGTGGACGGCGCAGTAAACCAGAGTGATGCGATAAGTCCTGTACTTGGGCATCTGCTACCGCTTGATACCACTCGGTCCCGCATCCAGTCCCGCATCCTACCACATCTAGTACCGCTGGGTACCGGGGAATTCGCAAACGTACCTGGCTAGAGTATATGAAGCACGTTTGGCTACTGTAGATAGTCATTTAATTCCTTTTTCATGATAAAGATACCCTCTTCTAGTATTCACTACCGCTGAATAGCGTTGAGTGCCACTGCCTGACAAACGCGGTAGGTCATGGTATCGCGATGGTACTGCTTTTTCAAGCGGTACCATATAGCGGCACCCTGCGGTAGAGCGCAGGTGCGGGTGCGGTGAATTCACGATGCCCGACTGAAACCGAAAGGTCCGATTAACTTCTCTCTCAAAGTGCAGGAAACCTTCGCATACACAAGGTTGCGGGACAAGTTGCTACGCCTTTGCGAATATGAAAGTTCGATAGCTCTTCCCTTCTGACGTTCAATGTGGTCGAGGATCGGGACGACCAGGGAATGAGCATGCCGGACTTCCGCCATCAATAGGTGAAGTCTGAGAAAAGGCTTGATGGTTTGAACAGTCTAGCAGCTCGCGTGACGACTACCGTAAGGATGAGATGGAGGGGCCGGGCAAGAGGGAGGGAAGAGGGGAGAGGCTGACCAGACACGATCGTCCCTATGACTTTTTAGGCTTTTCCCGGTCCACCTTTGAGGGAAGTCCTGAGCAGTGCCGTGCTGGTTGAAGGGGTATTGGAGAGTTCGCTAACCAGAAGCTGGTCCAATTTTTCAGCCGGAAGTGTAACACGGAGCGATAGAAGGTGGCTACACGAAAGAGAAGGCGGCGATGTTTCGGATGCTTTCTTTTGCAGTCGGAGCACCCCAACGAACTTGAACCACACAACTTTCCCGCCTGCCCAGTCGTAGCACCGAAAAATTCGGGTCCCGCAGTCAGTGGATTCCAAGTTCTTCTGATCACATTCCTAGACTATAGACTCGGAGCAAGTCAAGTATAACAAGGCGTGGCAGCCTTGGGTTAAGCGCCCGCCCGCAACTAGGCGCTGCCAAAGTCCCTCGCTACGTATACTGAAGGCGCGGCGATGGCATCCTACGTGAAAATGAATATACAGATGCAAAAGGTATATTGAGATTTGGATTTCAGAACCCACGCGCTTAGATGGACAGAGTAATGTAGGACGCAATAATAGTACAAGGCTACAACAAGTTGAGCAAACTGTCTTCCTCAAAATGCTCGAGAAACCAAGACGAGTCCGGTTGAATCAAACATGCAAGTGGTAAGTCGAATATATGAATGATAAAGGAGAGGAATGAGTGGCGTCCAGAGCTGACGGGATGCCATGATACAGGAGATAAATATGAATAGTGGTACAAATGGCACCGCGATCGGAAAAATGAACCCGCGTGTCGCAAATCCGGAATACAAGAGAGGTCAGTCACAACCCCTCATCGTACATCTTCCTCGACAACGCGACATAAAACCTCTCCAAATCCTCCTTACTCTCCAACTCATTCTTCTTCTCCTTCGCCTTAACTTCCCCATGTTCCCGGGTTCTGGCCTCAGTCTTCTTCGCCAGCTCATGCATCATCTCATTCGCAGCATCCATAACCTTCTCTGGTGCCTTCACCGGAGCGTTTATTGAGGTCGAGAGCGACACAGAGGAAGTGACAGATTTAGCCGAAGCTGGAATTTGGTCGATGAGCCAATCAAAGACTGCGGACAGTTTATCAGTGGAGGCTTTGACGACTGCGTCGTCGTTCACGTTGGGGCGATCTTGCGACGGAGGAGGTTGGAGGGATTCTCTCCTGGGAGGTGTGACTGTGGAAGATGAGGCAGTAGCAGCAGCCTTAGCGGCAGTTTCGAGTTTTGCGTCTCGCTCAATACGTTCTTCTCGTTTCCACGCGTACACGAAACGGCTCCAGTCCAGGATGCTCCATGAGTCGCCGCCTGGTGATGAGGGGCTGAAGCTGAGTGCGGTGAGTGAGGGAAGATCGATATCAAGGCCCCTCGCTCCTCGTACTTCCCAGTCTATGAAACAATGCCAGTCAGACAATCGGAAGGAAAATGAGATGGAAAAGAACTCACGATCACAACCCTCCATGATTCCTAGGAACTGACCCCATTTCGCACTTTGAACTGTTACGAATCCGTCATTCCCCCATTCCCTCTCCTGAGCCCATAGGGGCACTCCGTCGTCATCCTCGCCATCGACCCCCACTCTGCCGCTCTCGCGATGCTGCTCCCACAACTCTTTCAGCTTCAGTCGTTGTGCTTTCTCCGCCTCATCCAATACCATCTTAGGCAACCATAACGGATGCCAGATGCTGACACTAGGTAGCCGACTGGCCACGCTGAAGTACTTTACATTGGGATTGTTGGGTGTTGCGGGGTTGAAAATGTTGTTGAGATATGCTGATGTTAAATTAGAGTATGCGGGTGAGTCAACGATAGATAGGAGGAGAGTTGTGAAGGAGGAGGGTAGGGAGGAGAATGAGAGGGTGAATGAGGAAGATTCGGATTTAGATTTAGCTTCATCGAGAGGAGGCGACGTCGAGGAGTCAAGCGGACGGCCGTTCTCAAGCGCATAGGCGAGTTCTCGTTCCTGCTGTCTGAGCTTGCCGATGCCAATGTTTTCCTAAGGCGAATTGAGATAATTGTATTCGCTTCCAGCAACATTGACCACCCACCGTACACCAATCCATGAACGGACTTCCCCGGTGAGGAGTGCTGACAGTCGTCAAAGACAGAGGGGCATACTCGGCGGGTCGAATATGGGTGATCAGATGGCGGCTGTCTAGACCACCCATAGAGTGTGCGAGCATATTGATGCCTCGACCTCTCGCTTTGGTCTGGAGCTGCTCATTTAGCCGAGCAGCTCGAGAAGCGATTGACCCCGTCCTGCGGAACATTGTGTTACTCTCCTGCACCGACGGCCGCAGTCATTCGCTTGTCCACTTACCCAGGGACGGAGGTCACGATCACCTCTGCTCCTACCTTGTCCCGAAGGATCTTGAGAATATTGGCCCAGTAATGGACACGAATGCTTGGAAATGATGCCGGTCCACGAGTATCAAAGCCATAGAGTCCTATATTCCGGTATTAGCTGCGCTGTAACTCCGACAGGTTGAATGGAAGACCTACCGTGGCAAAGCACAATCGGGAAACGTGGCTTTCGCAGAGGATTGTAGAGCGTTGGACTCGCAAGGAGTTGGTGGATGATGTCTGGTGGGAGCTGCGCCAGTTTCTGTTCATGGGCCGGAAGTAGTTTGAACGGATCTGGGTCTTGCTTCTTGCTAGCCCGCCGTCGGTTAGCAGGCGGCGGTGGGTCGTCTGGATCATTGGGGTTGGGATTGAGTTGGAACGAGAATGCAGACGGCCAAGTAAGGGTGCGTCCTAGCCATGGAAGGGACAGTGCATCCGCTGGATAATGAAGATAATCAGTTATGATAAATGGAGGATGATATGAGCGATGTTGATGACGGACCTCGAAGCAGGCTCTCATACATCCCAGTCCGAGCGTCCCTGGACATTGTCGTCCATTTATCCACGATGATATTCCTCGCACGTTTCCAGTCGTTTCTGGATGGCCATGATGGCCATTCGACGGTCTTGAGTTCAGCGAGAGTGTGCCATGCCAATCCTTTGGGGGTGGCTGTTCCCGCTATGACGTCCTCTGGACCCTTGGCGCGCTGCTCGTCTGCCTTCGCCTGGCGATGGAGAAGGTACTGGTTCGATATGCCAAACGCACCAACGGCATTTGCTAGTCTCCTGAGCAGAACTACGACTTGTGTAGGGACATAGACGCTGTTCATGGTTATGGAAGAAAAGACATAATATTCATGCGTGATCTTTAATTCGGAGGATTGGGGTTTGAGTAATCTCGTGATTTAGCAGACACGTGGTTGGGAGAGATCACCTGACTTATGACCGGAAGATCTTATCCGAGATACAATCAAGGGACTAACCATTTAGCATTTCTACATCTCGAGTCCCCACTTTAGACCAGCGATTGTTTATTCTCTTCTTATAGGTCCCATTTAGCACAATGACAGGTTCGACAGGGTCTCACCTCGAAGACAATTGGTACATACATAGCGACAAGTCCATGGCTTTTATGGTGGCTGATGCAAGACTCGCCTTGTGTTCTTCAGCGTCGTTACCACGCGCCCCGCGCGTTTATTCCTCAGTACATCGCTTGAACGTATTAAAGGTCCGTCCCTGGGTTTGGAAACGTCTCATCTCTTGGCTGGTCCTAACACTCACTACACCCTTTCTTACTCCTGCCGCCATAGCCCCACCTATAATCCGTCTCTGCTGAGATGACAGACCCCATCATGAACATCTGGTCAAGTGAACCAGACATTATCACGGAGAGCTTTGTGAACCATTCACCTCGCCTCCCACCCCAGTCCCCGAGATTCCAGAAAGTGTGGTCACCTAGCGTAGCCGCTCAAGGCAAAACGCGGAACGACGCTCTCGCGCAAGCGCGCGTGTTGGCGATATTCCGCTCGGGTAGATACCCCAACAAAGTTGAAAGTTCGAGTATGGCCTTTGAGGATCTCGAACCAGACGCTTTGGACGAGCTGGGGTCAGGCTATTCTTTTGATGGAGTGGACTCCGAGTCTGGAGATAACGATTCGGGCATCCGGCCAGATTTTGATAACGAAGAATTGTTCGACACGGAGGAATCTTTCTCCTCCGGCTCGGCGTCCTCTCGTTCTACGCCAGCCCAGGACTGTGTTCCCCACTGGTATTCCCGTTTCCAACATGTTCTTTCTAGTCACTCAAAGGAGGAATGCGCGAAAGCATGTCGTGTTCTCGTTCTATCCAACGACTGGGAGTTCGAAGAGCTCGGCGAGCTCGCGCACCAACTGGTCTCTTCTGTGCTTACGGGAGTGTCGCCCCTCATTGTTACTGCCTGCGCAGTTAACATCCAGCACATGTTATTGGAGGCCTCCAAACACGAGGCAACATCACACTTTGTCTCGTGCATCTCGCAAAGTGCGTTTGCTGCGTGGCATCACTATTGGAACCCTGTACGTCTGTCAAGCTCCTAACATGGCATTCCGCTTAAAGAAGCCGACACAGGGCATGAGCTTCAGCATTTATCCAGGAAGGCGTTTCTTGGTGACTCAACAATACCTTGACGCTGCTTATATCTTCTGTCGACTTCTAGGAAGTCTGTCACAGGCCAACTTGGTCTCACGTGTCTCTGTTAGGGAGATTATCGACCTCACATTAGAGAATGCTGTGCTGTTGGAACACATCGATGTGGTTGGCAACTTGCTTTCGTATGCTACGCCGGAATTTTGGGTGAACGTGTCGGAGAAGGAGAAAGACCGGTTTTTGATTAACATGTACGACGTCCTGAATGGGTTGTGTGAGTATCATTTTCTACGCCCGGAGCTCGTCGAAGAATACGAGAAGAAAGTGGAGGAAATATGCGCAATGGTGGCGAAGGGATCATCATCATCATTCCCTTAATCGTCGAGCTCTGCTATAATAACAATACTCACAAAGTACGATATCTATTTATTAGTGTCTATTTAATGGTACCTGTTAATATGGTGATACCATGTGGCCGGATCTCACCCTCGATTTGGATTTTTGTGTTGCACAGAGGCAAGCCTGATTTTCAATTACTTATGTACGGGCGGTCTCTTCTGATCCCCTCTATTCCCCACGTTGCATCCATCAACCTCTATCACCAGCATGACATAAACCCTCATAAACCACAATTGTTGGAAGCTGTTAGAGCGCCCCTGGTTCTTCGGCAAGACCCAACAACTGTCATTTTTGCTGCCCACGTGAAACAACATCGAAACGACAGATCATAACACGACTAGCACATTGCATCACCCCACTTCAGAACGACCACAAGATCCTCAGTTCCGCTGCACATGTCGTACCTCAAAACGGCCCTCAAACGCCTCTGTGGTGCTCAGTATGGATAATGATATTTTCGCATGGGAGAGGCCGATACAAACACAGTCGCATGACCGATGGAACCTCGCGGAGCCTTTGGCTTCTTAGCCAACCCTAGCCTGCCGTAGCCCGTGTCTCAAAACACAACGATTCCCCCATCAAATTAACCCTCTCAAACATATATAATCCCATATTCCCATCCGTTCATTGGTTTTGCCTTCTAAGCCCGGACTCTATCCACCCACCTCCAAAGCGTTGTTGAAGTTCAGCACCATGAACTTCCTTTCCTTCCTCTACGCGTTCCTCTGCTTCACACCCGCATTGGCGATATGGCCTCGACCACAAAACCTAACAACAGGATCTACACCCCTCCGCCTCGCGTCTTCCTTCTCCATTAAATTCTCCGGAATCCATAATGTCCCAAACGACCTTTCGGACGCGGTCAAACGTACCTCGAGCCACCTTAAGAAAGATGAACTCCAAGCACTCGTGCCGGATCGTGGAGCCTCATCTTCTTCCGCGGTTCGCTCTGCACGTACCTTGCGTTCACTTACGCTCAGCTTGAATTCCGGTGCGGGCGGGGGTACTGTGAAGAGTATTAGTGAAGAGGCCATGCAGGGTTTAGGAACGCAGGATGAGAGTTATAGTTTGCAAGTTCCGGCGGATGGGGGAGATGCGGTGTTGAGTGCGAATACTGCGTTGGGGTTGTTTAGAGGGTTGGCGACGTTTGAGCAGTTGTGGTATGAGTTGGACGGTACGACGTATACCTTGCAGGCGCCGATTCGGATTACGGATGCGCCGGCATATGTGGGTGCGGTTTGTCATCTTTTGGGAGTTTTGCTGATGAAATGCGCGTAGCCGTATCGTGGATTCATGCTGGATACTGCTCGTAATTAGTGAGTATCCCGGGCAGATGAAGGAGTGTTACATGCTGATATATGTGTGCCAGTTTCCCTGTCGCGGATATCAAACGTACCTTGGACGCGATGAGTTGGGTTAAGATCAACCATTTGCACTGGCACATCGTCGACTCCCAGTCTTTCCCTCTCGTCGTCCCTGGATTCGAGGAGATATCGCAAAAAGGAGCGTACTCGTCTGCGCAAGTTTATACCCCCAAAGACGTCAAGGACATCGTTCAATATGCCGCTGCAGTGAGTGATACTGATTCAATCTCTACCTGGATGTGGGTCCTGACGAACGGACGTGCTGAATTGTAGCGCGGCATTGACATTATGGTTGAGATTGATACCCCAGGACATACCGCTGTCATTTCGAAATCTCATCCTGAACATATTGCGTGTCCTGAGGCTACGCCTTGGTCTCAGTTTGCCAATGGTGTGTTCTATTCTATGAAACACCTTACGACAATATACTCATGCCATTGGAATTACAGAACCTCCTGCTGGCCAACTCCGCCTTGCAAGTCCTACAACAACCACCTTCACTGCCAACTTGTTGAAAGCTGTCTCTTCAATGTTCCCGTCCAAGCTTTTCAGCACTGGCGGCGATGAAATCAATCAGAATTGTTATGATAAAGACGCTCAGACTCAGCAAGATCTCAGTATGTTCCTCCGTGCATACAAATTTGGTGCATGATGTTGACCTTGTTTAACAGGCTCTCAAGGAAAGACGTTTGAGCAGGCATTAGACGCATTCACGCAGGCTTCGCATTCCGTTCTTGTGGAGGCCGGGAAGACACCGGTCGTTTGGGAAGGTGAGGATTCTGTTCCGAGGTTTAAGATGGTTGACTGGAATGAAAGCAGAAATGGCTCTTGAGCACGAGGTTCAATTGAGAAATGACACTATTGTGCTGTGAGTCCGTATACCCTTCGCGCCTTGTCCTGCGCTCACACCACCTTCCGTAGGGTCTGGATCTCGTCGGAGCATGTCGCCTCAGTCGCACAGAAAGGCCACAGACTCATTCATGCTGCTTCCGATTTCTTCTACCTCGACTGTGGAGGCGGAGGATGGGTCGGTAATAACATCAATGGCAACAGCTGGTGTGATCCCTTCAAGACGTGGCAGAAAGCGTACTCGTTCAACCCAACTGCTGGATTGTCAGCTGACGAGGCTAAATTGGTCCTCGGGGGTAAGGATACTTTGCAAATCATTCGCCTTCGTAACTTGATTGATATTACATTCCGATAGGGCAACAGCTATTGTGGACGGAACAATCTGGCCCCTCAAACCTCGATTCCATCGCGTGGCCTCGCGCGGCTGCATCGGCAGAATTATTCTGGTCGGGTCCTGGCAGTGATGTCCGAACTGCTTTACCGAGGCTGCACGATGTTGCGTATCGGTTCGTGCAGAGAGGCGTGAGGGCGATCCCATTGCAGCCGCAGTGGTGTGCTTTGAGGCCGAATGCCTGTGACATTGACGCGTAATTATCCCTACCACTTTGGTTCCCGAGAGTGAAAGGTAAGGTGGATTGATTGGGTTTATGCTGCAGGTGGGCGAGATTTTTGATGCGAGTGAGGGATGTACTCAAGGACTATACGGGTGCTGAGTTGGCTTGGAGTCGGAATCGGGTGGAGAAATTGGTGAGACGGTGTGTGAGGGGACTTGTGCTGCTGGTCGTAGGGTTTGTGAGCTGGATTGTGTATGGTTGGATTGTGAACTAGCTACTTTGCCGCTGTTGAGAGAATAAAAGGACGATTTGGACTTTCTTATACTTGGTGAATTATGACCGGGCCGGATTGATATCGTACCGCTTCGGCACGTGGACGAATGATGAGGATGAACTGCCCTGACAGAAGTGTAACTTGTCACTTGCTCACGCGGCCAACCTCTCAACTCAGCACAGCAACGCCAACAGCCAACTTGCGTTCCACCCAGTTTTCCTCGGCGCTTCTCGTTCTTACTCCCAATTCTTCGTATATCCTACAACCTACGGAGACAAGCCCAAAGGACCCCCAAAACCCACAAAAATGGATAGACTCGAATCCTTGTCGAATACGTTGTCCCAGTTGACATTATATGATATCAAGAGTATGTATAACCAGGTGCGTTGCATTTTTTCCTCCGTCGCTATGCTCTTGTTAACGAGATGGAATTTGATATGTGGTGTCTTGCGTGGGTGATTTGATTTGGAATTTCGTGTGGTTCGTGCAGGCGAAGAATGTGGTGTTAAATATTAGTGAGATGGAGGCAAAGGTTAGGGAGGCGACGAATGATGAGCCTTGGTGCGTCTCTTCTCTTCTCCTGCACGGAAGAAGTTAGTAGTAGCTAATGTGCTGTGTGGGCTGCGTGTAGGGGTGCGAGTTCGACGTTGATGCAAGAGATTGCGCAAGGGTGTGTATGATGATCCAGGCTGGATACTTTTGATCATTGATGTAAAACATTGACAGGACATTCAATTTGTGAGTTCTTACCCGGTGGACTGGACTCGGATGTGGGTTGGTGTTGATATCGTGGTGCAGTCAGCAGTTCAATGAGATTATGCCGTGCATTTATGCTCGGTTTATGGAGAAAGAGGCGAGGCAGTGGCGTCAGATATATAAGGTCCGTACTGTCGATTTCCTCCAAGTCAATTCCTTCTGACCTTTGAAACATTCTGGATGGCAGGCGTTGCAATTACTCGAATATCTCGTCAAACATGGTTCGGAACGCGTGGTCGACGACGCAAGGTCACATATATCTACACTCAAGATGCTGCGCAGTTTCCATTATATTGACGAGAAGGGGAAGGATGAGGGTATTAACGGTATGCCTCCTCCCTTCTTACAATTTTGCAATGCCGGTGCTATCTTCGCATTATACCCACAGTCCGCAACCGCGCGAAAGAGCTCGTCGAGCTTCTCTCGGACGTAGAGAAAATTCGCGCCGAAAGGCGGAAAGCCAAAGCGAACAGGAACAAGTACATCGGTGTAGGGAGTGATGGCGGTTACGGTAGCGGTGGGCTGTCGTTCAGCAGTGGAGGAAGCAGATACGGTGGATTTGGGAGTGATTCCCTTGGTGGTGGGTCGAGTTATGGTAACGGTACGTCGAGGAATTATTTCCTTATCAGAAGAGACCATGTAACGTGTTGGTTCGTTCAGATTACTACGGAAGTGGGAGCTCATCTCGTATGGGCGGATTCTCGGACTCGGGTAGTGGGAGGAGGCAGTATGAGGAGTATGATGCTGGTGGTGATGAAGTTCCCTCCAGATCTTCGTCAACCGTGAACAGGTCGAACTCGTTGCGTTCGACACCTGCGAGGAAGTCTTCTGCGCCCTCTCCTGCTGCTGCTGCACCGCCACCGGCGCCCGTGCCAAATCTATTGGACTTTGACGATGATGCGCCTCCTGCCCCTGCAGCGAATGTCACGGCGGTACCTGGGTTGGCGACGAATAAAGCGCTGCCGAAGCCCGTTAATCTGGACGGTCAGTTAAACCACAACGTTCGTGCCTTAAATTTTTATAGTTTTCCTGACATACATTACTAGATGACGACTTTGACGATTTCCAAGCTGCACCTGTCCAAGCACCTCCTGCCGTTTCCGCTGCTGCCCCTGCTGCTACGCCATCCCCTATGGTGGCACAAGCAGGAGCGAAACCAAACTTGATGCAGATGTTGGGCGCTACTGCACCGCTGTCGCCTACTCAGACTCAAACACAGCAACAACCACAACAACCAAGTATGTTCGGCGGTATGGGTGGCATGGGAGCTGGTGTCGGTGGGATGCATAGAACGACTGGATCTATCGGCGGCGCACCCATTCAACCTGTTCAGCCACAACAAGGGTTGTTTGGCGCTGGCGTCGGTGCTGGTGCCGGTGTTGGTGTTGGGATGAGGCCTACACAACCTATGGCTATGGGTAGCGCGAGTCCAATGTTGCCTACGCCGATGAGAGCCAACACTGCTTCGCCTGTTAATACATCCGCACAACAGAAGAAACCAGCTTCAGCTGGTGGGTTTGATGATTTGTGGAATTTGTCTTTGGCTTCGTCTGGAAAGGGTACTTCGACTGGTACGGGCGGAGCTGGACAGGGGAAGAGTATTAAGGATTTGGAGAAGGAAAAGGCTATGGCTGGGTTGTGGGGTGGTGCACAGGGAGGTAGTGCGAGACCTGGTGCGGGTATGGGTGGTGGGGCTACATTTGGGAACTTTGGAGGTGCGGGTGCAGGTGCTAGCTCCAGTGCGAGCGGAGGAGGGGACGATTTGCTCTTGTGAGCGCGTTCGTGTGATTAACATTTTTTGGGTTCGTTGCTTCGTTTTCGGTACCAGATGTTCTTGGTAATCGGATATACTCTTTTTTTGTTTGCTGTCATTTGAGATTAATAGAGGTGGAGGAATGCGTTGTACCATCACCCTCCCATTGTTCGTCTACATACCTGAACGGCAAGTTATGCGGGCTTGGCAACGGTTAACCGAAACCGATAGCGCCAGAGTGTAGGGGATCTTCTTATTCTTTCAATTCACTAGGTATTTAACTAATTCATGACCCGAGCATGTGCAACCAACTCGCCATGCCCATGCTCGATATGCCTACTCGACACCTACATAGCTCCCGAACACATCTCCCACTCGCCTCAAAAAACCAAAACCAAAATTAGGAAGGATAATCACGCATCGACATCACAAGCATTAGGCCTCAAAGCACACCACTGCGGCTGCAATGGGATCGCCCTTACACCTCTCTGTATGAACCGATACGCGACATCATGCAACCTCGGTAACGCAGTTCGGACATCCCCACCAGGACCTGACCAAAACACTTCTGCCGATGATGCTGCGCGTGGCCAGGCGATAGGGTCCAGGTTTGAGGGTCCAGATTGTTCTGCCCACAATAGTTGTTGTCCTATCCCAGGTGCAAAAAAGAAAAGTAGAAACGGGATTAGTAGGTGCGCGGGAAGGGTGTGAAATAAAGTATGTATCCTTACCTCCAAGAACCAATTTAGCTTCATCAGCTGTCAACCCAGCAGTTGGATTAAATGAGTACGCTTTCTGCCATGTTTTGAGAACACCACATGAACTGTCTCCATTGATATTATTACCAAGCCATCCTCCACCTCCACAATCGAGGTAGAAGAAATCAGAATCAGCATGAACGAGTCTGTGGCCCTTTTGTGCAACTGCTGCTGCGTGCTCTGATGAAATCCAGACTCTAAACGGTGGTATGAGTACAAGTGGAGGGACGAAGAGGAGGAAGGGATTACAATACAATGGTATCGTTTCTCAGTTGAACCTCGTGCTCGAGTGCCATTTCTACCTTTATCGTTCAACCAAGCATCTTACATCTTGTAAAAGAAGGTTCACCTTCCCAAACAACAGGTGCCTTCCCAGCGTCTGCGAGAACGGAATGCGAAGCCTGCGTAAATGTATCCAGAGCTTGTTCAAATGTCTTTCCTTGAGACTCTGTTAAAAGTAATATCAACATCCGCCTATCGGCTTGTATGCATACAATGGACGTACTGAGATCTTGCTGGGTCTGGGGATCCTTGGCGTAACAATTCTGGTTTATTTCGTCACCGCCGGTATGGAATAATTTAGACGGGAACATTGAAGAGACGGCTTTAAGCAGGTTGGCAGTGAAGGTGGTTGTTGCGGGACTTGCGAGGCGGAGTTGGCCAGCGGGTGGTTCTGCATATCCAATGCCGTGAGCGTGCTGTCGGGCGAGTATGGCTATAGCAAAAGAACGCACCGCCGGCGAATTGGGACCAAGGGGTGGCTTCAGGACACGCCATATGTTCAGGGTGAGATTTCGAAATGACAGAAGTATGTCCTGGGGTATCGATCTCGATCATAACATCGATTCCGCGCTGCAGTTTGGTGTATCAAGTTCGTCAGAATCTCACAGACCAGATTGGAGTTGGGAATACACACTGCAGCGGCATATTGGACGATGTCTTTGACGTCGTCAGGGGTATAGACCTGTGTAGAGGAGTACGCTCCCTTCTGCGATAGCTCTTCGAACCTAGGGACAACGAGAGGGAAAGATTGGGAGTCGACAACGTGCCAGTGGAAGTGGTTGATTTTGACCCAGCTCATCGTGTCCAATGTACGTTTGATATCTGCGACGGGGAAACTGGGCATGCAGCGTCAGCATCTGATTCTATTTCATTTGCTTAAGGTACTTGCTAGTTACGAGCAGTATCCAACATGAACCCGCGATAAGGCTATACATCTCTCATCAGCATGGAATTCAGGAGATGTAAAAAAGAATTACGCTCACATACGCTGGTGCATCCGTAACCTGAATCGGCGCCTGCAAGGTATAAGTCGCATCATCCAACACATACCATAACTGCTCAAACGTCGTCAATCCTCTAAACAATCCCAACGCAGTATTCGCGCTCAACACCGCATCTCCCCCATCCGCCGGAACTTGTAAACTATAACTCTCATCCTGCGTTCCTAAACCCTGTATGGCCTCTTCACTAATACTCTTCACTGTACCTCCACCCCCGCCTGAATTCAAGCGGAGTGCAAGTGATCCTAAGGTACGTGCAGAATGAACTGCAGGTGACGATGAAGCACCACGGTCTGGTACGAGTGCTTGGAGTTTATCTGTCTTAAGGTGTTCTGAGGTACGTTGGACTGCGTCTGAGAGGTCTTTTGGAACTTGGCTGATTCCGGAGAATTTGATGGAGAAGGAAGGTGCGAGGCGGAGAGGTGTAGATCCAGTTGTTAGGTTTTGTGGTCGAGGCCATATTGCCAGTGCAGGCGTGAAGCAGAGGAAGGTGTAGAGCAGGTAAAGGAAGTTCATGGCGAAACTGGAGACGGGGAGGATGGAATCCGGACGAAGAAGACAAGCTAATGGGTGGATGTGAATGTGAGGTTATATATATTCAAGATGTATGATTTGGTGGTGGACTACTGTTGAGGGCTGTAGCACGGGGTTGACGTCGAGGGCCAAATAGGATTGCTTTTGGTGTGCATCGTTTTGGTGGAGAAGAAGCAATGAGTGTCCGCAAGGTTTCATGGGTCATGGGGTGACCGTGTTTGTATCGGTCTCTCCCATGCGAAAATACCATATCCCTAATAGTAGTGCTGGGTGTATGCATAGGATGATGGGGGTCGATCGGTGATGTGCCTGTTTTGTGGGTTTGTCCGACCCTTTCAGCTGCAACAAAGGATTCGGTGTTGGCACTGGCGTCGAGGTGAGATCTGCGTTCGGTCTGGTGGCGCAGGTCCGTCCCTTCCCTATATTCGCCAACTCCATCTTAGTGACATTTACGTGCCAAAACACACGGTCAGAGTACACCAGGAGCGCGTTGTGCCCCCCTCCCCGAGGCAGATGGACAGCCTACTAGACGTGCCAGGGATAAGGTATAAACTATGAGCAGGAGATCAGTCGTTAAGCCACAATCAGAGAGCTTCGTAACCAATGCATATAACTGGAACCCAACTGCGAGGCGCAGATGCAGTAGAAGGGGAGGTCAAGCGAGAACGCAGAGAGGAGTTTCGGGTCCCACGTAGTACTTTTTGGGTAGGGAGATTGAATGGCTTCGGTGGATGGTGATTCAATGGCAATTGTCAACGGAGAGAGACCTCCGATAAAAGACACACAAAGATGCATCCTAATCCAACTACAAGACCTTTATACAACCGCTCTTCCCCATTTGATACCCGTGTCCATGTCTTCATGCAAGTGGGTCGCGCTTTATGGAAGCTGCCCAAGAGACAGTCTGATTTCTCGTGCTGAATTCTTTTTTCTTTTTCTTTTTTTTTTTTTTCCTGTTACACGCACCAGGAAATGCTCGGGGTGCGGGGTGGACCAAAAGCAAAGAAATGTTTCGGAAGCGAAGCGATCCGAATAAGTAAGGGTCTGATTTGATTGAAATGGCGGCCTGACGCTCGGTGTGCCTGCAACCCTTACCGGGGCATTTGGAAGGCAAAGCGAACAGACATGAGAGTTATTTATATGCTATTCACGGGCAACCCCATGGGGCAGTTCGCGTCAGTAAAGGATATCGAGGTCAAGTACAAGTCGGAATTTCACCGCTATTGAAACACTCCAATCAGTATCAGGTTATGATCTTGGTCAAGATGGAACCTACGGGGGCGGTCTCCGGTGGCATAGTTGAGTTGCATCCGTTGTACCGGTTTGTTCTCTCAACACACAATCAGTTACAAGGCAAAGCCGAGGAATGTCAGAGGGAGTGACCTACATGTTCGGTCGGAGAAATTTGTGGCAAAGTACGTGGAATTCAGAGACAGGGGAATTTGAAGGAATTCCTTCGGCGGCACCGTCGTCTTTTTCAAAATGTCACCCTTCCCTACTTGACGTCTTGTATCAAGGTCAAAGACAGATGCTCGCATGTGTTTGAATGTGATCGGCACGAAATTGTCATCCGTGTTCAGCTTTAGTGAGGCGAAGGCCGGGAAGGAGAAGTTTGCGGGAGCTCTCGAGAAGCCATGCGGTACTGCGTTTGCCCATACCCTTATTGCGTTGACGAGTCGAGTTCTACTGTTGAAAGCCAAGCTTGGCACTCGTGGAATATAGAACGCCAGAACAAGCGCAATCCTACACGTTCCCAGGCAAATGGTCTCCATTCAGCTTACATAGTCGCGAGATAGAGGGAAGGGAGACGTACACAACGACCAGGCCGAACATGAACCACACGAAAACTTCCTCGTGTAGTAGGATCCGCACATTCCTATTTTCTCCCGATTCCACTGCTTCCATTTCTCCTTTATTGATTCTTTCTTCTCCTCTCGCCTCCCGGCCTTGGTCATATCGTGCAGCTCAGACTTTCCCCATTCCGGCCAAGAGCAGGGCTGTGACCATCTCAACCGGCCCCGTATTTGCAGTGTCAGGTTCCTTTGACGGCGTTACAGGCTCTATTGTGGAACCTGTCCGGCTCTCCAGGCTGAAATTCCATCAGGACTGGGTCAGATCCCTGTGGAAGCTGTCTTTTTGACATGCTCATTATCAATCAATAACATGCCATTAGAGAACACGTTGATGGGAAGCCAAATAGTCTGTGCTAGCACAGGCTGGGTGAATGGTCGTAGGTCTCAAGCGACAAAGTGTGAGGTCCGCGGAGGACAAAATCATTGACACTGGTAATCCGTAGTTCGGATGATTGTACAGTGGGGAGGATATAGTCTCTAGGCGAGTTCAGATGGAATTCACTTACAACTACATGCAATATCGACTTCAGAGATCGAGCTTCATCAACACTTCCTCCCCCTTTCCTTGAATATCCGCAATATTCGGGTAACCAGCGAGAGCGAGGGTGTTGTCAAAGTCAGCAAGGGTGTGCTTGATGACTTGTTGAGCGCCGGCTTGTCCTCCAACAATCATGCCATACAGCCAAGGACGGCCAACTGTCAGGCGAAAAGGAATGGGAAGAAAGACGATGAGCAATCTGTTAGATCGAGGGGAGCGGCGAAAAAGAAGTTGGAACCAAAAACGGTCAAAACAATAAGAGTTCAAAGGAAACTCGTTTCATGTTGACATGCCAGAAGTGAGTGGGAGAAGTTGAAGCTCGAAACTTCGCAAGAGGTGATGTGAGAACGGACCACCGCGACCCGGCCTGGAACGGGCTAGCCATGTCAAGGTGTGATACCCGATTGGGGCGTCCGGAGGGCGGCCAAAAGATAACACTGCCATGGCGGAAGGGGAAACACTCCATCCACAATCAAGATCGTTGTTTAGTTAAGATTGATGACGAGGGCATGGACAAGCGGACTTGAGACCCGTGCACCAACACCCTCGGAGGGGGAGGGGACGAGAGAAATGGGAACAAGGAAAGAAAGGTATCCCTTAATGCTGGGGACAAGTACAAGACGGCAGTACAGATGTGGAACCACATGTACACCGTTCGCAACTGGTAGGTTTTGGATCCAGGACGCCATCTCTTTTACTAGTGACGTCAGTAGCGCCAAACTGAGAGATCAGCACGAGGCTGATATGGAGTCAGCAAGTGAGAGGTGTAGCATCGCCATTGAAAGGGGATCGGTTGGCTCGGGAACCAAGGCAAGGGCGCCGCTTCAAGGTTTGGGAGAATGGTAATGGAAGTTTCAAGACAACCACAGCCAAGAATGGAGAAGGAAGTCGCTATTTAACCACTTACGGAGGATAGCCTGTGCGCCGAACGCGAGAGCCTTGAACATATCGGGACCAGTGCGTATCCCAGAATCGAAGAAGAGGGTGAGTTCACCAGACTGTTGGGCTGCCTTGATTTTCGGTGACTTTGCAATGCGTTCTAGCGCATAAAGAGACGGGACTGCTCCATCAACATGGCGTCCGCCTGCCGTCACCGCGAAATTCTGCGTTTTGATTTTAGAAGTGGATTGAATCAGTGGAGATGGTTCGATTTGCCCGCACAGATTATGTTGCAAATAGGAAGCATTAAACAGAAACCGGTCATTAGGGCTAGATCCAAAAGGAAACATTAAAACGTCGGAAGGAACTTCAGACTCGCCGTGATTCGAGACTACAATGCCATCCACGCCATATTCCAGTGCCTTCTCCGCATCCTGAAAATTTGACATCATGAGAATCAGCTTCACAACTCCGAAAATAACCTCCAGAAAATATTTGTCCGAAACTGGAAAGCTGGGGCTGAAAGCCTTGCTCGGGAGAGCCTGAGCGGAACACGTACCGAAACATTCTGGATCCCTTTCAAGATCAAGGGTCCCTCCCAATTCTCTCGTAGATGCCTCAAGTCTTCCCAAGACCTGAACTTAGAGTTGCACTCCTTCAACCACTCCGCCCCAAGGAAAGCAAGGAGTCTTGCTTCTTCATCCCCTTCCAAGATCTTCTTGTCTTGAACGTCTGCCTGGTAGGGCCACTGGAACTTGAAGTCCGTTACTGGCTGTTTGCCAAAGTGGCTCATGAAGACAGGGTCTGACATGCCAATCTGAATGCCTAGACCGTGGCCGAAAGGCACGAAAGCCCTCTCAAGGTCATGAGGACGCCAGCCAAGCATCATGGCGTCAAGCGTGACAACCAAAGCGGAGAAACCGGCTGCCTTTGCGCGGTTGAGAAGTGAAATCGTAATATCTTTAGAGCCAGGCCTGGCATACATATCAGTAAAGTCACCTGCGGTCAGTGTGTAGGAATGAACACGCCAATTGAGTTGATACCAGCGATCGCCGTCACCGTTTGCAGCGGCCACTTCTTCCATGGTTGTGCTGCTTGCGGAACTGAGAATGTATGGGATACCCATTTCCTTGGCGGCTTTGGCGGACGCTACTTCTCCATCAGGATGGAAGAGGCGTTGGACTCCAATAGGAGCCATCAAGAGTGGTGCAGGATGTGTCTTTCCAAAGATATTGACCTACGCGCATATGCTTCTGAACACAATTTGCGCAGACATATATGCACGTCACTCACCCTCAAGTCGCGAATTGTTGCATCAACGAGCATGCGAGGAATAATTCCCCATTTCTCAAAAGCACGACGATTGGCACGATATGTCTGATGCGTACCGGCGTTCCCGCCTGCATACATAAAGGCGCCTGTGATTGTTCCATGATCAGTAAGTATATTGGTGATGCGATCATTCCAACATTTGAGGGTGGGGTTGGACACATTGTTCCAAAAGAACAGCTCCCACGGTTCAAAGCTACTCACCAGGATAGTCCTTCAACTTCTCTCGTGCCTTTTCCTCAATCTCATCGAAGACAACTGTGCCCAGTGGCTCAGGCCCCTTCCTGGACTGGTAGATCTCGAGCACATACTTGCTCCATTTTCCTGGGGCAGTAAGCGGGGTAGTGAGTTGGGTGTTTAGTTGGTCAGACATAGATAAGCGCGCAGAGAGATAAACGACAAGAGAGTCAGGGGACAAGAGCTGGAAAGACGACGATGAACAAAGCGAGGGTCGGTCGGAATAAGGCAGCTGATAGCCACGAGACCTTTTTATATATCAGAGAAAGTTAGATATTTCCATGTCCACAACACTGTGAAATAGGAGTCATACTAGCGTCGCATGGACTGGGGCAAGGGTGGGATGTTCATTAGCTGGACGGTGGAGGGGTATAAAAGGGGGAGACGACGGTCCGGTTATCAGAGTTCCATCGCAGTCATGGGAAGTTGGATAGACGTCATTCGGGGTTGCGCGACCCATATCCAACCCATAAATAGAATAAATAGTCGCTGGCACTCAAGGGAACTCCAAGTTTCAGGCAGTGTGCGTTAAGTCGTTTCAACAAGAAAATTACGAGGCTGTAATGACGACTCGGAGGACTTCTCGAAGACCCGAGGGGACAAAACCTAATGGGCATAGCATAAAACTGTGGAGAAACAGACAACCAATGTGTGCAATATGATGACAAAAATGGCAGTAGAAGATCGGAGGAGGTGGAATGGGAATGGTATGCAAAGGATATACGTAAATAAGAAGGATGAATGGGGATGACTTAGGAGCACGGACTGGAGAAGCAAATCAGTAGAACAATGGCCCACATGCTTAAATGCCTTCAATACTGTCAATGCCTGCATCACTCGCACTCTCCCAATCATCGGCATCAGCGTCTGCATCGTCACTGTGCAGAACCAGCAGCTTTTCTCGTCCCTTCTCCATGTCCTCTGTCGTTGCATGAGCGGATCCAGCGCGCCCGAAAACATCACTTCCACCTTCACCTTCCACTCCTTTCATAACGCCATCCATCCCACTCCCAGATACACTATATCTAGATCCAGATCCATTCTCTCCCCACTTGCCCTTCAAGGGTATGTAGAAGCCTGTAGAAGCCCACTCGGGGATGAAAAAAAAAAGGCTGTGCCAGCAGCTATATTTGTACCCCACGTGATTATCGCCCAATGAACAACCCGGCCGCCTTGATCAATGAAGTCAACACGAAAATAGACCCTCCCGTCAGAGTCTGCGCTCCCGAGCCCAGAATGATCAATCATCCAGCATGACTCCGTTAGTGATCCCCGCTCTGTTAATCTTGCTAGGAGCTCGTGATCCTGCTCGCTGAAGACCGCCCAGCGGAAGCCAAGCCCACCTGCTGACCCGAGAATAATCCGTAGGATTTCGCACCGAGCTTGCATGTCCTCGCATTCTTCAATTCCCTCCACAATGATTAGCCTCTGTGACCCCAAGTCAACCCCCTGACGCGAAAGTTCTTGGAATGGTGCAGCAATGAGCTCGTGAAACTGGTCCTTCAGCGACTTTGTCACCAAGGTGGGATCGTGGCGAAGTTTATCCTCCACCAAAGTGGCATACTGGGGGAAATTGGTGGCGAATTGGAGTGAAATCGTGGTGAAAAAATGCGTCGGGTTGTTCATTCCTTGTGACCGAGAGAAAAAGAATGTCGCAGCTAGTTGCTCTTTCGCCCTCTCCGCAAAGATCTGAACCAACGTCGATTTGGGGCCCTTCGTCCACATCACAAACTGCGCATCTGCCAAAAGGGCCCACACAGTGAACTTGTCGACGAGGTCATCCTGCTCTGTCTCTGGAATATCACATAGGGCGAGTTCGCGGGCTCTAGAGTCGTGCATAGCACCTGGAAGCGAGGCCGCCAGGAGAATCCTACGACCTTTGCGTTTGTTAATACCTTGCGAGATATAGCTGGGGTAGATGGTCTCACCACTTCCTTCAGCCGCGCTGTGGTTTATCAATTGGCTATTCTGCAAGTTGAGAACGAAATTGCTTGAGTTCGAGAGCATTGACATAGAGGGAGGTTGAGCTTCAGCAGCGAAAGGGTCCAGATGGTGGTGAAAGTTGCGTCCTGAGGGGCCTGACGAAGGCTGTTGCAAAGTTGCTGTATCCCTCATGGTGCGGTGTTGGATTCTGGCGCCTGAATGTTGGTGTCACACTCATTTCCTAGAGCGCTGAGGGAGTCGCTAACTTCCCATTTCGCAAAGGAACGGACAACAGGAGGTTGGCGAGTTAGACTCTAGAACTCGGCAGTCCGTCATCGATTACTAAGCTCGACTAGGATTTGGCCGCCTATTGCTAGTTGTTGGATGGCGCACAGGGGGGTAACACAAAGCCCGGTGTGAGCAGCAGAGCGAGCGAAGCAGGGAACGGTCGCCGCCGTAATGCAACTATTGTTCGCATTCTGTATCAGACGTGCTTGATATCAACTAAGACAGAGAGATACGCCACGTTGTCTATTTTTGTTCAAATTGTTGTACATTGTCGAGGCGATCGTTTGGTAGTAGTGAGACAACCAAGGGCTGTGTGGAGCAAAGGTGCAATGATTCATATTCGTCACGACTGTCTTTCACGTTATTTTTCCGCTTCTGTCTCGAATATATATACTCGAGGCATACGACCCTACTCTTGCTATCTGTGCGGTATGTCACCAGAGACGAGCGTCAGGAGATCACTTCTGAGATGTATGTCGCGAGGGACGCTCAACAGCGCGGAGGAGTCGAGACGACTGAGCGCGATCGAGAGCTGCCGACTGGCGTTGTCGGTAGGCCAGATGGAAGAGGGCAAGGGGTGGGAGGTGGATGTGACACGGGCAATGCTGGTAGAATGTCTAGAATCAAAGGGGGATAGGGAGTTGCCCAATAAGGGAAAGGGAGAAGCACGCGGAAACAACGTGTGTGTTGGTTAGGCTGGATTGCTTCTCAGCCGCCTTGTCTCGTTTCTGCTTACTGACTCTCTTCCTTTTCTCTCTCTTTCTTTCTCTAGACTCTCCCTGTCACGCGTTGCGCGCTCACAGGCGCGCTGCCTGCCAGGCTCAACCGCCCTTTTGGTCCGTCCCTCTGTGCCCTCTCAATCCTCTCCCCACGCCAACTGATCACAAATTTCCAGATACCCCCAATCTATCCGACACCAATATTCACATCCACTCCACCCGCCCCAACGCTGCCAAGATTCCGCCCCCACGCAGGCCCCCTTTGGCTTCTCTTCAAAACATCCTCGGCTCCATGCCTGCCACGGACAAAGTCGCACCATCATCAAGCTCATCACAGTCCGCCCAGGCACCGGTGCCAGCACAAGACGCCCAGCAGGCGGACAAGGGCAAAGGCAGGCCTATCATCACCCCCACGTCCCTCTCTCGTTTGGGTACAGCGAACACACGGTCGTTCTCGTCCCTCCAGCCCACGACAATCTCTACTTCCAATACTCCTCAGTCCGGATCAGGATCACCGCCACCGTCGCTTTTGGCTCCCCCGAGGCTGGCTGTTATTGCCCCTACACCTGAAGCGTCGCCTGTCACTCCTTCTCTCTCGCCAAAGAGAATCCATCATAAATCCGTACCGGAGACACCATCAAGCGTGCTGAGGAATCCAATTGCTGGGGGACTTGTGGTACCGCCGGTGCAGAAGAGCTGGTCGAGTGGGTCTACGGGGAAACGGAAGGCGGAGGATGTGGAGGTTGACCCTGGGAGTACGACTCCGCCCAAGGAACAGAGGGAGTATCGGGCCACATTTGCGCCAGAGCCTAGGAGTATGCGTCATCTTTTTTTTTTTTTTGGAGGGGATTATACTGATGGCTGGGTGTTAGCGCATCGGGCTTCCGCGTCTTCGCATGCTCCATCTTCATATCGCAGGAAAAGAGCTAGACTGTCTTTGACCGGTGATGGTTCCAATCCACCCTCTCGGCCAGCTTCGAGGACTGCTATGAGTTCCGTCGCAGAGTCTCCTAATTCTAAAAACACGGGCTCTTGGTCAAGCAGGAGGAGTGCAAAAGGTTCTGACACTCCAGGGGACCTCCGCCGCGCAGCATCGTCATCGACACACCCTACACGGAACAACTCCTATTCCCGCTCTCACTCATACCAAGGCCATGGATCCACTCCTGCAAGTAACGTCTCCCACCCCCACAACAACGGCAATGTATACGAAAACCAACCCGCACCCTCGCGACGTAGTCTTTCACAAGCATCCATTCCCATTTCAGCACTCATCTCACCACATGCACCTTCCATTACGCATTCTGGTGGAACATTTCACATGCGGGATCCAAGAAAGCCTGCACCTATACAGAGCACCCCATGGTCACTTTCGTTGCCATCTCAAATGGAAAGTGGTGAGAGTAGATGGGGGATGAAGGGTTGGGTTGAGAGGGGTGGAAGTCCATTCCATGCCTGGATGTTCTTTTTGGGGTTTGTGATTTTTCCGGTGTGGTGGATTGCGAGTTTTGTGGGTGTGCCGCAGACGAGGAGGTTGTTGCCTGCTGGTGGCTTGGAGAAAGGAGTTGTGTTGGATGATCCGCAGGTTGAGTATGGTCAGTTGTTGGTCCCTTGTTTCCTTCCGAGCGGGTGATACTGATAGCCTTTTTATTTACGCTTTGTTATGTAGATGCTAGATCGTGGAGGACCCGATGTAGAGTTATGGCTGGGGTGTCACTGGTCACTTATATCCCGTTCATCGTTTGCGTGATCGTGTTCGCGCCTCGGTGATACTTCCGCTGCCATTCCACTCGCCTCTCCCAACTGACGTTACGACCATCGCAATATTCTTATCGATAACGCTATCATCGCCCTCCCACCCGAATGTGACGACCTATCTTATCCCGTTGTTCCGCTGGCCATAGCGATCGACCAGCGGCTATCGACTATTCTATTGAAGCTCATACTTATTCAGACCTGCGAGACCTTGGCTCTTTTCCCCTTCGTTCTACGTTCTCCCCTCCCCTCCCTCGGCCAACCCACTATCGCCCTCTAACTCCGCTGTTGGTTGTGCTGGTGCCTTGGCCTGGTTTACGCTTCGCTCCTAGCTTGACTTCTGGCGTCTCCAAGTCTCCTGACCTGGATATGTCCCTGAGTCAAGCCTCATCATCCCGGCCGCCGGCATTCCCGCCGCTCTTTCATCATTTTCCGCCTCTTGCAGATCCAGTTCTGCACGCCGACCCCCGTATTCTCAAGCAATTTTTCGTTCCGCTGTCCGTCATCCCTTCCATCAACCCAGTGTTGAATATTGTTTTGTGTCTTTTTATTCAGTCCAGAGAGAGAAAGAAGATTCTGTTCCCCCGCCCTTTTTATTACATTACCACACTCGTTTACAGACACTCGTTTCTAGCTTTTCTCTTCTCGATCGCCCAATTGATCGCACCAAATCCACTCTCCCCCCCTGTTGCATACTCTCCGATTCCCGAGATTCTTGTTTTCATATTCTTGGCTTTTTTTATTTTGTTTCCAACTCTGCCCCTTGTTGAGGTGGTTGGGGAGAAAGTCGGTTGTTGTGGTTTTATGTCCGTTGTATATATTCACAGTCTTGAGATAGTATGGTATTGCAGTATGGTTACATTCTCCTTTTTTTAGCTCTTGAATATAAGTATCTATGGCGGGGTTGAAGGACCCCTTTACCTCTAGCTTTGGATTAGAGTTCTGAGGGAGAGGAGGGAGCAAAGTATATATATGTGTTCCTGGCTTCGCCCAAGTGCTTGAGCCCCTCCTACAGTTGGACTGGCGAGGCGATAACCCCTTGTGTCGTCACTGACATCTAGTGCATAAGTGTGGTGGGCGAAATGGAGTGCAGTCGTGCACAGTGCTTCGAATGCAGAAATGTGGAATCCATTCGCGGATTGTGATCTTCAGTTCTCCCTAACCAAAAATCAGTCAAATCGCTCTCATTCCAAAGGCTAGGTTCTTACATCACAGTTTACTCCTCGTCGACGTCTAGATCACCTTCGATACCTGCGCCTTCGCCATGGTCTAGAAATTCCACATCGTCGATGATGGCTTCGGCGTCTACGTCGTCCCAGCTTGCAGTTACCGCCGCCGCCGTAGTTGTAGCTGCCAAAGATACCGAAGGATCTTGTAAGAGGGGCGTTGCAGTAGACGTAAATGTCAATTGTTCCGTCGCAGTATCAACACCATTAACGACAGGACCAGGTTCAGAGAGGGAAGATTTGACGACGTCGAGGATTTCATCCATCGAATCTCCGAGGCGATCTTCCAATTCTTCTACGATCTATTCTAAACGTTAACAGGGGTGTGGGGAAAGGGAGGTGGGGGGTCGTACGTACGACGTAGAGTTCAATGGGGCGTGTAGGTGCGAGGTTTACGATTTGGAGTTTTTCGGCTTTGGTGAGGTTGTAGGGTGCGAGGTTTTTTGTGAGGGTTGAGATCCCTTGAGGGGTTTGGGAGGTTGTGGGGAGGTAGGTGGAGGAGAGGTATTGGATTGCCTGGTGATATATTCAGGGATGTGCAGTGTGAGGGATTGATGGTGTCCGGGGGGGGGCGTACCTCGACTTGGATCGTTCGTAGGTTTTCGCTGATGTCAGGTAGGATGTGTGTGTGGTTGTGGTGACCGGAGGCGGCTTCTTCTTCTTTTTTGATTCGCATGGCTGCTTTTGAGCGTTCGAGGTGGTCGGATTCGAGTTCCTTGAGGAGGGTGAGGACTTCGTAGTTTGAGAGGAGGGCTGAGCGTGCGTTGAGGACCTGTGGTAAAGGTTTTATGGCGTGAGTTGGTTTTTCTTTGGGGTTTCTGAGGCTCAGGTTTGACAGACCTCCATTGTGGTTCGGACTGGATTTCCAAATCTCAGAGTTTGGTGCGTTTGGTGAGCTGTGATTAGATTGATTGTTTGGTTTGGAGGCGGTCACCAAGCAAGTTGTCTATTTCTCTATTTTTAAACTGTGTACATATGTAGCTTTCTTTATTCCGGTGAACAGGGTCGTCAACGTGCTCGTAGTTCGAGTGGGTGGAAGACTAGCAAAAGACAGTCGTTACAGTCAGCTTCGTCATAACCCATAGTACTTTGTCCCCGAAGAGCACTATGGGTATGGCAGAGTATGCGTTATGATGGGTATGGGTTATGCCAGAGCTGACTGCATCTGGAGTTATGGTGACATGGGGGAGGGTATGCATTTTAATTAAGACCACCATCGTCATGTGGTTTTGGGATCATACGAAGACAGGCGTGATGTAGGGTTTCACAGAGTCGGTTAACTGTCACTGGATTTGGCGCCGTAGTGGATGTAGCTAAGCGGGAATAGCCAGCAAACCTTTCCAAACCAATGAGAGGAATTCAGAACACGCTGAAAAGATCTGAACTGTGTCACATCGGGTGCTGGTGGCGTTGACGTCGATGTCGACAGAAGCGATTTCAGGGGTGGGGTATAGTTGGTGTTATGCGTCTTTGATTTCCCCGCTGGTCGACTTGAATCTTCATTGTCGAGGCTTGTTCTGGTCTTGAAACACACAGCTCTAACAACATACAACGCTAACATCATCGGTCTTCGGTTTCTCTTTTGATTCTTACTCAATTAGTTTTTTTTTCCCTTTCTTGGAAACCCCTGTTCGCCAACCGTATGCTCGAGCTTGTGCATGCACTCGCCGAGCTTATGATTCTTGGATGGAGTAATTCCAAGATGGACCACGTATTTGGTGGGGAAGACGAAACCAAAGGTGGTATGCAGCCACAAGTAAAAGGAATAACAGCATTTAAACTATACTTGGTAAAGCTTCTCGGCGGCGTAAATAGGTCATTCATCCGTTTGCCTATTAGACCAACTTAGGCAGGGAAAACAGCCTAAGGTTCGTTTCCCCGCTTGGTCGTGCAGCCTTATTGCTCTCGAGTCGACTATATCCAGGCAATGGCAAGGTCCTTCACAAAGGCAGCGGGACTTTCAATCAACTCGACATCAGGGGCGCGGAGCCCAAATTTCGGGAAATGAAACCTTTAGAGGTTTCGAGATTACATCATCTGGGTGTGGTGGCACACGCTGCATAACGGGGTATCGCACACCTCGCCAACATATATCTCTACCTTGTTCAGGACGACACTGGAACTGGTTCGCTCCCCGACCACACGAACATTGCAACGTCCAGTCGCCACTGGCCAGGATGAATAAAACGACCCGAGCACGTAACTAAACGTAAGTACGCCCCTAGGTGACCCACCATCGCTCTATTTCAATGGGCTATTAAAATGCAGCTGTTCCCCGAAGTCACACGCCCCACGCCATCTCAATTGGGGGTCCGAGATTATACAACGATTCTATGAGGTGCCAGGCACCATCCCTAAGAACTCAGCGGAACTTGAAACATTACGGAAAAACCTGGGAAAATGCTCCACAATAATCGCACCTTCTGGCTCTCCAAGACCTTTCTCTTGCCAAGTTTCCTTTCGACGCCTTCGACCCTCTAAGTGACCAATGACGATTTATCACTCGACGATTTCCTGAGCTAACTCGCTCATATTGTGACGGGAAAGACTGGAGAATGGGGAGCTTGCGTGGACCAAGTGAGGCTGTTGTGATTTTACGAAGGGTGGGTAATATGAACATCGGCTGGGCAGAGGCCAGGCGCAAAGCTGTTGTCAGGGTGCTGTTGAGATGTTGTTATCGACCTTGTACTAAGTGGCTTCGGTTTTGGGGGTTTCGCCAGGTTGAAGCCCTCTGAGAGTACTTAGTTCCAGGGTCGGACTAGGGACTGGAGTACCGCTTCGCTTCGGTTCCAGCGCTGGACTAGACGTCTTTTGTTCGCAATCCACCATCGTTGCTTTTCTCCTTGCTGTGCCCCGACGCATCTTCTCTTCTCCTAAAGGGTCATCCTCGTCCTTTTTTTGTGTTGTTGTATGCATTCAGTCACAGAGGTTCCGGTGCCGCATTCGACACTGGGTGTGATGTTTATTGGGATTGCGATGTCTTCGGTGTGAGTTGATTTTTTCTTGTATTATTCGCGTGGAAAGCTAAAACTGTGGTGCAGGCTCTATGGCGTCGCTTGTAGCCAAGCTGCCTTCTATTTTCGTCGATACAAGTCGGATATATGGATACTAAGAATCGCGGTAAGCCAGCTCTTGTATTCGGACATGTGGAGCCCAATGATACGAGTACTTGGTGGTATTGGGGTAGGTTCTCATTGTGTGGTATGTGGTTAGGCTCAATGTTCGGTAGCTTGGCAGGCTAACGGGCCCTTCATCCTAGGCTTCTGGAAAGCCTCAATTTGGCATTTTCTATGCATGCATTTGTGACCTTTGCTATACATCAGAGAGGAAGCCCACTTTTCCGTTCTTTTCCATGGTGAGCAGCCTATATCTGGTCATTGGTCATCCTCGTTGAATTGAGTTTAAATAAAGGACGATAACAGTAGGACCGCCAGTCAAAGCTGATAAAATGTTGGAGCTGACATGCTTTCAAAGATACAAGCCAGTACGCACGTATGTCCTATACTATTTCACAACCGTTAGACTCGATGCCAGACACTGACAACTATACAGACAATATCTGGGTCCATCGTGCAACTGTACGTCGTACACCTAACCACTGGCTTTGATTGTCACTCTGACAATGGTGTCTTAGATTTTTTGCGTGGCGTGTGTGGATAAGTGAGCAAAATTTCTAGAGAATCTAGGGGTGCTTTCCCATTGACCGGGCTGATTTGTTAGTGAGTGACCACAGTATCTTGGTTGTAGCGATTATTGTGAGCTATTCTGTTTGTGCATCAGCTTGCCTCTTTTTTAAACCAAGTCATAGGCATTGCTGTCTCTAATTCAATGCGGTGGGTTTTCTTTGAAAGATATCTAGCACCCTTGCCAAACACATATCTATGATATTGACAGTTCTTGGCCAAGGTTTGTCTGTCGGTGTTTGAATACAAACTTTGTTCACTCAAGAACGTTGCTAGCTCTGACTGTCTTCGGGTATGTTCCCACTGGGCCATAGACTCAATATAGGAAAATACGCGATACTAAACCCTGTTGCAAAGCCTGGGTCCTTTTGTCCCGGCGCCACATCATTCCGCTGTGAGTACTGACATCAAGTTGACAAACTCTGATTTAATAGGGGCGTTATAGATTATTCTCCCGGCCTCTTACGCTCTGACAGCAGCCGCTGATATTCTCATTGCATCGGTACTTTGCTACTATCTACACATTCGCAAGTCTGGCTATGCTTCGTAAGTCGTCTTGATACTATCGTGTGCGCTATCACCTTTGACATTTCTTACTTTAGGACTGATAGCCTTATCAACAGTCTGATTATCATGACAATTAATTGTGGAATTTTTAGCAGGTGGGATTTGAACATAATGCTCCTATCTCTTGCTGAAGCTCCCTTTGAAGCTCCCTCGCGCTATGTGGATTTATTACGGTTCTCATAGTGCCGCATACAATGGTACCATTGTGTTGTTGCATGCTTTTGGGCCAAGGTGCGGCGTTTATCATCCGATACGATCGAAGGTCTAACCGATTCTTAGCCTACACGAATTCATTCCTTGCAAGGTGGTTAGATATTTCTAGACTTGTATCAGTCACTAAGCCGTCGACTAGCCTCAACTCTCGCTCTTTCGCGAGCCGAAAACTGTCATCACATGTAACCGTTTCTGCCAGTCATGCAACGCCACACCCTAACGGTAGCAATACGCCTAATGTATGTGGTTTCGATACGCTCGCAGTATTGAGATGACGATCTAGTTTATACAGGCCATCCTATTCTCCACTCGACGACGACAGACAACTACTCCGTCGCAATTGAGTATCCCCCCATTTGACGGCGAGCCTGTCATAAGCCAACGGCATAGCACAGAGTTTGGTGCATGATGCTGTATGATTATCACGCGGCCAAAAAAAAACATCTGATGGTCACGTACAATGAACACCGTATCGCGGAGCTGATCGTTGGAAGCATGAATTTACGAGACTTATGAGGGCATGCTCGCAGGGAATAGTAGCACGATGTCGGAGAAACGGGGCAGGTGATCCTCTAGGTGGCTATCCATCAGAGTATATATGTATTATTCGTCTCATTCCGATAACTTAAGTCTTTACCATGTACGCTTTCCGTTCAACAGCGGCGTGATCGTGGCTGACACTTCGGTTTGCTATCCGTAGGGAAGTAGTAAAGGATATCCGTATTTGTATGATAGGCTTTTCATAACGGGGTCATGAGAACAAAAAAATAAACAACTATCGTGAGCGAAATCACATCCATTGCGCAAGGTGTAAGAGCGCTATTCGCCATACGCACCAGTGCCCGGGCTCGAGTCCAAGAGGAGTATCAGGAAAAACAGGGAGTATGCTTACGTAATCCATATTGCCACCAAACAAAGCGTCAAACAAAGACAGTACCCGCAAAGACCACAGGACCACAGAACCTCATAACTCACCGAGTATACGCCCATAACACATCGAAGGTATGTCTTCACTGGTAATCATTACGAGGAGCTGTACTGACAGGAGTATTTGTGCCTCATAGCTCAGCCCAGAACTCGAAAAGCAATGAACAGACCAGGCAAGTATCACGATGACAGCCCTTTTCTCCATTTCTACCTTTTCGAATGCAGCGCTCATGGCCTTTCCGATACAGGACAACCACAACAGAGACCACCCAATCTCTCGAACAACCCTGGACTCGCAAGCCAGTTCCGTCCGCCATTCCCGAATTATGCCTTGCCACCACGAAATGTCAACGTCCTTCAGGCAGGCGGCTTCGTTCCTGGGCTCCAACCAAACAGCCACAGAACACCGTCACAAGCGGCTCAAGTACAATCTCTGACACCGCAGCCGACGCCGGGATTCATGCAGTCGAGGGGACAAGGGATCCATGCGTTTGGAGGAGCGCTTGGCCAACATCAAACTGCGAGTGCATTGCAGCAACAATTACAGTCACAGCAGGGCAATGGTGCGCATTTACTTTTCTATTTCATTAATGTCGTGTGCGATAAATTTCTGGCCTTTTCTTAAGGAACAACACAGTCCGTAACATCAAGTGATGCTGTTAGTTTGGACCCCAATGATTTCCCCGCACTGGGCTCTACTTCGACAACGAATCCAACGGGAAGCAGTAATAATAGCACGCCAGGGAATGGAACGAGTTATGCGAGTCAGGCAGGGACAGGTGTGCAGCTAGGAGGATCAGGGGGCGTCGGTTCGTCGGGATCGGGAGGCGTTGGAGGTGGCGCGGCGAATTCGAACCAACCACGGGACTTCACGCCGGACGATTTCCCCGCACTTGGGGGTCAGAACCAGACGCAAAACCCGAATTCGTCGCAAAACCAGAGTTCAGGCCAGGACAATCATTCGCATCCCCCAGGGCTGAACGGCTTTCAACATTCTGATCATCCTCAGCAACAACATCGGCAGAATCTTCTTGGCGCATTGGGTGGCAATATGCAACCTAGCACGCCGGGTATGCTTAATCTCGGGGCTGCTCAGACGAGAAATGTGCATCCTGGTTTCCAACAAGGGCAAGGAGACGTAGATAAGCAGCAACATCAAAGGGTGAGTCTAATTACTCTGTTCACCACGGAGCTTAATGAGTCCCCGCCATGTAACTGTCCTGAAAACGCTTATTTTGTTTCGTCCATCGCTAGAGCAACTACTCTCTGAAGTTGAATCCATCATCTCACGCTGCCTGGAACTCGCCGAGCCCCAATCCTCCACCAACATCAGGAAACACCAACCCAGTGCGTCTTTGAACCCTGCTCCTCGTGTTTGTGGAATCGCCTGACCCCTGAAATAGAATGGGGCACATTCCCAAAGTATATCAACACATCTGAACGCGCCACCAGGGGTGCCATCACCTTCTGGAGGACCGTTTCCTCAGACACCGGGTCTTGGAGCGAATGGCGGAGCTACAACACAATCAACACCATTTCCATCGAATGGCGCAACACAAGGGGATTCGCACGGGAACGCGCCCTCGCACCCTCCATCGAATCCGAATACATCGACGAACCAGAATACATCATCAATACAAAATAGTGCAACGTCACACCAACCTCATCCACAGACACCCGCGCAACAAGTACTGATAAGTCCTGCGGATCGATGGGGGCTCCTGGGGCTCTTGGAGATGATCAAGAACGCTAGCTCAGATGTGGATGGGGGCTTAAGTAGCATGGGGACAGACCTGGGTACCATGGGCTTGGACATGAACTATCCGGGGTGAAGATCGATTTATTTGCGAGTTGTGGAGGTTGTCTTGACTCACGTGGTTCTCCAGGAGTCTATATTCTACATTCATTACACCTTGGGCGGACCAGTCGGCGGCGCATTCGGTGGAACCGGACTTCAACCTGCCTGCATGCTATTTGAGCGTACAGGCACCACCTCCAGGGCCTGCAAAAGCCATGGCATTCAGCGACGAGACGCTATTCTTCATGTTCTATTCGAGTACGCGAGACGCACTGCAGGAAGTGGCTGCACAGGAACTGTGAGTGTTTCGCTTCGTTTTTGGTTTGCTTCATTCTTTAGTGACACGTGCTTTCCGTATCTTGATCTTTACCCCAAAAAATATTACCGCATCTTGCTTACTCTCGACCTTACCCCTTTTACAGGTTCAACCGTAACTGGCGCTACCACAAAGACCTCCGACTCTGGATCACGAAGGAGACTGGCACGACACCTTCCCAAAAAGTGCAAGGCGGAGAACAAGGACAATATACCTTCTGGGACCCCGAGAATTGGTGCAAGGAGAGGAAGGAAATGACCGTATTGTATGCCGACCTCGAAGAGAAGAATGTGCCAGCTTTCGCAAACGCACCGACTTTGATTCCAGCTAACCAAAGCCAAGGCGTTCCTCAGCAACAGCAGGCCGTGCAAAGCCAGCTGAACGCTCAGGTGCAAGCAGCGCAGCGAGGTTCATTCCAGATGGGCATGGCGAGCTTGTGAAAGAATCACTAGCAATTTATCATTTCATATCTTCCTTTTCCGCTGCTTGCGAGCACCACTGTTCTCTCTCTCCCTTTCTATTCGTTGTTCCCAGTCCTTGTAATGAACTGTGTAACTCTATACTTAATCCCCTCCTGTCTTGTGTTGACAACCTTGATTGCCACTTGTCGTATGTGCTGCTGGACGGAGATGAAATTGTTGTATACAGCGGTGTGATGGATTACATTAAGGTGATCGCCGGCTCGAGTAAGAGGCAGCGAGAATATGCAAACCCAGGAGCATGGCGGCGACAGGCAAAATTGTGATGCCTCGGATGGATGATTGAAAATGTGCGGCCAGCGCCAAGATATGTATTTGATTCTGCGGGTGATGATCGTAGCTCCTTCCATTTTCTCCCCTCGCCTGGGTCCTCCCTGTGCAACATGGTCTTCATATATGAGATAAAGAGGATCATCGCTAGAGTTCTCAGCGTCCTTCACAACTTTTTCTTGGGGAGATTCGCAAGACCAGAGCCCCCGCTTTTGCCGAGACCAGAAGTGTCATCGTCTCAAAACACAACAACATCGTTAAACAGGAGGATGGACGAGTTCCGTTTATCTGCGTTCAATCGCTCCGGGCATGCTGCACATGCAAAGAGGTGCTTATCGGGTGCGTGAATTACTGTGTTTCTCGCGTCCTCCATCGTTCTTACGGTCTTGCGTGTGTAGCGTTGCCCGAGTCCCAGACTGACCTTGACGCTTCGAGGTATGCACAATACACGGCTCTCATTACTTCTAGGATGATGATGGATTTGCCTTCAGATTAGCTCTCGCATTTTATAATATCGGCATTCTTGATCTCTTGGGCATTCTGAGCGACGATACAGCCCTCGCGCAATGGGAGAAGGATGGATGGACCGAATGGTTATGGACACAACAGACGAGTGCGTACATCAACTCCCTCCGTTCCGCTCGTGTGCTCATTCTTCTTGGACGCTCCGCAACTTTTTGTGTTCCGTTCGCCCCACAATGGTGCAGACGGGAAATACGGATCAGGCTTTCGACCTAGTCCCTTCATGGCTCTCCACCCACCAGAAACCAAAGTATCGGGCGTTCATCATTTTCATTGTCATGTTGACCAAACCTCTACCCCTCGTTGTCTTCCAGGTGGAACATTCGGACTATGATACACCAAATGTTATTATGACTTATACCGCGTTGCTGGCCCTTGCCATACTCAGAGACGACTTCTCGAAGTTGGACCGATCGGGGTTGGTTACGTTCCTCCGCGCATGTCAGCACGAAGACGGGAGGTTCGTCCTTCCCATCTCCGCGGAAAGCTTTATTCCTTCGACCGTTTCACTCACGATTCATATTTCTCTAGCTTTACAACTACTCCGAAGGGAGGAGAAAGGGATCTGCGCGCTCTATATTGCGCCTTTGCGATAAGCGCCATGTTGGACGATTGGTCCGGAATCGACGTCGAGCGCGCCAAGGCCTTCGTAGCGGCTTGCAGGGTGGGTTTGATACACGTTCCACTACACTATCTTTCTCATCGGCACGCAAACCTCGCGCTTGATAGACATATGAGGGTGGTTATGGCCAAGTACCCTTCTGCGAAGCCCAAGGTGTGCGAACTCGGCCTCAATACCCTTGGTCAATCACGTACCCCCTCACTAACTTGGTCCTATTTATAGGAGGGACAACCTATATTGCCTTGGCTTCGCTCTATCTCGCGCCACCTAGCTCTGACAGTGACCCCTTAACGTCTGCAGAGAAGGACCAGACCATTAGGTGGTTAGTAAGTAATCAGACACGTTCGGGCGGGTTTGCAGGCCGGACAGGGAAGAATGGCGATACCTGCTATTGCTTCTGGTGTGGTGCCGCCCTGAAGGTGGGTTCAGAACCATTCATCTCTGCTGCACGATGAGACTGACAATGGAAATACCTAGATCCTGGGCGTGGATCACCTGATAGAAACGAGAGCCCTAGCTTCGTTCCTATCCGATTGTCAATTCAGATTTGGAGGGATTTCGAAATGTCAGGGCGAACATCCAGGTGAACACTTGCCTAAATCAGTGGTTAGTCGAGGAATTAATTGGCTGCCGGTTAGACCCGTACCATACGTATCTTTCGATTGCGGCATTATGCATGTATCCACCTTCACCGTTATCGGACGAGGAAAAACCAGAGTCGTGGAAATTCCCAGCGCTAGACCCTTTGCTCAATGCGCGGGTTGAGACAGCAGAGTGGGCGAAGAAGTATATTTCTGGGAATGGACAGCAGACGTAAAGCCCCAACGTTGCCAAAGTCCTCAACCTTCGGTTCGGCCTGGTGCGCACCGTTGGCGCGTCTCTCTGACGATTAATCGATTCTGTCGGTCCATGCGAGCGCCGGTGATTGTATCATACTTTGTATCTGAGAGTATTAATTCTGTTGTATTCTCTGACTATTGAAGCCCGTGACGTACAAGCGCCATTTCATTCGAAACCAGGGATGGTTCTTAGAACGTCGTCCGCGGCCTATGATCAACCAAATTTCATATTTAGGTGTGTCTGCGTGCAAGGTTGAGATCAGGAAGCGGACCGTTACCTCCTCGCCATAAGGTGGCTGACTGTTAGCCCTCGATACTCAGCTTCAAGCTTGCAGAGAGAGCAAGCTTTAGAAATACGTTCGTGGTGGTAAGAACGCGTGTGGAAAGCGTGTGGAGAAAAGCGTTGAACGCCGGAAGACGTTCTGAGAAGGGCTGTGGTCCATCTTCTAGAATTGTCAACGAGCTTCCTGGCCTCTTGACCGTAGGGTGTCCTGTGACGGGGTCTCTAGGATCTTCGCTCACTAGCGGGTCTACGATCAAGGGCTGTGAACAAGCGCATGGACTAGACGAACCTAAGCTATGGCCACGAACGCTATTGCCATAGTATCGGGAACTGAGCTGGCCCTAATTACTCTTGATGACCGCACACCATTTAACTGAAGGAATGCAGCGTTCGTACAAGTGCAACACTTCAGGCAGAATTATTAGGAAGGTTCTTTCAACGTGATGCTGAATCAAACAATGGGGCGCAGAGTGAAACCAAATTGCCAGTATCATGGAATGAGACTGAAATACATTAACACGAATATATAGATGTAGGGTGAAACAACAGATATACTGGATAGTGGTACATACAATATGGTAACATACGTAGAGTCAAACCTCATTTGCTATCTTAGGCTAAGGCATACAAGAGGCGAATGTGTCAAAGAGAATGTGGCAACGTAGCGAGCAAGCTGGAAAGTATACTGAACACAAGGGGTAGGTAACGTCCATCATGCATCAGGTATATTTCAAAACGCTCACTAACGATGTTCTTGCGGGCCCTACATGACCGTGCACCAACCCTTTTCTTCCTCTGCGCGCTGACGCGTTTCATATTCCACTTTCCCAATGACGCGCAAGCGAGCCTGTCGCTCCAACTCGAGTTGGTGTTCCATTCTTCGTCTTTGTTCTTCAGCAGCAAGTTCCCTCCGCTGCCTCTCTACTTCCTCCGCCTCCCGCCGCCTCCGGGCCTTCTCCAGTTGCTCCTGCCTTCTCCATTCTGCTTGGTCCGCCTGTGGATCTGTTGCAACAGGTTGGACAAGTGAACGATAAACCCTAGGAACAGCTTGAGTGACAGGACTGGAGGAAGAAGTAGGCTCTGCACGATTCGCGCGTGATAGCCTGATGCTGCGAGGCGCTGCCATCTGTTCTGCGATGGTTGTCCATCCACCAAGTTCTGTATTGCCTAGAACGCGATCCCGGTGCTGCAAGTGGTTTTCTTGGTTACTTTTTGCCCTTGGGGCTGTGTAGTATCCACCATGGGCTTCAGACATGTGGGGGTATATACGGCTCGCGGTGAAGACCCCCATACAAACCCAACAAAAATGAGCACCGCAGTTGCACCACATATGGTCGGAACCTTCAGTTTTCTCGATCCAGCTACGACAAGAGGGGCACCGCCTGACGCCGTTAGCCGTCGCCCAGCCTTCCAATAAACGTTCCTGCTCTCTCGGATCCTTGTGAACCCTCATCTCCTCACAAGTCATTCCGGCGTGGCTCTCATGATGACACGCGGTGCAGATGTCAGAGAAGCACGAAGGACATTGGAACTGTTGTGGCGAAGACGTGACACGATACACTTGGGAGCAGTCCGGTGCGCTGCAGTACCTGAATGTCTTGGGGTTTTTGAGGATGTAGGAGACGAGTGCAGCTTCCATCGACTGCTCGAAACGATGGGGAGGTAAAAAGCGCCTGATTAGAGGAAGTGAGAGGGGTTGGTTGCAAGTAGCATCACTACCCACACATTTTAGTGGGAAGTTTTGGTCATTGAGAGCCGAAAGGATGTAGTGACGAAGGCAAGATAGGCAGTATATATGCTTGCAACCGATCTCGATTGGTAGCGAGATGGTGTCGTGGCAGATTGGGCACAATATATCATGGGAGGGGGTGATCGGCGCAGTGTCGTGATATTCGAACGTGTCCATAAGGTGCTTGAAGTGATGCCTAGCTTCTTCGGGATCCACTCCGTGGAGCACAATCTGACAAACCTGTGTATCGAGCGCGACGTTCTCGTCTCCGAGAAGCCCTTTCATCTTTGCCAGCCCCTCTCGCACGAAGAAACCCAACGCTCGGCGCTCGAGCGGAATGTTCCACGGCTCCGCTGATAGACGTTCGACTTCTTCATGGAGGAGGACCTTAGCGGCTTCTATAGCTTCGACCTTGCCAGATATCACAACGCAGTTGTGCTTGTGGTCAGCGTGAGCATAAGCGCCAGTGGTGGAGTATAGATCGTCAAGGAATTCCTGGCCTTTAGCAGATTTGAATGTAGGGTGCCAGTAGGTGCTATCGAGTTTTTGGCCTGTAGCCAAATGCTCAATGCTCACCTTCAGGCCACCCACCGCCCTCTTATTGCGGCCAGATAAGCTAACTTGAACGACCTTGCGTCCGTCCCTGGATCGATCGATGGCTTTTATCTGGATGGAGGTTTCCTTATCCTTTCCGCTGCACAGCTCGGTCCATTGGGTCTTTTGTGCGTTGTACTGATTTTCGTCGAGAGTAAGAATGAAACTGTATGGATCGGACAGGAGTTGCAAAGGCGGAAAGTTGCGGCCAAGGACCTTCCCGTTCAGAGCCTCGTACGCCGACTTCGCTCCCTCCCAAGACGCAAAGGTAGCTTTGGCGGAAGCAGAATCAGCCCGTCGAGTGTTCTCGAGGGTGAAAGTACGGAGGGTGGAGTTGGGTAAACTGCGAAGCTGAGCGTTTAGGATGGTGAAAATTTCATCTGACGTATATGTCGAAGCATCAAAAGCGGGTTCAATGTTCTGAGTACCAGCAAAAGCCCGGACTTCCGCAACAGTAGTTCCAGCTGGTATTCCGGAAATCTTGACCTTTTGATTCGACGGAACGTAATTTCCACCGGAAACATAAGCCGCATAACCATCTTCATATCCCGCTCTGATCCGCTGACCATTCAAGAGCTGACCATCAAGGACCCTCGCCTTCTGCGACACCTCCCAAGTGCTGAGTCGAGGATAACGAGCTATCATCGTGAGGGGTGGTGCATGCCAGGAGATAGTGAGAAAGTGTGAATTGCGAGTTAAAGGTCCCATCGTGCGACCCGCGGAAGTTCGTTCACGGACGTCGAACTCGAGGTTGCTGCCATGGAGCTCCATGCCCTCCAGACCAGAAACAGCAGCCTCCATATCCACCGCCTTGCCCAAAACAGTTGCTTGTTGACGACCAGACTCCATCTTCAGAACTATAAGGTCTTGCTCATCAATTCCTCGTTGAGTAAAGAGTGCGATGATTTCGGATTTCTTCGTGTTTCTGGGAATATTCTTGATCAGGATTTTAGATGCCTCGAACCCGTAGATAACGCGTTGAATTGTCAGTCCAGCCCCGAACCTGACGAGGCAATTGAGAACAACCTCCTGGATGGTCATAGTCGCTTCCTCGGCCCATGCTTGTTCTTGTTTTTGGCGTCGGGCGATCTTCTCCCTCTCCTTCAGCTCCCTCTCCCTGGCCAAATGTAGCTCTCTCTCACGACGGGCAGCGGCAGCCCGGTCCCTGGCTAGACGTGCGGCCTCCTCTCGCTCCTTTCGGGCAGCATCTTCCCGTTCCCTTGCCAAGCGAGCGACCTCTTCTTGCTCCCTCGCTACACGAACAGCTTCCTCTGGTCCTTTGCGCATGACTGTTTCTCGTTCCTTTGCCGAACGAGCAGCATCAGCCTCCTCCTTGACACGGCGAAGCAGTTCTGTGTATGCTTGAGCTTCATTTGGAGCTGCGGTTCCTTGTGTAAGGAGAGGAGTGGAAGATCTAGTGTTCTGCTTGCCTTTTCGCCGGCGCTTCTTTTTACTTGCTGGGGCAGAAGTACTCTCGGCCGTAGGGGACTGGGAATTGTTCGCAACACGAGCGGGGTTTACGTTTGAGGTCTGAGTACTTCCTGAGTCGGCAGAGGATACACTGGCGCCATCTCGGATTGAAGGTGGTATGACCTGTAGTATGGCGCCAATGAAGGAGAGGACGTTGGGTCGGAAAATTGGATTTACCTTGATTTCATGCTGGTAAAGGCATCTATCTCCCCATTTACAACTCTTGGCCTGCCACATCCGGCAAGGCTTGGTAGATCTCTGGATAGTTCTGATTGGAGAGTCACCAACTTGCAGTGTAGCAACTGTCTGGGATGTTGTCGAGACGCTGAATGGCAAGTTAGCCCACCTCGAGCCTATTGATATTCGAGAGGAAAAAGCGTACGGTGTGCTTGACGGTTCCAGTTCTCCGTCGCTATCACTCTCACTCTCATCGTCCTCTGCACCGGGTATCTTCAAGACTGTCAGGCTACTGCAAAACCCAATTCGAAAAACATGCATGCACACCTGGTCGGATTTGACTTCATGAATGAATTTACACCTGGTACCAGATCGACAACTGCCTCGTATATATAGCTCGCAGGTTTTTTGAGAATTGTTCTCGGATGTTCCACGGACCATTGCGTGGAGGAGTGAGGATTGTGGTGGGAGTGTCCGAAGTTACGACGTCTTACAGCATAGCCAACAAGTGCGTGTGACTGGATGTTGATTCGGCAAGAAGTCAGATCAGCTTCCAAAGTCAGTTCAGCGTCTGAGAGTAGACGCCGGAATTACGACCTTTTGAGGTCGTGTCAATGAAGGTCGTAAACAGCCCGATACTTGTTGAAGTTAGAGCTTTCGGTTACCGTGACCTTTTCGATCCTCTAGGGGGCGGCTACATGAGCCAGACTGTGATGCAAGGCCCTCCAAATATCTGCCATTCAGAAACTGTAGAACAGAAAGAAGGATGGCACCGATGATGGATCGTCCACCACTGTGATATTCCATATGTCAACTTCAACCCTCTGTGGAGATGGATCACAGCGTTGGGTGATTACATAATGAATAATTCGATGAATAGGAAAGAGCGTTAGTACCTGTTCTTATCTTTGATATGTCGCTGCTCTGAAGCTAAGTTCAAAGCCATCCAGTAGTGCCACATGAAGAGACGAACGACGGAAATGACCAGATTCTGGGCATGGATTATCTGATAGAAATAAAAACACTTGCTTTGTTTCTCTCCGACTGCCAATTCAAATTTGAAGGGACTCTGAAGCGCGGGGGCAAACACCCCGGTGAACGATGAATGTTTGATAAACTTTGAGAGTGATGCATGGTATGTATACAAATAACATAGGTAGAGCTAAACCTCATCTTAGTATCGTAGACTGAGGTATACAAATAGACGAAATGTCCGAAAAGAACGTGGCTATATAACGAGCAAACTGGAAAATATACTAAGCCAAAGGAGTGACTAAACGATATAGGAAACTGTCCATTAGGAATATTCAAAACACTCAACGATACTCTTGCGAACCCCTACATGATCATGCACCAATCCTTTCCCTCCTTCTTCTCCTCCGCTTCACGTCGCCGTGCCTCATATTCCTCCCTCCCTGTGACAGGCAAGTGAGCCTGCCGCTCCAACTCGAGCTGGCACTCTACTATTCGTCTTCGTTCTTCAGAAAGCTCCCCGAGCTGGCACTCTACTATTCGTCTTCGTTCTTCAGAAAGCTCCCCGAGCTGCCCCTCTACTTTGTCCGTCCGCTGCAGCATACGAGCCTGCTCCAATTGCTCCTGTTTTCTCCGCTCCGCTTGACCTACCTGCAGATCCGCTACGGCAGGTAGTGGTGATGCGGATGCATTGGGACCTTCACGAGTAACCTGGCTAGTAGGACGGGGGAAAGATGCAAGTTGGGCAGGATTCGAGCGTTGTAGATCGTAAATGCGGGGTAACCGATCCCAAGAGAAGCAAACCCCACATCTGCATATTGTATGATCGGAGCCTCCGTGTTTCTCGACCCAGCTCAGGCAAGAGGGACACTGTTTGATATCGTTACTTGCCGCCCATGCCTCCGTTAAGTGCTCCTGCTCCCCCGGACCCTTGCGAACATGCATCTCTGCACAACTCATTCCAACATGACTCTCCCGATGACACGCAGTGCAGATTTCAGAGAAGCATGAAGGACATTGGAATTCGTGTGGCGACGGTGTGACACGATATATTTGTGAACAGTCCGGCGTGCTGCAGAATCTGAAAGCCTTGGGTCTTTTGCCGATGTGGGAGGTGAGCGCGGCTTCCATCAATTGTTCAAAGTCCCGGGGAGGCAAAACCCTTTTGATCAGAGGTAGTGGGAAGGGTTCATTGCAGGCGGCACTGGGCCCCATACATCTCAATGGGAAGCAGTGCCAGTAATCGCAGGCCATGGAAAGAATGCGGTGGCGAAGGCAAGGCGAACAGTAAATATGCCTGCAACCAACCTTGATTGGCTGGGAGACGGTGGCATGGCAGATCGAACATAAAGTATCGGCAGAAAGCGTGCTGCGATTCTCGAATGCATCCATGAGTTCTCCAAAGTGAAGCCCAAGATCCCCAGGGGTCATTGCGCTGATCGAAATTGGGTAACCCTGCATATTAAGTATGACCTTCTCCTGACCAAAAATCCCTTTCGTCCATACCAACCCCTCTCGCACGGAGGAACCTAACGCTCGGCGCTTAAGTAGAGTGGTCACCTGCTCTCCTAAGAGACGTCCAACTTCTGCGTGAAGAAGGGATTTGGCGGCTTCAATTGCATCGGCCCTGCCAGATACCGTAATGCAACTATGTTCCCAGTCACTGCGGACATAAGCACCGGTGATGTCGTATAGACTGTCAAGGAATTCCTGGCCTTCGGCAGATTTGAACGTGGGATGCCAGAGGGTGCCATCGAGCTTCTGTCCTGCAGCTATGCTTTCGATACGAACCTTCAAGGCTCCCACCGCCTTCTTGTTGCGACCAGATAAGACAATGATGACCTTTCGTCTGTCCCGGGCTCCATCGACGGGTTTCATCTGGACAGCGGCTTCTTTATCCTCCCGACTGCACAGCTCGATCCATAGGCTCCTTTGTGCGTTGTATTGCCTTTCATCGAGAGTAAGAATGAAGCTATATGGGCCGGACAGGAGAAGTTGCAAAGGCGGAAAGTTGGGAACGAGGACCCTTCCATTCAGAGTGTCGTATGCCGATTTTGCTTCTTCCCAAGATGCAAAGGTAGCTTTGGCGGAGACGGAATTGGCCCGCGGAGAGTCCTCAAGGGAGAAGGTTTGCAAGATGGAGTTGGGTAGGCGACGGAGATGATCATTTAGTACGGCGAAGACTTGATTCGGTGTATGAGTTGGGGCGTTAAGGCAGGGCTCGATATTCTGAGTACCGGCAAATGCTTGGACCTCCGCCACAGTAGTTCCAACTGGTATTCTAGAAATCGTGACTTTCTTACTTGACGGAACATAATCATCACCAGACACGCAAAATTCGCACTCTGCTCCAACGCGCCGGCCATTCAAGAGCTGGCCGTCGAGGTCTCTCGCCTTTTGCGACAGCTCCCAAATGTCAAGACGAGGGTAACGAGCCACCATTGTGAGGGATGGCGCGCACCAGGAGATGGTAAGGTGATGTGAATTGAGAGTCAAGGGCGCCATTGCGCGACCTGCCGAAGACCACTCGCAGGCGATGAACTCGAGGATCCCGCCACGGAACTCCATGCCATTCATATCAAGGACAGCAGTTTCCATATCTGCCGCTTTGCCTAGGACAGTTGCCTGTTGACAGCTGGATTCGACTTTTAGGACGATGAAATCCTGCTTGTTGATTCCCCGTCGAGTAAAGAGCTCCACGATCTCGGACTTCTTCGCATTCTTGGGAATATTTTTGATCAAGACTTTGGATGTTTCGAATCCACATATAAACTGATGGATTTCCAGTCCAGCTCCGAACGTGATAAAACAGTTGTGGACGAGTTTCTGGATGGTTGTGGCTGTCTCCTCTGAGTCGACCCGCTCCTGTTTCCGGCATTGGCTTGCTTTCTCCCCCTCCTTCAGTTCCCTCTCCTCAGCTAACTGCGGCTCACCCTCGCAACAGCGATCCTTGGCTCGGCGCAGTGCTTCCTCTCGCCTTTTGCGGGTAGCCTCCTCCCGCTCCTTTGCCAGGTGCCTCTCTCGCTCCCTTGCCAGATGTTCCTCCCATTCCCTCGCCTGGCGTTCCTTCTGTTCCCTTGCCAAGCGTGCAATCTCCTCCTGTTCCCTTGCTAAACGTGCAGCCTCCTCCTGTTCCTTTACCAGACGTTCCTCCCGTTCCCTTGCCAAACATTCAGCCTCCCGTTCCCTCGCTAACCGTGCAGCCTCCTCCTGTTCTTTTGCCAGGCGCTCCTCCCGTTCCCTTGCCAGGCGCTCCTCCCGCTCCCTTGCCAGGCGCTCCTCCCGCTCCCTTGCCAGGCGCTCCTCCCGCTCCCTTGCCAGGCGCTCCTCCCGCTCCCTTGCCAGGCGCTCCTCCCACTCCCTTGCCAGGCGGGCAGCCTCCTGTTCCCTTGCTAAGCGTGCAACCTCCCGTTCCCTTGCTAGGCATGCAGCCTTCTCCCGTTCCTTGGCCAAGAGCTCCTCCTGTTCCCTTATCAGGTAGGCAACCTCCTCCCGTTCCCTTGCTAAGCAGGCAGCCTTCTCTCGTTCCCTCGCCAAGAGCTCCTCTTGTTCCCTTATCAGGCGGGCAGCCTCCTCCCGTTCCCTTGCTAGATGCTCCTCGCGCTCCCTTGCCAGGCGGTCCTCCTGTTCGCTCACTAAGCGGGCGGCCTCCTCCCGTTCCCTTGCCAGGCGGACAGCCTCCTCTCGTTCCCCTGCCAGGTGGGCCTCCTCCTGCTCCTTGGTCAAGTGGATGATTTCCTCTTGTTCATTGCGAGCGGCTTCTTGTTCCCTTGCCAACCGAGCGGTCTCTGCTTGCTCCCTGACACGTCGAAGGGTCTCTGTACATACTTGCGCTTGGTTCAGAGTAGCAGTTGTAAGAGGAAGGGAAGTGAAAGGCACTGCTTTTCTATTGCCTTCGCGTCGGCGCTTCTGTTTTCTACTTCGAGCAGCAGAGTTGCCGACATTGACATCTGGGGATCGGGTGTTGTTATTTGCATGAGCGAGACTTAGGGACTTGGTATTTCCACAGTCGGTGGAGGATATATTACCCCTGTCTCGAGTTGAAAGTGAAGTGACCTACAACGAAGTCCCATTGAGCAAATTATTGTTATCCCAGACAACCAAAGTTATATACCTTGATTTCGTGTTGATAGGGACATTTATCTCCCCACTCGCAGCCTTTGGATCGCCACATTCGACAAGGCTCGCTAGACCTCTGAATAGTTCTAACTGGAGAGTCACCAGCCTTTGACGTAGCAATTGCTTGGGGGATTGGCGCACTAAATGAAGATTTAGAGGTTTGCCTATATCCAAAAGGAGGAGGCATACAGTGTAATTGACGGCTGGAGGGATTCATGTCTTCCGCTATTGTCATCGTCACCATCCTTTGCAACGGAGGCCTTCAAGGCTGTCAGCCTGACCACAAGTACAAACTGGGAGCAACACGTATACTCACAGACTTAGGCTTGGCGTTCAACCTATAATCGTCTTGTATATACAGCCCACAGGCTTCCTGGGGATTGTCCTCGAACGCCCCAAGAACCATTGATGCAGAGAAGTGAAGACCTTAGCAAGAAGGGTCTGATGCTCTGGCGTCTTTCAGTGTGCCCACAATTGCGTGTGAATGGATACTGATTTGACAAGTTAGCGCGGGGTTCAAGTAGGCGTCTGTGAGTAGACGCTGGAATTGCAACCTTGTGAAAAACGCATCAGTGAATGTTAAAAATATATCTGATGCACGCGGAAATCAGGTCTTCCGGCCGTCTGTGTTATGCTTGTTCCTTTGGTGTAGCTAATCGTGTGAGAATTAACATAGCTCAGAGGGGTTACTAGAGCGAGATATCGTTTGTATCATCAAAAGTAGTGTCCATTATGACATTACCTAGTAAGGTTGGAGGGAATGACACTACACACTGAGGCCGATGCCCATCAGCCATATGTTCGTAACGCTTAAACAATCTTCCTGCGAACCCTCCTGCATGATTGTACACTGACTTCTTTTCTCCTCTGTTTCACGCCAACACGCTTCCTCTCTTGATACTGTTTCCGGCGTGACTCGGCACCCCACATCTGAGACGCCTTGTTCTTCAGCTTCCCTGCACTGCCTCTCAGCTTCCTCCGCCTCCCGCTGCCAGCGAACCTCCTGCCATAATTGCTCCTGTCTTACCTGCTCTTCTTGGTCTGTTTGTGGATCTACTGCAACAGGCAATGGCCGGGCAAGTATATGGTGGCTCTTTTGAATAGCTCGAGCAATACGAAGAAGGGGAAAAGCAGGCTGTGCACGCCTTGTGTGATGTAGCTTGATACCATGAAGTTCTGTCATCTAATCTGCAACGGCTGTTGGTCTGCCCACCATTTTCATGATACCAGGAACCCGATTGCGAGGCTGCGAGTGGTTTTCCTGGCTCACCTTCACTTTCACCTTCACTCTTGTCTCCGCCTTTGCCTCTGCCTCTGCCTCTGCCTCTGCCTCTGCCTCTGCCTCTGCCTCTGCCTCTCTCTCTGCCTCTCTCTCTGTGTTTGCCTTTGCCTCTTCTTCCGCTCTCACCTCTGCCCTCGCTTTCGCCTCTCTCTTTGCTATCACCTTCGCCTCTTTCTCCGCTTTCACCTTTGCCTCTGCCCCTGCCTCTGCCTCTGCCTTCGCCTCCGCCTTCAATCTCGCCTTTGCCTCTGTGATCACCTTTGCCTTTGCTTCGGACATGTGAAGATGCACACGGCCCGCATCCAAGACACCCATACAGATCCAACAAAAGCGAATCCCACATCTGCATAACACGTGGTTGGAAGCCCTGCTGTTCTCGACCCAGCTGCAGCAGGAATGGCACCTCTTGACATTGTTACTCGTCGCCCAAGCCTCCAATAAATGTTCCTGCTCTCTCAGACGCTTGCGAGCTCGCATCTCTGCCCAAGTTGTTCCGGTGTGGCTCTCATGATGACACGCGGTTCAGATTTCAGAGAGGCACGAAGGACATTGAAACTCTTGTGGCGAAGATATGATGCTGTACACTTGGGAGCAGTCTGGCGTGCTGCAGTACCTAAATGTCTTGGGATTTTTGAAGATGTAAGAGGTGAGCGCGGCTTCCGTTAACCGCTCGAAACAATGGGAAGATAAAAATAGCTTAATTAGAGGCAGCGGGAGGGGTTGGTTGCAAGTAGCATTGCTACCCACGCATTTTAGTGGGAAGTTGTAATTGTTGAGAGCCGAAAGGATATAGTGGTGAAGGCAAGATAGGCAGTATATACGCTTGCAACTGATCTCGATTGGTTGCGAGATAGTGTCGTGGCAGACTGGACACAGAGTATCATGGGAGGCGGTGGTCGCCAGAATGTCATGGCACTCAAATACGCCCGTAAGTTGCCTGAAGTGATGCCTAGCTTCTTCAGGATCCGCCTTGTGGAGCACAATCTGGCGTGCCTGCACGTCGAGTGAGATATCCACCTCTCCAAGAAGCCTCTTCATCCTTGCCAGCCCCTCTCGCACGAAGAAGTCCAGCGCTGCGATCAAATGGAATAGTCCACTGCTCCACTGAGAGACGTTCGACTTCTTCACGGAGGAGGACCTTGGCGGCCTTTATCGCTTCAGTCTTGCCAGATATCACAACGCAGTTATGCTTCTGGTCAGCGTAAACAAAAGCGCCGGTGGCGTGGTATAGGCCGTTGAAGAATTCCTTGCCCTCGGCAGACTTGAATGTGGGATGCCAGAAGGTGCTATCGAGTTTCTGACTCGCAGTCATACTTTCAATGCAAACCTTCAGAGCGCCTACCACCTTCTTGTCGCGACCGGATAAGGTAACAATGGCCTTTCATCCGTCCCAGGCTCAATCGACTATTGTCGTCTGGACAGTGATTTCCTTATCCTTTCCATTACATAGCTCTGTCCATTGGTACCTTTGTGCATTGTATTGCTTATCGTCGAGGGTCAGAACAAAGCTGTATAGATCGGACAGGAGGAGTTGCAACGGCGGAAAGTTGCGACCAAAGGCCCTTCCGTTCAGAGCATCATACGCTGACTTTGCCCCCCTCCCAAGACGTAAAGGTCGCTTTGGCCGAGGCAGAATCGGCTCGGACAGAATTTTCGAGGGTGAAGGTGCGGAGGGTGGGGTTGGGCGAACCGCGAAGTTGAGTGTTTAGTACAGTGAAAACTTCATTAGATGCATATGTTAAGGCATTAACACAGGATTCGATATTTTGGGTACCAGCTAAAGCCTGGATCTCCGTCACAGTAGTTTCAACTGGTATCCTAGAGATCCTGACTTTCCGGCTCGGTGGAATATAATCATCACCAGAAACAAGAAGCCTACGGCCTTCTTCGTATTCCGCTCTAACCCGTTGACCGTTCCAAAGCTGACCATTGAGGTCCCTCGCCTTTTGTGATACCTCCCATGCGTCGAGATGAGGATAGCGAGCACCATTGTGAGGAGCCGCGTCGACCAGGAAATAGTGAGGTGATGCGAGTTGCGAACCAAAGAGCTCATCGTGTGGCCTGCAGGAGACCACTCGCAGACCACGAACTCGAGAGTCCTACCACAAAACACCGTGCCATCCAGTTCGGGAGCAACATCCTCCATATCTGCCGCCTTCCCCAAGACAGTTACCTGCTGGCAACCAGACTCGGCTTCCAGAACTATGAAGTCCTGCTCGTCGATTCCCTGTTGGGTAAAGAGCTCCATGATTTCGCATTCCTTCGCGTCCCCGGGAATGTTCTTGATCAGGACCTTGGATATTTCTAATCCACACATGACGCATTGGATTGCCAACCCAGCCCCGAACCTAACGAAGCAGTTGAGAACGACTTGCTGGATTGTCACAGCCGCCTCCTCTGCCCATTCCTGCTCCTGTTTTCGACATCGGGCTATCTTCTTTTTCTTCTTCGGTTCCCTCTCCCTAGCCAACTGCAATTGCCTCTTGCGGTGGACAGCCTCTTCTCGTTTTTTTGTGAGCGACTTCTTCCCATTCCCCTGCCAGACGAGCAGCATTGGCCTGGTATTTGTTGTGGCGAAGTATCTCCACACGATTTCGAACTTGGTTCAGGGTTGCGGCTGTGGGTGGAGGGAAGGGAGTGGAAGGCCCGACTGTCTGGGCATAGCTCGTCGCATGAGTAGGGTTTGGGAGTTATTGGTCAATCGAGATTTACCTTGGTCTCATGCCGGAAAGAACGTTTATTTCCCCATGTACAGCTCTTGGATTGCCACATCAGGCAATACTCGTTGGATCTTTGGATAGTTCTGACTGGAGAGTCACTAATTCGTGGCGTAGCATTTACTCGGGGTACTGTTGGGGCGCTAAATGACGGTCAGTCACCAAGAAGTTGCTGGCACTCAAGAGGGGAAGACACACAGTATGATCAGCGGCTGGAGGAACTCCAGCTCTTTGTTGGTGTTATTCTCTTTATTGCTGTCCTTTGTGCCAAGTGCCTTCCGAGCCAAGACAATCAGCCTAACCCAAGACGCGAATTGGAAAATTCCGCATGCACACCTGGTTGAGTCTGACCTCTTGAATGGATTTGTAGTTGGTACCAGATCGACGGCTGTTTTGTAAATTTAGCCTGTAGGCTTCAAGGGGGTTGTCCTCGGATATTCCAGGAACCATGGTTGTAGGAGAGTGAGAACCGCAGTTGGGGAAGTGCACGAGGCTGTAGCTTCTTACACTGGCAGCACACCTAACATATGTGTGTGGCCGGGGTTGATTTGCGCAGACGCTAGGTCAACTTCCCCTAGTCACCAGCACATAGACGCTGGAACCACGACCTTGGGAATTAACGTCAACAAACATTTATGTACGACGGATTTGGCGCTCACTGAAGTGGATGATTTCGGCTGCCGGTGGCTTTCTTATTCCTCTAGATCGCAACTGCCCAAATCCGAATTGTTGTCCAAGGCTCTTCTGGATATCCCCCTTTCCAAAACTGCCGAACAGGAGGAAAGATTAGCGGGTCATCCGTTACCGTGGTCGAGAGCTCGCTGAATCTGGGCCCAGCAATTGGTCCGTCAGTTGAACGACAACGGTGGCGGTCTAGGGCGAAACGCGTCTGAAGCTGCAGGAGGAGTGGACCAGAGGACGGTCGGCATAGTCGGCAATGTGATCGATAATTTTGAGGAGTCTTTGGTATCGGGGAAGTGATTACATAATGTTTCTGCGACGTTGATGGATTCAAAAATTTATTAGAGCATATTTGCAAACCGTTTTCAGCGAGATTCTGGGCGTGGAGCAATTCAGTTTCAATCCAGTTTTCGCTGAGAACTCACTGAAAACGAAGTTGCAAATATGCTCTATTGAAACCCCATCAGCAGCCATCACGGACTTTTCTATGACTCGCAACTTTCGTAAAACAATGTTATGTCTCGTGAAGAAAGCGCAGAACAGGTCTCTGGCCCCTCGTACGAGACCCGGAAGCAGATGTACGACGGTTTCTCACAGGCAGTGGGAACCTTCGATGGGAAACTCATTCCTGAGCACAATGGATATTCGTCACGTCTCATAGACCGTCGCCATGCCAAGTCGCGTCGCTGTCCTTTTACTCTTAGGTCTCGGTGCTTCCGGTACGTTCGGCCACACGTCGTCTACTTAAACTGGGCTATGAACCTTGTCATCTACATGTCAGCTTTCCTCGGAAATGCGTGGAACGGTACAGCGGGTATGACAGCCCAACAACCAATGGCTATCCCAGCGGCCAAAGGAAGACGCCTCTCGGAAGGCGCTTGCGCTATGCACGGGCCTCTCACTGCTCCTGACCGTCATTCCCTTCACGTCTCGTTTCCGTTTGTCGAATGCTGTCCTACTGAAAGTTTGTCAAATGCTGTCCTACTGAAACTTTGACATTGGGCCAGGCTCATGGAGTAAATGAGGTGCCAAGCCCCCTCTGGATATTTGGACGCTCGTTGTCTCCGGACTTGCAGAAAACAGGGTTGACTTGTCTTCTTTTCCGATGGATGTATGTGATGTTATCAGCTCCCACCCTCCAGATATTCCGTCAGCTCAATTCAATGTAGATACTATCAACGAGTCGGACAAATTCTTCGCCGATGCGGGGCGGCTTGCGAACGATGTTTCGCAAAACCAGACGTTTTACACGGTCAAACCACTCCTCAACTTTTGGGGAGTGTTTACCCCAAGTGAAGAAGTGGGTTGCGTTCTGCCTTCCCCCGTTCGTCATGGCCCTTATATGTACATCGAAAGAGTGGGATCGGCGTTGGTGGTGTTCCCAAAAAGTGGGTTCTAATATTGAGATTTCTGACCGAAAACAAGGAGATTGATCAGTTGGCCAGTATGCCCTTTGGGCTTTATCGCGATGGCACAGAATTAAGGACTATCTGCTACGACAAACCCAAAGTCGCTCGCGCTGCATGCGACTCTATGCAAGATCAGTGTGACTATCCGATATTGGGTATGTTCCAAATGTATAATGGGAAATAGAATAATTAAACCTTTTCTGCAGGCAACGATCCACTGTACGAAGGTAGGTCTCTACGCGGCACCCCGTACTTGAGTGTATTCGCATGGTTTATTGATCCTATTTGTTTGCGATAGGCCTTGCCGGTGAATTCATGTACGTTCTTGATACGACCTCATCGAGATTTAGGGTGCTGATCAACGTCCCATCCCTGAGTAATCACCTCATCAATCCTGAACGGGCCCCTCGTTCTCCGCTACGAACTAGGCCATTCCATAATTGAAGTCGGTGAAGAATACGACGGAGGGCTTGCTTACTTCGGCGTTAATGCAGCTCATAATGCTTCCGAATTCATTCCATGGGCTCACTGGCTCTCTACCTCAAACACAGACACCGCACACGATGATCTCGATTCCGCTTCCACACCCAAGTCCGGTTTCTCGGGGGCTCGAGTTGAGCGTTCTGTGGTGCCTATGCAGATATACTTGCGGACGCTCCTCAACACCTCCCAATTCTGGTCCATCAACTTCACGTCCTCCGGGACGTACTCCTGACATCTTGTCCGATTCTCTCTCTCAGGCTTGATAGAGGCTTCGGACTTGCGTGTCGAGTTTGATGGAGTGGACTTAGAATGGGTGCCAAAGAAGGGACTCGGTTTGGACAGGTGGCACTATGATATTCATCGTGATGGAGGATTGAGTGGTAGTGAACATGAGCTCCGATTCACACTTGTCAACAAGGAGAGAGAGGGTGTCACACAGTTGTGCAGCGCGGAAATTCTAGAGTTCGGTGATGAGTCTGAGTACGATCTTCCTCCACTGCGAGTCCTTCCTCGTGTTCATATTATACAACAAGGTTCATCTCCACGCCAGGACACCACAGCCTCTACCCAACGCACGTAGACGCAAATACAACCTCCCATCCCCCACGCTCTATTCATCACATGAACCTTCAGATTCTCGGATAAGAACAATGCCTCTTACCGGCCCACAAACGAGGACTGCCTAATGTGAGTCGTCACCACACTCAACTTTTGTAAAGCCTGCATCGAAGGCCTTTGGCTCTCCCTTCTCAAACGTGTCAACTTCATCGACAACCTCACTGAATCCTGCTCTCGCGAGGACACGTCAGACACATGGAAAAAGACTCTCAATCTGGACCTCTTGCCCCTCGCTCAGTTCCGTGATGGCGACAGGATAAACCAATTAGTAACGAGGCATATACCATCATGTGGGAGAAAGACGGCGTTGCCGTTGACGAGTTTGCGAATAAAACGAATATCAATGTGAATGATGAAGACTCTGTTAGGCAATACGCCGTTTCTGTCGAATTTTCCACCGACGAGGTGCATGTTGATAAGGAGGGGCTACTAAAATCGAGTTTGCAGCACGATGTCACGAGGCGTTGTCGTGAAACCTTCTGAATTGCTTCATGTACGAATACACGCATAGAGAAAGAAAGAAGAGGCGGATTGGAACAATATGTTTTGAATACCAAATTCAAATGTAACAGTAGGTTATCGCCCGGAGGGCGGGAAGGGAATGATTACTCTGGAAATGCGAATTGTTGACTCGAGCTTATGTACGGAGGTTCTTTTGAGGTGTCGGTGGACGATGTACGGTGTGATGCAGGATGGACAGTGGACACAAGACTATCCTAATACCATGGCGAGAGAGGGGGGGGGGACGAGGTGAAAGATTAATGACAGACATGAAGCTAATTGTTATGGACTTCACCAGACGTCCATTAGGCTCTCGGAGTCATGGTTACCAGCCCGGATTCTGCAGATTGTATTCAGTTTAACCTTTTTCCATTTCTGTCAGACTTTTCTCTTTGTAAATACTTTTCTCCATCCCTGTTCCTTTTGTCATTTTCCTTATCAGAATTCCTTATCTGATTATCTTGTTTATCTGTAGCTTTTCCCATTATCCTTGATTATCTCCCACTTATCTTGTTTTCTCTGCTATCTGATGTTTCACCTCTGCCCCTGTCCTTCAGACATCCAGACACTTCATGGATGGACTCCTATTTCTAGTAACTTCACTGCAGGTATCAGTTTCATGTGTTCTTGTATTCTCCTTGGAGTAGCTACTATTATTTCTCACTTAACTCTTACTTCCAGACTTTATCCTGACTAGTAGTATATAAGTAATTCTACAACCATTTGTACTCCTCAGTCAGAATATCAACTTAGATTTTCTCCTGTCTCTCCCATTCTCTGCTAGAGTCTGCTCCTCAGCCCAGGCTTGTCCTGTCCTTGTCTGTTACCTGTCTGCTTGTCCACTCATGTCTATAGTTGGTCAAGTGAGGCCATCCCAGTATCAGAGGGGCACAACACATAAGTTGAAGCCAAGGCCTTGACACAGTGTCCACACACATCTGCCCTTGGCCACCTGTGGTCCACCCCTGTCCAGAGTCAGCTCTTAACAGGCTGAAAGTGCCTGGCTTGCCCAACATCCTTCCCTACTTTGCTACTGCTTTTTGCTTTGCTGCTATGGTTTGCAGAAAAACTGACTCCACCCTCATCTCCACTTGGGAAGCTATCTACCACAAAGTTTAGCATGATGAAGATGCATGTGTCCTACTGCTGGTGAGCAACTGGCTAACAGACCAATTCCCATTTGCTGTCCATGTCTGGACAAAATATTGGCCACCCAACTTGCCCACACACTCAGCATACTCCCTGTTTAGTGGTTTTTTGGCTTGGGCCACACACCCAGATGTTCACCTGACAATATCCCCACTGTTGGAGACAGTCCTAGTTGCCCAGGCACATAAGCAAATGGGACACTAGTTCAAAAAGTGCTCTCTACTCTTTTGCATGTAGCTCTACTCAAGTGTGATATGCAAGCCAAGTTCCTGGCCCAACTCCCCTGCCTTGTTTGCAAGAAACTGGTGGAACTATGCCCTCCTCCAAACCTGTATGCATGTGAAACTGCAGAAATTTTCACCTGCCATGCTGCCTTCATCTATGACAAGCAGCCTTCAGATGCTCAAAAACCCTACAAGTTCACCACTGACATTGACCCTTCCCTGCTGGTCCACAACCTTGGGCAGGAACAAAGTGCACTTTTTGTTGATGAGCAAGGCACCCTTGTTGCTGTTGTCATTCAGGAAGCATGAAGGGATGCTGGTGTGGTGTCTTTTGTGGACAACTCAATGGAAGAGACTGCAGATGCATACAAATATTAGGGTATACACTGTTTTACTCATTCAAACCAACAGAATAACTAACAGTGGGTGCACAATAGCAGTCCCAAGACCAAAGCACAGAAAAAAGAAAAGAAAAAGGAAACAAAACTAAAGAGAAAGGGGAGAGGATGGAGCTAGCTACAAGGCAAGCTAAGTAAAGTACAAAAGTCCTTTAATGAACATCCAGATTTCTGTGTAATTGTAGTCACTCTTGACAATTAAGGTGTCACATATTAAATTCATCCAAGGTAATAGGGCCTTTTTTCTTTTTTAAAAAAATCCTAGTTTATTGCAGTAAGACTAGCCCACTACAAAAGGGTGCATGATAGCAGTCCCAAGGTTATAGAGAGAGAAAGAAAAACAAACACAAAAGAGAAAAGGAACAGGTGCCCTAGACAACATGAATGAAAAGGTCATAATGAAACAGGTTACAGTCCCAACCAAAGAGGCAAAGTAAAGGAAAAGCATAAAGTGTTATAGTGAGGCTTCCTCAGTCCATAAGGAAACCTGATACGTGTTCAGGTACCATACTCTCCCCAACTCACACAGCCTCAAAATCCTCACAAGGGATATTGACCACATTAAAGCTCATGAGACCAAAACCTGTTCCACTGCGTTAGACTTCGTATCTGATGCACAACTTATATCTGATACTTTTCAATTACTACACCCTCTTGCTAAACCTGGGAATTGTATCCTTGATTCATTCCCAAACCAAATCTCATTCCACAAAATTCCCACACCTGTGGATGACACCACTCATGCCCGACATCTCGAAGCTGCATCAACAGTTAGAGATTGAGCCTTTTCTTCCTCCTCTTCCCTGGTAGTTGCTACAGATGCTTCTGTACCCACTTCCCCTCTCTTTTCTGCTTTATCCTCATACTTAGTTTTCAACTCTTCCGATACTGACATCCTTTCCTCTCGAACCCTCCCTTGTGGGGAAGTTCTTTCTTCAGATGCTGAATCATATGCTCTTCGTTTAGGTCTTACCTCTTCCATTTCTTTTGCTTCCTCTATGAAATGTAACTATATCATTGTCTTCACAGACTCTATCACTTCAGCTGAAAAGCTATTTAACTATAACCCTCATAGTGCTCATCAGGACTCCATCAGACTAGCTCCTATTATGTGTGATTGGCTCTCTTCATCTCCTCTCAACCAGATTGATTTCTGGTATATTCCTTCATCGGCAAAATGGTCCGTTCATCATAAGGCTCACTGCCTCACTACATTGCTCTGCATCCGTAATAACAAGCGTCTACCCTTTCGCACCTCGCTCAGATATGTCCACAAACACTATACTGACAAATGCCTATCCAAGTGGAATGACTTAATGTCATTACCATCTTATCGCAGCCATAACTGGCTCCAGTTACATTCCATGGATATGGCACCTATCAAACCTACATATGCCAACGGGGGCTCATGGATGAAATACTCTATGGGCAGCGACCACAATCTGTGTGCATGCTTCACGTGATGCATCACTAATCATGCACCCATCGGTGCCTTCAGAGAGCAGTTCTTCCCAGGGCACTACATCAACACCTGCACATGCAACGGCGAGATGCTCGAAACACATGAGCATATCTTATATGATTGTCCCAAATATCATCGTCCATATGGAGACCAGAACAACATGTTCTGGCTCCTGAACTTCCTCAAGGACAATCCGACTGCTTTTGCCTTCGCCAATCAAATTCCTCATGGACCAATCACCCTTGAACAGTACAACATGCATCATCTTTCAAGACAAGAACAACTTCATCTTCATGGAGCCCCAGATGTTCACTGAAGTCCTTCCCTTTCTTCTACCTTCTATACTATATCTAGGTAGCTTGCCTCATAGCTAGCTCCACTCTCCCCAATCTCTTCTGTTTCACTTCTGTTTTTTCTTTTTCTTTTCTTCAGTTTTGGTCTTGGGACTGCTATCATGCACCCTTTTGTAGTAGCTAGTCTATTGCAATAAAAT
>JAEUWS010000802.1:0-193060 GCA_018524945.1 Podaxis sp. C-F-92630
ACGCCTCTAACCCGGTTGAGCTTGAAAATGAGAAATCTGAGGATTTCGCGCTGTTCTTATCGGTGTTCTATAACCCGTCAGTACACTCCCCATAGACATGCGTATTTGAATCTCCACTTAACCATCTTTCACATAGGCACTATGGCGACTACTCAAAAGTAACACTCGAAAACTGGATCACAATCCTCAACTATTGCACCAAATGGCAATTCCCCCATATGAAAGAACTAGCTATCCGCCACATCGAGAAATTCGACATGGATCCCATCCGACGTATAAGATTATACAAAGACAATGACGTTCCAGAGGCGGATCTTTTACCTCTATACGTGAAACTTGCGTCCCGGGACCAATTCCTTACACTTGAAGAAGCCCACGTATTGGGTGTCGACACACTCTTTTTGGTACATCAAGCACGCGAACGTCTCCGTGTTCCACCTCCTGGGGCAAGTAAGAACCCTGTTAGCCCTGTACGCTCAGAGTACAAGGAGCCGGATATTAAGAGGATTGTCGCTTCGACTTTTAATATCCCTGTTTAGACGTATTGCTGTTGAGCTCAGGTAAAGCAGTACTTTGCTTTCTCTTCGGTGGGTTAGGCTTATGTGTCACATTTATCTATTTCTTGAATGGCAGCCCCTGCGATGGGATTCTTGTGGCGGAAGCACTGATCCTTGGTTGCCAGGAGAGGAGCGAGAGGGAAACCCGAGGAGCATAACAAGTAGCTACTTGTGTATAGTATACATTTTTGCATGTACCAATCGCATATTTTTGTCTTCGAGGATGACTCGAGTGTAGATTTGGAAGATGTTGTGTTGTTTCTTGCCGGCATGGAGTTGTTTGTCGAGGTGTAGTAATTCAAGGAGACGAAATCCAATCTAGTTCACAGGTTGAACTGCGCATCACATTTCTAGACTATATGCAGTTACCATAAAGCATGCAGTACATTAACAGGCGGTGTCAATAACTACCGACAGGAAAGGTCAAGTAGAGAGCACTGAGATGAGTAAAGAAAAATGATCATTGAGCGTTGAAGTCCCAAAATTGCAAGCGGAGAAAAAATGAAGTCGTAAAAGAGCGTTAAAACATGCACAAAAACCAAGGAGTCGGAAGGCATGCACGAGAATTCTACTCCTTCTTAACCTTGCCAGAATCCAACTGCACACCTTCCAACCTCTCAGGCACATCTCCCAGCCTCCGACCCACCTTGACCTTCTCCCCGACACCCACCACAAACTCAAAATCACTCGGCGCCTCAAACACAAGCACAATCGTACTCCCCAAACAGAACCCACCCATCTCCTGCGCAGGTTCCAACGGCTGCCCCCTCAAAATCGGACTCGCAAGCGAATACACAGCCTCAGTGTACGTCCCCACAGGCGGTAACCGTCCCCTCTCATTCGTCCTCAAGTCCTTGTCGAAATTAACCTTGATTGACCCGACATTCGTAGCACCCACAGGAACCATTGAGAAAAATCCGTATTTCCATCTACCCAGGAGTGCGACGCGTTCATTGAGAATGAAGAGGTTTTCGAGACGTTTGGCGATGTAAGGTGAGACGGAGAACAGTTCACCGACAAAGTGACGACGCTTTTCGACTACCCAGGCGGTAGGTGAGTGGAAGCGGTGGTAGTCTCCTGGAGCGAGGTAGATGACGGTGAAGAATAGGGAGTGCCCTGGACGGAGGGATTTGATGGAACCACCGGAGAGACGCCGTTCGAGGGAGGGTTTGACACCCATTTCAAGGGCGACGTTTGTGTCGTGTTTGATTGTTTCGGCGAGGTCTCGGTTGGGCTCAACGACACTGGCGTCAGTTTGGTCTCCGAATTTCTTGGGTTTCCCGTCTGTTGATTGTGTAGGGCTGGTTGGGGTGGAAGTACCGCTGGGAGTTGTTGATCCAAGGAGTTGGTCCAGTGAGTATTCGATGCCGTTCACGTTTGCGAACTCCTGATGGTTTACGGTCTCTGATTCCGGGTTATGAAAATGTACCAAGATGCTTTCGGGAGATCCGGGTCTCTCGACGCCCAAGAGTGCGTCTAAGGAGTATGTTATGCCTTTGACCTGCTCAACTCTCACTGGACCCAGTTCCCCGCTCCCATCGCCATTCACATCGACTCTGCCGAAGTGTAATATGGTTCCGTCGGCGGGTGAGACGAGCGTAGCATCGTCCACGGGGCGGGCGCCGACTTTGAGTTTGCGGTAGAAAAACTCGCCGAGGGAGGCATAGGATCTGAGGTCGGAGGGTTCAATTTCGTCGAGGTTGCAACCGAAAGCGTAGGCGTAGAGTTTGAAACCGTAGGGGCGGAACCAGATGGGGAGTTCGAGGGAGTTGACGTATCCCCAGAGGCGGGACATGTTCCGTAGGGGAAGAGCACCGAGGACGTGTACCTGTGATATTTGGATTTTTTTATCTTGGTTAGAAAGGGGCTCAAAGTGATGGTGATGATGATTGAGACTTGCCTGCCAGGGACCCTTGAGCTTGATGACCTCTTGCATGTTCTCATCTAGCTCGACTTCCTTCGACGCCCGCTTTGATTTTCTCCTGTACTGAATGGCGACCAGGAGCAGAGCGCCCACTGCTAATGGGAGTGGATACCACTTTGTCGGCGTCTCCGTCCAGGCATTCATGAGCTTTTCTGGATGTTCCAGTGCGGACGCATAAGAAACAGGAAAATGAAGGACAACACAGCACACGTACGATAAAGTGGAATGCCTGGCGGAAGACCACCTCCAGCGCCAGAACCAGCGCTCTCTGCTCCGTTCCTGGTAGTCGAGTAAGCCCTTCTAAGTCCCTGGTTCTTGACCGTCCGTATCAATGCAGAGGTCTTGTTGGTGCTGTGCACCCAACACCGGCTGAATGCCGATGATGCCGAAGCCGACGAGGCATTGAGGACTTTGGAAGCAGCGTAGAGGGGCTTCTTGCCCTTTGTGAGTATGTTTTTCCTGGAAAAGTACATGAGCGTGAGGGGGACGTTAGAGGCGGGGCATGTAAGTACGGGAGAGGCGGCGATGGGTGGTGGAAGGTGGTGGAAGAGAGAGAAACGCACGAGTGATTTGTCCCTGAATATCGGATTATTTGGGGGGTCACACGGGCAGCCAGCGTCAGCAACATGGCGCTATCTGCCTTGAGGCTTTTGGCGTCTGCACGGTGCACCGACTCTCAGAGGGACTAGTTGGGCGTTGGGGGGCGCTGGACACCCGAAAAAACGTATTTGGTGACTTGTGTGGAGTATTCTGCTATAAGAGGTACCTCAGGTCATTTGTCACCCGACTTCCGCTCTTCTGCCGGGACACTCGATTGGTCCTCTGTCTCGGGTTAGAACTGCCCAGAGTGCAGAAGATCACTGGATTTGTATTGCAATTTGGAACAGGGCTTCCGTAGCCAGTGATATACAAGGGTATGATGTATTGATAGATCTCTTCGTGTGACACCAACGCGCTATTCCTCTTCAACCTCGACCACAACATCAGCATGGCTGAACAGGGCAGCACGGAACAACTCCTGGAGCTGCTGCTTCAGCTCAAAGTAAGTTAAATCTACCACCAGCACGAGTGACTCAATAGATCGAAAGAATTTCAGAAAACGACTCCAACCGCTGCTCGCGGCATCCTCAACAGTCAACCCGCCATAGCCTACGCACTCATCAAGGTCATGGTGTCCATAGGCGCCATCAACGTCGAGGTTTTCCATGTCAGTCTTCACCCTATCCCGCATACCAAGCCACTGAATTTGCGGACGTACTCTTTCAGAAAACATTAGCTCAGTATCATGAGTCTAACGCACGAGGACAACCCACCCCAGCAGGAGTTTCCACAGTTCCACCTCCGGCAACATCGACGCCACCCATTGCAGCTCTTCCCCCACATCTTCAAACACAATATCGGACGAGCACACCTCCTGTGCAGGCGCCACCTGCGGCCGCGTATGGTTATCCAAATCAACCAGGATACCCACCTCAACCACAAGGGTACCCCCAACCAGGGGGTTCGGCTCCAGGATATGCTGCGTATGGTAGCCAGCCACAACCGCAGCCACAACCACAACCTGGGTACCCTCCATATCCCCCGGCTGGACCTTCAGCGGGATATGGTGCGCCGCCGCCTGCCGCAGCGGCCGGGGGACGACCGCAAAGTGCGCCTGCGATCAAACCTGAGATGTTGGCTGCGTTCCCAGAAGAACAAAAGGTGAGCTCGCTTTCGTGTTTCTTCCCTCGCCTGTCCCAACTGGAAACTCGCTAGGCTTTGATTATGCATGTAGTGTCGATGACGCCGGAGCAGCTGAGCAAGCTTCCGCCAGATCAAAGGACTACGTATATGCAAATTGTGAGATCCTTCAGGTTCTGTTGTTAAATGCTCTTGCTGACTCCTCTGTAGCGGGCTACGCTTGGAATTTCATGATAAACTACCCCTTAAAACTCATATTCATGAACGCTTCGAGGCCATCTTATGGCAATCATGTACTTTATAGATTACACGATTGGATAATAGACTTTGCACCCAACTACATGGTGATACGCGTTTTGATATTGAACACGTCGCGTGGGTAGATATTCCCACGACTACATTTCAGCTCCTTTATACTGTCCACGTCTACCATGTCGACCTCGGACCCGTCTTGCCACACCATCGTATTCGAGGGCGGCGCAGAGTATCCCAGCGCTCAGGAACTCAGATCTGCCCTCGAAAAGGGGTCCGATGAGGTCAAAATCGACACCTTGCGTAAAATCATTATATCGACCATCAATGGCAACCCTCAGGCAAGTCTATGCCTTGTCGTTCAAGAACGCAAATGCTAAGGAGACACATTCACCGTGCAGCCGACGTTGATGATGCCTATCATACAATATGTCATGCCTTCGCGGAACAAGCAGCTCAAGAAGCTACTACATTTTTATTGGGAGGTCTGTCCAAAGTATGATGACAGTGGAAAGCTAAAGCAAGAGATGATCCTCGTCGTGTGCGTCCTACTCCTTCCATACCATCCGAATCACCCCGACTAACCCCACCGCAAATCCAGCAATGCCATCCGTAACGACCTGGTCAGTCCACAATCCACATCTACCCACACTGACCCTTCGACTCATCAACTCTCAATCTCCTAAACTCACAGCAACACCCCAACGAATACATCCGCGGCGCAACCCTCCGCTTCCTCCAAAAAATTGCAAAGGACGCCGAACTCCTCGAACCCCTCGTCCCAACCTGCCGTTCCTGCCTCGAACACCGACACTCATATGTCCGCAAAAATGCAGTCTTCGCCGTCTACTCCATCTATCGCGAATTCGAACACCTCATTCCCGATGCCCCAGAGCTCATGTACACATTCCTTATCGCCGAGACAGATTCGACGTGTAAGCGGAATGCGTTTGTGTTCCTCGCGTATTGTTCGATGCAAAAGGCGGTTGAGTATGTGTTGAGTATATACGATACGATTCCTGGGTTGGATGAGTCGTTGCAGATGAGTATTATTGAGGTGATTAGGTTGGATTGTAAGAATGATTCGGCGCATAGGGTGCGTGTTTTGCGTTTATATGCGTTTCTGTTTTTCGCTGATGATGTAGTATGTGTAGGCGCGTTGGATTCGGTGCATTTTGGAGTTGTTGAATGCGTCGTCGCACGCAGTTAAGTACGAGGCTGCCACGACACTTACAACATTAACTCAGAATCCTGCTGCCGTCAAAGGTGTATCTTGCTGCCACCAACTCGTATTCTCTCCACTCACGTATGCATCTTTATAGCTGCCGCCGCTTGCCTGATCAGTCTCGTTGTCAAAGAGTCAGATAACAACGTCAAGCTCATCGTTTTGGATAGGATTGAGAATCTCCGTGAAAAACATGGTCATGTCCTTGATGGACTCATCATGGATCTCCTTCAAGTCTTGTCAAGGTATGAGTTAGATTTTGCATATACATTATATCCCCTTCATTTTCGTGCGTTGTAGTGCCGACATGGAAGTCCGTCGTAAAGCCATGAGCATCGTCCTCAGCGTGACATCAAGCAGGAACGTCGAGGAGGTCGTCCTCTTCCTCAAGAAACAACTACAGAAGACCCAGGAGGCCGACTTCGAGAACGTTCGTCCTACACATCCTCACAATTCCATGGTTCTTAAACTGTTTAACTAGGCCCCGGAATACCGCCAACTACTCATACAATCCATCCATGTCACCGCCATCAAATTCTCCGAAGTGGCAGCTAGCGTCGTACACGCACTCATGGAATTCCTTGGTGACACCAACAACCCATCCGCCCTCGACGTCGTCGCATTCGTTCGGTACGTTCCACCCTCCGCACCTCATATTTTCACATTGCAAAATATCACTCACACTCACCAAAAATAGAGAAGTCGTAGAGAAATTCCCTGGTCTTCGTCCGTCCATCTGTGAAAAACTCTACTCAACCCTCCCCGAAATCAAATCAGGCAAAGTCTTCCGAGGTGTCCTATGGATCCTCGGAGAGTATGTTGAGACTCTCCCAGCGATCAGTGATACTATGCGCGAGATTCGGAAAGTGTTGGGTGAGATTCCGATTTTGGCGTCGGAACAGCGGTTGTTGGACGAAGCTTCCGCTGGCGATGGTGCTGCAAACGACGAGGAGGGAGAATCGAAAGAGAAGGAGAAGAAGGCAAAGGCAGAGGGTGGTGGGGGTAGACCGAAGGTGTTGGCAGACGGAACGTATGCCACTGAAACCGCTTTTACGAGCGCTGCGGCTGCTAGATTGGAGGCTGTTAAGGCTGCTGCTAAGCCACCTTTGCGAAGTGCGTTTGGGTTGATATTTCTTCATGTTGATGCATTGATGATTTATTCATTCGTTTGTAGCTCTCATCCTCGGAGGGGATTTCTTCACCGGCTCGGTCCTCTCTTCTGCGCTTACGAAGCTTGTCCTTCGTTTTGCTGACCTCTCGACGGATGTGGCTGCTTCCAATGCATTGAAAGCCGAAGCGATGCTTATCATGACCTCCATTATCCGTGTTGGACAGTCCAAGTTTGTGACGATCCAGATTGACGAAGATTCGAATGAAAGGATCATGAATTGCATTCGGACGTTGAGTGAGTTGGACGTAGAGGGTCAGAAGGAGACTTTGAAGGAGATGCTTTTGGATGATACAAGGAAAGCTTTCGAGAAGATGTTGGGTGCGCAAGAGGTGAGTTGTGCATCCCGGTTGGTGTTCTTCAGTAAACGATGATGTTCTGATCAATGCGCTTTCCGGTGTGCAGAAACGCGCAGCGGAGAAGAAGGAAGCGGAGAACCCGAAACCTGCTATTGTCCAGGTCGATGATTTGCTAACGTTCCGCCAGTTCTCGAAGAAGACCGCGGATGATGCTATTGATGTGTGTCATTTTTTGTTATTTTTTGGCATCGTGAAGGGACATTCTAATGGACTTTGCCTGGGCAGTATGACGAGGATGTTGGTCGAGCGACTGGCGCTGCTGAAGTCCAGGAAGACTTCATGTCCAACCTCAGTCGTATCACACAATTGACCGGTTCGTCACATTCTCCTACTCAATCGCTCATGTTCTGAACACCACTACGACCACCATAGGTTTCTCCGACCCCATCTATGCCGAAGCTCTCGTCAAGATGCACGGCTTCGACATCCTCCTCGGTAAGCTCCCTCTTGTTCCCCCTCCCCCACACCACACTTACACCTCCCCCCAAAATCTCCAACAACCTAGACGTCCTCCTCGTCAATCAAACCCCAAACACATTACAAAACCTCTGCCTTGATTTTGCCACCCTCGGCGACCTCAAGATTGTTGAACGTCCCTCAGTCTACACAATTGCCCCGCACGGCTTCCAAAGCATCAAAGCGACGATCAAAGTCTCCTCGACCGAAACCGGCGTCATTTTCGGAAGCATACTCTGGGAGGGTCCCAATCTCTCGGAGCAGTGTGTGATTCTGAATGATATTCATATCGATATTATGGATTATATCAAGCCGGCATATTGTAATGAGGCTCAGGTATGTGCTTTGCTCCTTTTTTTGTTGGGACGTGAGGGAAGGGACTTCTTGTTGACTCTTGTTTTTTCTCTTTGTTTATAGTTCCGCAGCATGTGGACCGAGTTTGAGTGGGAGAATCGTGTCAATGTCAATGCGACGGTCTCGTAAGTGCTTTGCTTGCTATCCCCATGCTTTGAACTATACTGATTTAGCTTCAGCGATCCTCGTGAATACCTCAAGCATGTGATGAAAGTGACAAACATGTCTTGCCTGACACCAGAGGGTGCTCTCTCTGGTGAATGCGACTTCCTTTCAGCAAACATGTATGCCCGCAGCCTCTTTGGTAGGTTCCTGTAACTTTCCCCCCTCAACTATCACCTAATTTACACAACTTTAGGTGAGGATGCCCTCGCCAACCTCAGCGTAGAACGGACAGAGGCAGGAACTATCACGGGACATGTTCGTATCCGCAGCAAGACGCAAGGTATCGCGTTATCGCTTGGTGACAAAATCACAATGGGTAGGCTCCTGCTTCCATCGATGCCACGCCACATTCTGATGTTGCTTCAGCCCAGAAAGATAACAAGCCCCTCTCCGTCTAGCGCTTGTATTCTTAGATTAGTACAATTCATTCTTTCTGACAAGACCCCAAGAGCTGGTGACAGCGGCGATCAATTGAGTCAAGAGATTTGACACGATGCGTGCATAAACATACAATTCTGTCTAATGTCGGTACATTGAAACTGCAAATACTAATGCAAGCAAAGGGAGGGTTGGGTAATTTGTACGTTGAGCTTCGAGATTGTGCCGGGAAGGTATGGACACGGATATGTGAAGCGAACAGACTTGTAAAACTATGGAACCGCGACAATTTAATGAAGGAAGTCAATAAAATGAAAATAACAATAGAAATGCACAGTGCAAAAATTATTGATAAAGGGAGAGAAAATGTTGGAAAATGCGCGAAGAGTGGAGGAACCTTGTGAAGCATGCTGGTAGTCCAATTCAATGTTAAACCTCGATATGATTGCGATGTTATTTGGGCTTTTGTCTTTTTTAATTCAAATGGGATGGCCGTTGATTTTGAGGGTTCAAATGCAGATGACTGATGATGCAGATCGATAGAGTAGGAAGGCAGGCCGAAATATCTTGCAGAAAATTTGATGTGTCGAGATTACTCCAGGGTGATTTTGAGGTAAAGAGAACCTTAAGGGATGAGTTCCGTCTAGTAGCCGTAATATGCGCGCTAGAAGGGTGTTTGTGGCGTCAGTGGTTACGAAAATACCGAGGGAGAAACCCAGGAGAAACCTTACCATCCGATCACTTTTGTTAGGCACAACTGTCAGCGAAGCACCGTAACGATAGATGGGTTACGACTCACAACAACCAGATGACCTTTGAGCCTGTCTTACAACCGCGCAAGGTAACGATATGGCCCCTGATACACTCATATAGAAGAGCCCTTTGATCCTTGTCGGCCTGAGGAACATCAGGTACGTTGTTCAATGAGTAAGATCATTACTCACCGTGGGTAAAACACTGGCGATAAGTTGGCTTCCAGTGACAGAAAGAGCAAGGTCAACGATCATTGCACGACGGGCCCTATGCTCAGCTTAGGTGATGACTCCTCCCGATCGGCAAAGACGAACGTACCCTTTCGCTGGCTCGCACATACGCTTGACCACCCTGTCAAGAGTCTCCTTACCCCCTTCTTTCAAAGCTTTGGTGACGGACTTGGAGCCCTGTTCATTAGTCGCAAACTCAAGCAGGCCTTCCAGAAGGTGGTCCAGGGCCATGCAACGGTGCTTCTCGGAACCATGTTCAAGGACTGGTGGAGCCTCAGGTGCGCTCCTGTAAGACGACACTGAATGAACGCACTGTGCTGGATGCAGTATGATCCCCATTGATTTTTGGCAACCTCGCTAAATACGGCTGCGCCTTGGTTCAACAGTTCATCAACAATTCCATCCTTGGCTTCAGGTTCGAGATTCTCGAATGCATGCTGAGAAAGAGGTAAGGATAGATCCCAGGGAACCTTCTTGAAACGTACTTGTACTACGAGAGATCCGGTTTCGTGGCAAGCCAATGATGCCCACTTTCCTTTGAGAGACTTGTTTACGCTAGTTGAACCACTTAGTGCATATCTTCGGGATAAAGAAGCTAGGGACTTGCAAAGCAAATATAGGAGGAGCAGGTGGGGTCCACGAGAGCTCCATGATCTGCCAATCATGAGTCCGAATACTCGGAGGCGAAGTAAGCTAAAGAACCTTGCTCCAGACATGGGACGCGTGCTTGTTTACCAGAGTCTGGGCGGGATCACCGAGAAGAAGCTCGGAGACAATGAGAAGTCGGATGTCTTCCTCGCAGTCGAGAGCCTTTTGAAGGACGTGGCAGCCGTAGCAGTTGGTAGCAAGGTCAACGATGCGACCTCTACAAGTCTTTCAGTATCAGGTACCTGGACAAACGATGAATGCGCTTCACCTCATACAACTAACAATCTTCCTTCTTTCTTCAGCAGTAGAAGCCGCTTCAAGGCATCGCTGGACAGCCCAGTTTCCGAAACTGAAACGTATTAGGACATGAACAACAGAAAATGCGCATATAACCAACTCACCGGTGAGCCATCATCTCAAACCCGCGAGCGCATATAGCGTCAACAATTTTTGAACGTTCTTCAGCGTCTGCGACCTTGAGCTTCTGCTGGAGAAAGATGGAAGCTTGTTGATCCGATGACTTGATGATACGAGAAACAAAGACATGATACGGCGGTGACGAAGAGGGGTGGAGGAGCGACAAGAAATTAATCGGCTATTTTCATCTGTCAGCGAGTTTCTAGATACCAAGGAATTAGTGCTTACCTCGTGAGTGGCCTGCGATGGCTGCGATGGGGAAGGTTGCTGATGGTTGAGCGTCGAGCGCACAGGTTCATGGTGGCTTATCTGATTCAAATTAAAGTCTAAAGCTGACCTCTCGCTAAGAAGGCGCCAGTCGGGGTGCAAGGCTAAAGGTTGTTGGGAAAGCGGCTGTTGAGTAAGACGCCAGTCCATTTGCGGAACTCGAGTCGATTCAACGCGTCGTGGCAATGGAGAGCTATAGATCGACTGCGAATGAGAAGGAGAGGCATTCGGAAAAAGATTGTGTAAGTTGTAGCTGTGTGGTACAGGAGTAGGTGGTTCAGAGAAGGGTTGAAAAGGGGGAATGTTAGAGGAAGAGGAGGACTGAGGCAAGTTGCAGCGAAGGTTCCCAGCGCCGGCTTCCAAAGATTCAGCTAGTTTGGCGGGAGTAGTCTGTTGTTCGAAAAGCAAAGAGGAAGACGGCATCAAAGAGAGGTTATGGACCGCGTCATACGGGAACTGGCCAAGATTTTTGGGGTCGAACTGAGCTCGAGCAGGCGAGAGGTCCGTCGGAGTCAGCAATGGCGACGATACGGATGCAGGAGAAAAGTCAGGAGAATTTTGGTTTACGTCAAGATTGAGTTGAGGCTTCTTGACGAAAGGGGCAGGCGAATTGAGATTAAGAGTGCGAAGGAGTTGCTCAACATGCTAGAGAACAACGGCGATTGATGAGAATATGCGCCTCCCGATGGGGTATTGAGAGCATATACTCACTGTATCTTCATACTCTGAGCTGTTTCGCTTCCTACCGTCGCCGATTGCACCGATGTCCTTGGTTGAATGGGTCATCGAGTTCAACGACCCAAAGACATCTTCACGACTGATTAACGGCAAACTAGTAGGCTTTTGATAGGTGGAGACACCAAGGAAACTGGTAGCATCCCTTTCTGCAGGACGAGAGAGAGAGTCTAAGGCTCTAGGCCAGGCGATTTCTGACGGCTGCGATTGAGGAGCCCAGATGGAAGCACCCAAACCAGCACTCGACTGGCGTGAACGAGGAGGGCTGGAATCGTACAGGGTCAAGTACTTGGAAGAATCCTGAGGAAGAACCATAACTAGCTGTGAATGGAGATGATGGTGGTAAAGAAACAAGAGCCAACAACCGTTGCTTTGAATTTTTTATACACAGCGGGGGTGCGTTGCTTCTCTCGAGGCTTTTGCATCACATTCCATTTTAAGCTACATGCCTACCTCAACAAGACGACGTTCCCACGACTCACGTAAGCTGTAGGCGCGAGCACGGTGCTCTCGACAGAGCTCGAAGTGGAGAGGGGGGGGACAGCAAAGCGTCTGGCAAGTAGTGATGTGTAGCTTTGAGGATTGTAGGCCACTAATTATGTCAGGGTCGACTTGGCATCGTGACGGCACGGCTGGAAAGCCAGAGTCGAACCGGATGCAATATCCTGCGCCACGCACGTCCATCGGACTTGCAACTCGCCCTGTGCTAATGATATCACCGACAACAAGCCCAAGCGTGCCTTTCAAGTATCTCCAACCCAAAGCGAGTTATCTCAATTCACCATTCGGGGCTTACTGACGCGGCAATTCAGTCGGCGTTCCAGACAGGTTCATAAAGGCGAAAGCTCCCAATTCATAACGCCTTTCACGCTGCACGGGTGGCAACCTGCCAAGAGCAAGATGATTAAATTTCTCCGTCCAATACCTCGTTCGATCCAGGGCTGGCGGAGAGATTGCTTTCTTTACCCGCAGATCTAAGTAGCATCCTACCATCAGGTCAACGGGCTGACAAAGAACAATGAAGAACATAGCAAGGATACTTCTCCCGGCTGCGGCTAGAACAAAGGCTAAGGGTGCACAAAGGAGGTCTGTTGCTTTGTACACGGCCAATTCAGTAAAGCGGATATGAAAGAGAACGGCCCTTGCCAAATCAATCTGCGTTCCTGACGTCGAACCAAGCAACAGAACTAGGCCAGCCTTGCTGTAAGCTAGCAGAACGGGCAAAACATCATCCGCCAAACGAACCCAATCCCTTTAACATGTGCGGCGGAGTGGACCATTCTGACGTGAACCGACGTCCGAGACAAACCCACGGTTCGAGCGGTCCGGCCCTATCAACACATGCAACAAGCCACCTTTCAGTACCCCCACCAGCAGACCAGAAGTAAAGTTCACCATCACCATTGTTGCCACCGCACATGAATGGGGCCTAGCTTGACGTTCATCCCGGTGTCTAGATCTCACCCACATGGGGGTCATTTGGACACATTCCTGAGTGCGGGCAGTACATTTATAGCACACCCCTGTATTTCCGGAATAGCACGTCAAAACCTCTTTATAACATCAATTCGAGAACAAACAGCAGAAATCGCGCATTTCTCGTGACGATACTTGGGCATAGATCCCTGTGATTCTCAATAAGTGCGAGGGAAAAGGACGTAACGGATGCATTCACCATATGTGTTCTTGCTGTGTGCGAAACGAGGGGAATGAGATTGGGGTATCATGGTATGGGGTGTAGTAGGTCCATATAATATCTATTCGAGGCATAAGTTCAGAGCAGCGCAAAGAGGAAGGAGGATCGGCGGGTGTAGGGACTGAACCAGAAAAAGTGTCCGGTGCAACGAAGTCCTTCGACCTAAGTCCGTTGAGAGAAGATGGGCGATCATAGCGTGTGGCCGCCACTTCCCTGAGCTTGTGGTGACCAAAGAGTTTGCAAATAACTTGGGTGTTTCTAGGCCTCGAGCCAACAAAGTTCGAATCAGAATGTGGGGGGGTGTTTATTGGCAAGACTGCAGCTATTCCGAACCCCATTAGAAGACATCTTTTCTCGTTCAGCGGTTTCAGCGGGGGGTCCAGCGCCCTGGACACTTGAAGAGGATGATGATGAGCTAGCGATGACAAGTCGGCTGACTTGAAGGTTTAGATAGAAGTCCCTCGAATTGGGAAGGCACTGTATTGACACCTCGGTCAAGAAAGGGACCGGTAAGTGACCGGACGACATAATCGCGGTAGCAAATCAGCTTTCAAGCCACAAACATCCGCTCTTCGTCCGTAAGCGTGGACCTAATAAACCACTATTGACCTCATCTTGGAGAAGAGATGTCGTACCAACCATCAGTCCCCCAAACTTCAAAAAACACCTAACACGCTCACCAAACAGCTCTGCAAGAGTGAGTAAGCATCTCCTCGGAAATCCAAGTGACAGAATCAAAGGCGAGGGTCACTCCAGCGCTCAAACCGTATTCGCGCGCAGGTAATTCGTAGACCATTACGACCTCAAATGTCACATCTGCCGGGTTCGGCTGACAAATCAGCCCGACGAGAGCACGACCCAAAAACAGTGTACTTACCTTCCATAACTGGATAATTGTGTTGGATCGTCGCCCCCGCCCACTTCTCGAGTTTCCCGCTGGTTCCAGCTTCGTCTGGGTGGCACCCTGAGAGCCTGAGAAGGCATAGAGGGGTTGGGCTGGGAGTTTGCGTTAGCGCCTCGGACCACAGAGTGGGGAGCCGCCGGTGGGCTGGAACTCACTCTGTGGATTTGTAGGCCTATGCTCTCAGGATTGGATTCACAACGAATGTATGCAGATGGTCGGAAACCAATATATTGGAAATAAACTACCGGAGAAAATAAGCGCGGGAGGGAGGGACGAAGAGAAGGAAGCGTGAGTATGGCTAGTGTCGTAGTGCTAGTCGGATGAGGGAACGAAGAGAGAAGCAGTTGTGCCACCCTTGCTCTACTGGACGCTGGGTGCCGGCAACCTCCGTTGGTTGGCACTCTAGCTCAAGCAGTGCTACAGTTTTGTTACCAAACACGAGCATAATTCTAAATCACATATAGTCAACTCTGTCATAACCCATGCTCTGCAATAACCTATAGCTCTCCCCAGGGACAAAGTCGGCTTGAGTCCCCTCTTATAACTCATGCTCTGTCATGTCTCATAACCCGAATACAGGACAAAGTGCTATGGGTTGTGACAGAGTTGACTGTAATGTTTTACGATCGGAGCGAACTGAAACTCAGGCACAACGAAATCTGCGGGAGCGGGTTCTGTTCAATTATAAGAATTGTATAAGGCTTATATCCACAGCGCTTGCTTTCATTATTAATTGCAGCCTCGGAAAGAGTTTTTAATTGCAATGTTTAGTCTGATCGGGCTAAGCAAAAAAGGGGACCGTGCCACAGAGATCTGCGACTCCGAGTACGGAAGGTAGTGGCGCAGTTCCGTGATATACCGTTCGAGAGGTTGATCAAGTCCTCTGAAACTACCGTCGCTGCTCAGTGATGTTTCCCATACGACCTCACGATATTCACGTCATAAAGTCGCTTCTCAGCTTATCCATCAGATCCCACGTTCGTCAAAAACAGATAGAAGAATCTCGACGCGAATATATGATATATACTATTTCCCTCTTCTAGAGCTCCAGCAGACGTTTTCCCGGGATCGCCATCCTTGCCTGCGAGACATCCTCTAGTGGAAGGCTCAAGAAGTCCGTTTCGGTAGAGTAAAGAACCCATCTTTGATGCTGATGTCTAGCATCGACTATTCGCTAAGCGCCACCGTTGGCAGGAAACCACCACTGGAGATACCTTCCCCGGAGGCTCAACTGTCGATCCCGGTTGTAAGTAACGACGTTGGTTATCATCTCAGGGCGCCATGCCAAGTATAACACCTTCCCTCGCACTTTACAGGGCTTTACAATATCAACGATTGCGGTCCTAAATTTGGCAGCACGGAGAGGTTTGCGCGACGAATATAGTTCAAAACGATGCGGCCTTGGCCGACAAAGAAAAGCTGTGGTTACGTCGTGCGAGAAGTGCGGCGACGGAGGAGCTATTACAGGTATACACATATTCACACATATACCTTGGTCCTTACGAGATAATCTATCTTCTTATCTAATTCCCTTTGCGATTGGTTATGGAGCGAGCATCGTGGCCCCTTGCTGTCGCCTCGCTGCCAATAAGTTATAGAAAGTCAATCAGACAAATTAGATGAATCCTCGCCCATAACTCCTCACGGATACCCATACATATCTTTTCTAGAAATATCCCCGTGTAACAGGCAGGACCTCAGTGCTAATATCTTGCCGTCGGCCTAGATCGCTCGGGTCCGTTTAATGCGGTACTCGAGGACGACACTGTAGCCCCATTATCGCCCGTAATAGACCCCTTGATACCAACCATCCTTCCCTGGGCACGATCAACGCCACCAAACACTTACTGTAAAGGGGAATTCCGGCCGCATATCACACATCCGATTCTAAATAAAACCCCCTCTCGATGAAACGTTGCCCAACCCTCGGGAGCAGTCAGAGGAACTCCGTTTTAACTATAGAGCACATGAGCCTCAACTTTACAGCATGCGTGGGTGACGAAATCCCGCCAAAGAGGCTCGTAACACAAGGGCAGTAGTGAGTGAGAGGAGCCACCGCAGCGAAACTCCGGCTGTCGTGATTGACTCGAAGTTCTCTCACTCCTCTTAGTAGACGGGCGTGTCATCCACGTACCCGTAGAACGCTGTATACGGAGTCCAGCTCGGGGTGGCGGATTCATAATGCCGTTATCCTATGCTAATTATGGTGAAGTTTTGCGTCCAAAAGTACGGGAGAACGCCGTCAGGCGGAATGACCAACATATATCGATATGTATAGGTATCCCTAGTGTAGAGCGTGGAGTGGCGATTACTAAATGGACATGGTAGTGAATGGCACTTACGGGGAATCTGAGTATGGATAAGCCGCTGGCGGGGAAGGGAAGTGTTCTTTGAATGATAAACGGTACTGGGCGCAGCAGAAAAGGTCGTGTACATGGGAGAAGTGTTGTAAAAAATGGACAGAGAAGGTGTATATATAACATCAATGACGACGGAGCTACCATGTTTCACTGCCTAGGCGAGTTCGGCTCCAGACGCAGAGGAAACGCGTGATAGACTGATAGAATGCGGTAGGGACGATGATTTGCGAAGCTCTCGCAGATACAGAACCCGAGAGATGTCGTCAAGGACATCAGGATGTTGTAGCAAGGATTATGAGTTTGTCGCCGAGTAGAGACCAGTCTCACGGACGTTCACCATGTCTGCTGCAGTTTGGGGGGAACGACCAGATGGTTGTTAGTAGTGACGGATCTGCATCAGTGACGGAGGTTGAGACGGATTCGGACATAGATGCGGTAAAGGGCGATAGGGAGAACGGTTGTGAGGATGGGTGGTGTCAGGAGATTATTCGAGAGGTCAGCAGATGAAGAAGAGCGCAACCAGCGTCATGGGACAAGCGGGAGGGTACGTGAAGATAGTAGACAAGATGTAGATCGCCCAAATATCTTGATCAGGATGACATTCATTGATGATTGATCGGACAAGTGTAGTTGACAAAAATAACCCGTAGGGGTAGGCGAGTACGGGTACAGAGCTTGGCAACGCGCGTGGTGGACGAGGACGAGTCGGGATTGAGCCGAGCTGGAGAGGGGGTGAAAGGAAAGGAAGTAGGTGCAGCATGGGTGTAGTATGGGATGAGGGTGAGCAGGACAAAGTGTTCCCGCGATTGTGCGAGCTGAACTGGTTTGAAGCGGCATCTTGCGGGGGCTTACGTTTGTGGGCTCGCGGGGATCAGGACGAGTGGATAGGGACACGGCGATCACGACTGGGCGAAATCGAATGGTGACGTTGATCGGATCTGAGTTCGAGTCGATATCGAGAGATTTATACGCACTCACAAGCACCTCAATCCGCCATGGCCCTCTACTCCCCCCTTCGTTTCATCCCCACTGAAATCCTCTCCAATATTGCAATATTCCTCGCCTGTTCCAACCCATTCACCCCGCCACGAGATCTTCTCTCACTCCAGTCCACATGCCGCTACCTCAAAGACTCCCTCAATTGCCATCAGAATCCGTCCGTCTGGGCCGCCGCCTTCCGCTTCCGCTTTGACCATGGCGCCGTCCTCCGTCGTAATTTCCACCCAAACGGTCGTGACTACTGTGACCAGCTGCGTCATTACATCGACGCCCTTGTCGCCGTGCGCACGCTGAATGTATTACGGGACGATATAGAAGACGTTTTGCGCACAGTGTATGTGATGCTATTGGACAACAATGGGAAGAATAGAACCCAATTGGAGGCGGTGGGGGTGGATGTGTTCATGGACATCTTCATCCGGGGACGGCTGTGGTCGCGGGCACAACTGCACGAAGGGTGGCCAGAAGACAACAACGCAAACGCGTTTGCGCTGTGGATTATGTGGATGCTGACGACACCGGAGAAATTGCAACAAGAGACGATTGTGCACCGCGAGCAGATAGTGGGACTCGTTCTACCCTTTGTCCTCAACCCATACCGCTACCATCAGGCTGAGGCTCCACCGGGCCACTTCCATCTACCCCTGTCTTCAGACCGGGGAAGCGTGATGATTCCCCACTCACAACATTCCGCCCACGGCCCGTATCCCGTCTACGTCGACCCCTCTCGGGAAGTCCCCCTGCCTTACTTCGGAGCCCTCCCGCCGTTTTCCCCGCCGCCCATCACCACCGCTGCAAAGCTTCTTTACTTTGCTCGACGCGAAATCATCCCCTTTTCCGTGCCCAGCCATATTCCGCGGACGCGTGCCGAGGCTCCTCCGTCAACGGCACCCACTCCCACGCAAGAGGATTTGATTGAATCAAACACCCATCGAGGTGCTGTGCCTCCTATCCGTATTACGTGGGACTGGGAACAGGGTCGCAAACTCGTTAATAGCGTTCCTCTTCACTCTGGTCCTAACATTGACCACAGCGGGCAATGGGACTCGGACTATTGGCGCCGTCGCCTCTGCGGTAACGCTTGGCGAGCTCAGCCAAAGTGGAGACCAGACAAGGTATACTTGCCCGGTTCGATGGATGGCTTATGGCAGGGAAGGCTAGTCGTACGTCCCATTCTCCTGCCCTCGGGTCCGCGCCAACTGACACTTTCTTTGAGTTTCCCCTGGAACAGGCCATGCAACATCTCCTCCGCCATTCCTCGTATCCGCAGCACCAAAATTTTAATGAAGTGTCCCTCCGACTCATCCACCAACCCTTCTTCATGCGTCTGAAAGAGTACCACGCAGTCTCCATGAACCAACCCGCCCCCTTTCCACCTAAACTAGCTCCATTTCCGCAGGAGAACGATGACCTCAGTGAATGGTCTGACCTATCCATGCGCAACGCGTGGTTCCCAGGTGCCCTGGGCAGCGTCAATTTCGTAAACCATCGTCATCCCCCGCGCAACTCTCTCCTCTACACCCCACCCGGCGAACCCAAGAACGTTCTCCTCACGATCGAGGGTCACAGTCCTGCACCGGGCACCGTCCCAGCCTCATCTTACCCTCAAGAGGCCGATGCATGGCTCTATCAAGTTTTCAATCGCAACCTCGACGCGAAGCTCCGAGCTCAAGCGGAGAACGAAGGGATCGAATATTGTCATCCGGGGCATGAGAACTGCGAGATGTGCCGTGAACGCGAGGAGTTGGTCAGACGGGGAATGGAGCTGGATGATCGGGACCATGAGTTGATTTCAGAAGCGTACAGGGAGGATTGGAGGTCCATCGAACGCATGTTTGAGAATGTAGGTCTCGGCAGGGACCAGACGCGTTCGGAGGATGACATGGATGAAGACGAGGATCTCGGGGAGGATGAAGCAGATGGTGAAGCAGAGTTCCTATACGATCCGAACGCCGACACCAAGTTGCGAGGGCGCCCTGTTCGACGTGCAACGGATAGAGCGAAGATCGAAAAGTGCGATGGCATCAGGGACATTGTTTTCTGTGGCACTGTACGTATCGTCAACCCTCCCATCTTCTCGTGCTTGCTATAGAGATGCTTACGATGGTAATAATGCAGACCGATCGTCGCCACGAACTCGCATGGGGCAATTTTACATTCTATGGTAGGGTCAGGCCATGGGATGGGTTGATCGGTATCCTCAGGCGTTCCGTATGTCTTTCTTCCTTCCATTCGACCTATCACCACATAATTGACGCTGCGCAGTACTGGCCCCGACAGAACTTCATCTTCTTCTACGGCTACCTAGTCGGTGGCGAAACATTCGTCGGAAACTGGAGATTCGCAGCCGCAGATCCGAACCTGCCGACTTGAGAGAGTGCATTCGTTATGAGTAGGCGGAAGGATGACGAAGGCAATGGTGATAGTGGTGATGCGTGACTCGTATGTCATCTGAGGTAGCCATGTGTGGGGTGGTGTGGCGAACGCTGGAAGCGTGTTTGGTAGGTGTGATTGGGGAGTTTGCTCGCTCGTGAGTCATCGCCGCTTCGGGCTCTGTAAAATGATCGAGTCAGGTTTCGGATTCTTTCTAGCGCTTTGCGCTAGGGAGTTTCGAGTCTCATGGTCGCTAGATACGCGATATGGACTTTTTCTCTGATAAAAAGTGCGCAAAGCGCCATTGGTTGCGGTTGCGCTGCGGGGTTACTCCCAGTTGGTTGGATGCCCCTTGTGATTTTATGCTTGGTTTCATTTCTCGCGTTCCGATTGTTTGTTTTCCATTCCCGTTTGTCGGCGACGCCTCGTTCTTCGCACACTGTTGTCAGCCTGCATTCCTCGCGTCGACTTGCGCTGTTTGTTTTGTTGTACTTTTTGTGACCTCGCACTTTGTACACTTGATTGATACCAGCTACCCATGTTTTTTTTCTACTTAGAGTTCCCTGTATACGCAACCTTTCCTACATACACCTTCTCATGCATTCATACATTCAAACATCCTCTTTCGAACGATTGCTACAGTTTACACTTACACACGTACCGATTACCTCGCTCATACATGCCATGGACCTGCATTCAATACATGACATCACTTTCTTGTGTTTCGCCGAATTTGACATTCAACATTCACAAGCCATGTTCGAACCAACTAACGGGCTTCATCTGTTCACCAGAAGAAAGTCCGACATACATGAAAGACGGAGATGAATTCATTTCAGGCCCACTAGAACTGTACGAGCATTTGATATCATACGATCGTGCGAGGCACTACGAGTTCATATCTGCGGCAAGAACGGCACTGGCACCTAGTGTTGATACTAGTACATAACGAACAATGGTGCGAGTCGGAGAGTCGGAGATTTGGACGCGTTTAACGTATTGAACTCTCGGCTTCCATTCTACAGACCATGGTATGATGAACTGAGCGGCAAGTTTATTCCAAAATGCGTGTGCGTATGGCACAACGTGTCGGTGTGTCTTACTGTTCGGGAGGTTTGTGGGCATATGCCACATTACAGAGGGAATCGTTTGTGAAGTCGCTATGAATTTCGTTTGGAATCATCGATCAGAGTGAAAAGTGATAGACTTTGTCATTTCCGTTTTGCAAGACGGATGATGCTCACGCCGAGTACCTGGAATACAGCCTTGCGGGTTTTATGCTTTGCGATCGTGAATTGCTAAACGTTGTCTGATCCATACGTCCAGTTGCCTTCCCCGGGTGCCCAAATCCGAATCGCGAGTACGGAATGGTGTGCAGCATCGAAGTCAACCGACTTGGATAGGATAGCTGCTTTACGAGTTCTTTGAAGCTTCCCTGTTTGGCGAAATGCGAACTTGGGGAGTGCAATTTTGTAGAAGTGGGAATGAGTAAGACTTCAGGTAGAGTTAGGCTTTACTTAGAGAGGACGTCCGGGACGTCAGAAGTTGCTTGGTTGATGGAATTGCGAGGGTCTGCATCTAGTGTTTTGTGTTCATGTTCATTAATGTCGGCCGACGAACTTGTCGGAGAATGAAGCAGAGATAAACCATCTCGGTGCAGTCTGTCCCAGGATGAACGACGAACCATACTGTAACGGTAAGAACAAAAATGCAAAACGTTACGAAGCCTAAGTAATCGTTGCTTACGTCTGGCTTCTGACTGAATGCCTCCTTTTAGCCACACATCCCCATCAAGGACAAGGGACTAGGAAAGGGCGACTGGACGTTCTAGCAGCAAACCATCGATTATTCCCAGCACGCCAACAAACCGCGGTCAGGAAGACGTCTTACTCAGAGGAAACTGACGGCAGGGGCGTATATCTTGGGAAACGGGCTTAGAAGCACGGCATACCCAGGCTTTGTGGAGCGATAGCTAAGGTCCTTGTACTTGGTGAGACTGCCGAAGACACGAATTTCGGAATTTCGGAGTTTATGGACATTCCTCCGACCCTACCAGCTTGAACCACTTCCGCATCTGCCTTCCGGGTTTAAATTTCCTATGAATCATTGATGAGAACCGAAAGAATAATTGGTAACGGAACTATCCAGGAACTTGACGCGAATAGTTATGGATAGTTATGGACGGCGCCTTCTCGAATTCCAGTAAATATTCCAGTGTTGGCAGCCTGTTCCCTATCACTTGTCGGTGAGAATAGAGAACAGTCAGTAATGGAAGTATCCAGGAACTTGACGCGAACTGTTATCAGTGCCTTCTCGGATCCCAGCGCTCCAGTGTTAAGAGGGAGAAGAAGGGAAGCGTAGAATCTCGTCCACCATGCGGCACAAGAAGGATGTCATCATCATGCTTAATAATGCAAACCTGAATTTACTTCTTTGTTCTGGTTTTGGGTTGTTGGTTAAAGCATAAGCGCCGTGATGCACTGTTGTATGATTTAGCGTTTATTACTCACCAGATGGAGATAGCGCACAACATACTGTAGTGTATGCGTACCCTTTTTCATAGAACGGGCGAGACTGCAATTTCAAACGGCGGTGTTTAGGAGACAAGAGTCAATACAATACCCGGTGGAGTGAGTGCTGAACATCCGAAATATGCTTTCTGTAGGTAATTCAAGAATAATAACATTCCAAGGAAAGATTAATACGAGGCAAGCAAACGCCTAACCGCAAAAGACAACAGGAAGCAGGAGAAACGCAATGATGTCCCAAAGAGGCTTCTTGGTTTGCTTCGTGCCGCTTATCGCGTCGTGCTCGCCGCACGATAAACTCTTGGTGGCTGGTTCGATTGCTTTGCTAGGCAGTTATTGGCGGCAAGAAAGGGTCCGGCTCCAAAGATGGAAGTGCAGGAATATCGATTTCGGCTTTCATGAACCACTTGCCATCCACAATAGTTCCAGGCACGTTCTACGGCATGTGGAATTGCTATATAATCGTATAGATCGCCCCGTCTGAGCCGTGCTGCAGCTAGGAATTCAGGGATGTTATGGTCGCTTCGATATCTTAAAGGACTGAAGCGCCACCTACCGATTCCACATCAAGGGGAGAGGCCAATCCAGACTCTAGGGACTCTCGAGATTGGAACATGTTTCACTATCCTAGTGGCAGGCGGTCACGGCTTTATTTAATCGTGTCAACAAATCTTCGGGGGACCGTGTTCTTGGGGGAATCTGGGGTTAATAGTATCATCATGAGACGTAACAGGAAACAGATATTCTAGTTTTGTATACCCCCCGAGGTCTATTCTGTCGGACAATGAAATCATGAGTAACCACACAACTTAACCGTCGTGACATGCAGGATACATTTGGTCTTGTGATAAACGCGCCATGAACCGCGCAAGACCTGTGCAAATCAAGGCCGGAATATTCCTTTGATTTGGAGCACCATGTTCAAAAATACCGCCCCAAGAGTTCCAATACTTACCTAGTAAGAAGCTACACTTGATCGACGATCAACATGTACTCGTCGGAGAGATGCAAGGCACTCATATAACGGCATTACCATCCCCAGAACTCGAAAGGAGGAGCCTTCGAACCAATGGCAATATAGCATCCCCGCCACAACGTCCCATGCCCGCAAGCCTCCTGTCAAATCCCACAAGCTATTTCCAGCCTGGGTAAGAAGACCAAAGTAGTTCCCATCTGGATTTACACACGGTGGATTGGGTTCTGGGATCGTCGCAAGGACCTCTTCTTGGTCTTTCCCTCGTTCGGCTTTAGTTCAACTTGGCGATGACAACGTCCGTTTCCACTGGAGGGGATGCCGATCGGTCTGGCGGGAAGGTGTATGGCATCCTGGCCGGGAAGCTCTTTGATTCGCGTCGACGGAAGTTGTTGCAAGATCAAGTGATCATGATTGATAGAGAGTTGGGCGTTATCGTGGACGTTATCAGCCTCGACGAGTTTCAACGTTCGCAACGCAGTGATGGCATCGAGTTCATGGATTTTGGGCAATGGATTATTGTCCCTGGTTTTGTTGATGTGCATGTACACAGTAAGAGTCTCTCTTTCCGTATAAGTTGTAAGTGAATCAAATTGAATTCTAGTGTTTTTGCATGCGTATACTGAGACCTCGTGGAACGACCAAGTCACCAAAGAGAGTCTCGCGGAGCGAACCATCAGAGCAACGGTCCACGCCCGCAAAACACTCATGGCTGGTTTCACGACAGTGAGGTAAGTCCCTCCATAGACCGATCAATGCAAGTGGAGATGAGCGAAGCTGATAACTACCATCCAACGTCTCGCCATCAGAGACTTGGGAACAGAAGGTGCACTTGATGCCGATATCAGTCTTCGCAAGTGCTTGTCAGGTCGAGAACCAATCATCCCTGGCCCAAGGTACTACTGCGCAAATCGTGCGATCGTCACTACGGGATCTTATGGTACGTGTCGACAAGGATTTGGGGTGCGTTTGAGGTTGCATTGATTGCAACAAGGTCCCAGAAGCTCGTTGCATCCCTCAAACGACGGCGTGGAAGGCGTGATGGGAGCTGAGGTCGCAGATGGCATCGATAGTTGCATTCGAGCGGTGAGGAGGCAAGTTGGAGTGGGATCCGATTGGATAAAGGTACCCACATTGCTCATTAACTCATTTTGTGTCGGTCATCAACAGCAGATGCGCTACTAGATTTACGCTGGCGAGTGCCATTCAGAATGTGGCGATTAGGGTGCCTCTAACGAAACCAGATTATCGCGTGCGAGCACAGATAGGAAACGTCTCATCGTCACTGAGTTCAAGATCCATCCGTACGTTTAACCGGCAGGAACTGGAGGCCATGATCACGACAGCCCATAACCTTGGCGTAAAGGTGGCTGCCCATGCCAATACAAGTGCCGCAATACCGGATCTGCTAGATCTAGGCGTTGACAGCATCGAGCACGGTGCTGAGATTTTTCTAAGTGAAGATCCAGATGTCAGCCTAATCAAGAAGCTTGCAGCAGCGAAGGAGAGGACAAAGTGGGTACCCACCTTGGCGGCCTTTCACACTATGAGAGACCCAAAGGGTCATGGAACGACTCCTTGGGATAGGGCAAAGAGGACTTTCGTCAAGGCCGTAATCGAAGAAGGGCTGGAAAACGTGGCTTGCGGTGGCGACACGGGGGTGTTCAATCATGGTGAGAACTCAATGGAGCTGATTTTGATGAGGCGACTAGGAGTGCCATGGGAGAAAGTCGTGTCGTGGGCGACACTTGGAGGTTGGGAGTGCGTCAGAGGCGTTGAATGGGAAGGTGAAGAGGGCCGAAAACGGATTAGGGACCTCGAAGAGAACCCAGGGAAGGGTTCTGACATTGACCGTGGCGTGCCTTTTGGTGTCATTCAGAAGGGCTGGGCAGCTGACCTAATTGGCATTGAAGGTGATTTGACAGGAAGCCCAGAGGCGTTTGAGAGTGCAGTCACCCGAGGCGTAAAGTTAGTTATCAAAAGTGGAGAAATTGTCAAATGGGTCAAAGAGTAGCGCGAAACTTGTGTAAAAGACTTTGTTTAGAATTGGTTGGAACGACTTGGATTTCGACTCACTACAACATTTTCGCTCCGGGCGTTGACCACTGCAGCCTGCGGAATTGGATGCAGAGGGATGGCTGATGCGTGCGGAACATCTTCGGAAGTTGAGGCAGCATTCCTGCCGTCTCGATTGCTGTTATGTAACAGTGTTAACTTCTTCCCACACTCGTCAGTCTGTCAATGGTTGCTTCCTGCCACCGCTGGTTATCCGTCTCGCTGAACTGGTATTTTGGTCTTCAAGTACGAATGACTCCAACTGTCATAACTCTGGCTCTTGTCTCTATTCCTGAGTAGCATTTGGTGCGAGCGAACGATCTACCACAAAAAGCATGATTAAAGTATAACGTTTTTTTCGGCAGAGTTGCTAATTATCAAAGATACAACACCAACACAAGAACCTCATACCCAGCCTGAACTAGTCCACGCCACCTCCAAGCTCCATCAGACCCCCGTCGAATCGACGAACGGCTATTGTAGCTATGACCGCCTCCTGCCAAGCCCTGTTGCTCCGCCTTCGCTGCTTCAGCTTCCACGGTTACAATCACATCTGCCACCGATACCGCGGTCGCGCCCGCCGCTCCTGGACGAATCGAAACCATACGTCCCGTCTCTTCCCCGGCATACATCACTTTCATCGTTAATTCCCTCGTCTCCGGCAATGTCGCTGGGCTGAGAAGCGCATCATCGCTGATTGTGCGCGACAGATGCGACTTGCGTGGTTTTGGGAGCTTTCGCATTTCTCCCCATCGCAGGCAGTCAACCAGCTCCCCTACGAAAGGAACAGGCGGCAGTGGCTCCTCTATATTCATGAGCGGGGAGAGGGGAATGTCGGGAAGGGGTATATTTCTTTTCAACAGCATTGGGGGATGTTGTGGTGCTGTAGTCCTCGACGATGACCTGCCGGGTAAGTGGCGGTTACCGATGGACGCGTTAGGCTGATTAACAGGGTAATAAGGAGCATGTAGATGTTGGTGGTACATTCTTGCCTGTCGAGCACCGCAGGGAAGAGAGGGAACTGTACGGGCCGCTTTATGTGGAGTTCTGAGTTTCCAGGACTGCTGGGGCACTGACCGATCACCCGTATATATACGGATGGACTTCAGATGATGTGGGAACTGCCGCTGGGAGGAAGGTGTTTTGAGTCCTCTGTCGGGGATCATGAACTTATCTGGGAGTCCAGTCCACTTGGGAGTTTTTCTGGCTCATTTCAATTCGGATCCTCACCCGACTGGCCACCGGTGGCGAGGACCGGCCTGTCTTTCTGGGGTACTCCTGCTTATTTCTTTTTTGGCTTAGAGAGATTTCCTGGACCCTAAATCCAAATTCTGGACAGCAACAGCAGCTCTTACCACCATTTCTTCGGAGGTATTTGGAGTAGCAAGATTTTCTGAATAACAGAAATCAATTGTGTCGCTTTCTGGAAATCTCCTGGGGACCATGCTATCTTTCATTCCGGACCTTCCAAGTAACGCGAGATGGATTCCGCCGTAATCCGTATTCTGTTGTTCCTCACAAGCTCAAAGAATGAATCTATGTTTTCCCTCCCCCTAGTGGGCGATACCTTAGCCGATATTTTGGCCCTGACTTATCTTCAATTATAATATTCAGCGCTTGACGGCAGGCTCCGGATACCCTGAAAGGGACGTGGGAGAAGACAGTTCGCTGGATTGAAAAAACGTGCACGAGTCACTCCAAGTTTCTCTCTGCTGTTAACACGCTAAACTTGTGCAAACAACCGCCCATGACATCAACCCTTGGCAGTTCAACATGATAGCAGATTAAGCTTCCACGCCAACCTAAACCTGTCCCAAACCGTTCCCGTTCGCACACGAGCTACCGTCATGTTTAGCTCTACTCTGCGCTTCATCAGCCTCATAATTGTACCCCGTCCAGTAAGTTTTCCACCGTCGCTCAGCCGCCACAGTGATTATAACACTAAGTTGGACAGAATATACCACCACCTGACCGTCGAACACCTTGTCATTCCAAATGGAAGACCAAAGGTACGTAGTCCTCTATGCTGTTTAGATCGCTGCCGGTGCTCATGACAATTGACGTGAACTATGAACCTGGAAATTTTTTCTTCACACCGAACGTAACACCAGAGATCAGCATCGTCTCGCGGGCAGACCACGCAACACCTCCCTTTCCGGCCACGCGAGGCACCGTTTCTGGTATTACGAAAAGTGCGCCACACAGCTCACCCCGGCCGAGGTGCCTAGATGCTGCTGCAGTAGCAGCATACAGTAAGGCTGTTTTGCGGCGGCGGCGGGGACCATGCGTGCCCCGCGAACATTGTCATCCCAGAAACGTGAGTTTGGCTCCTCGTCGCCGCTGCTTGATTGAAAAATTTTTTTTGTTGCTGTTGACTGTTAATTTTTTCCTCTTAGACACTACCGAATGAAGCCTTTTGGACACGTTCCTCAGTGACTGAGGGTGCTGTTAGCCCTGCAATGACACGTTCAAACCCACACCCTATTCCGGTAAGGGAGATGTGTTGTTATTTCTACGATCGAATCGATCGTTCTGACAGAATCCATCCACTGCTGTATCTAGGTGAATGATCTATGTTCTTCCTCGGCTCAAACACGGTTCGAAATATTCTGCGAGGTGAGGCGCATATATCGACCTTTGATGACCTAACTCCTGACCTCGAGCTTGATTCACAGGCCGAACGCGCGATTGTAAATCGATTTACTCTTGGCGTAACGTTGAAGGCAAAAATATCTCTGCTTACGGGTCCCCTAGGTACACGACGGACTGAATATCACACCGGAGAGACATGCCTCTGGGGTGTGTTCTATGCATGAAAAATAGGTTATTAGACTCAAGGTTTCGGAGCCAGATGATCCATGAAGCGCCTTCCCTACTTGTGCAGCCTCGCCGTGGCTTGCGGAAGGCGACACAAGTGGTGTCAACGCCTACAGAGATTGGAACGGTGAGTATTCCTTCCACGCGATACTTACGCATCACTCTCAACACCCCGTAGAAGAAGTTGCCGGATACGAGGGTAGAACTTCCAAAAGTTGCGTCACCTTCACGCGACAGGGGAACGGTATCCCAATTTCCCCATTCAGAAGGACTTACCTCATGTGTTCCATAGAATAATAGAGGACAGCAAGGAGGGAACGCACAAATTTATTCAAGGTTCTTTGAGCTTGGACTGTCACCCGTTTTAGAAGATGTCCATGCGGTCAATGGTTACTTCGGTCCTGCCGTGCTTTCAGAGGTTGGCCGAGATAACGAAATTTCAAGTTTCGGTAGTGAAACATATGGTTCGAACTTTGGGGAGGTCCTGGATGTGAAGGTGAGGAAAACACTGTGTGAATGGTTTGTCGATCCTGATGTGAGTGGTGGAGACGGTGGGCAATTCGGTACTCCCACCGATCCTGAATCCATTACAAGCCGACGTAAATATGTTAACAGGAAGTGATAAGTGGCGTTCGTGTCATGGTGCCTATTAACAGGATCCAGACTGACACCGTCTTTGTTAAGGGGCATTTGTATGCGAGCCACGTGGACCAGCGCTCGCACTTACCTCACGCCTTCCGGAGACGCTCCAATCGGTGGCATTTGGAGGCAGCGCTGAACTAAACGCTCATGAAAGACAGGGACGATCGACGACATCAACATCATCTAGGCGCTTTTCTGCTTTTGGTTCTTCTCCTATTTCTCAGTCATTCAAAACTCAGGTCCAGGTGAAGTCGCACGATGTATCAACAGTTTCTGTCAGACAGATGTTCCCGGATATTGACACTTCGCTCACGGAAGCGCCTAAACCATGTCGGGAACGGCTGCGGATCCTAAGGAGGGGATTGACTAGACTATCACGTATACTCATACCATACCGGAGGGTGTCCGCGTCGATCGCAAGTCCAGGACTAGTAGCTCCGGCTTGGGAGGAAGCTGTGGAACAATCCATTCTCACCAACGGAAACCGACAGTTGGGAACGTCGATACGTGACGGGGCTGTGTTGGACGGGCGAGTTGCTAGCGTTGATGGCTCCAGGAGTTGGGATAGCACCACACGGAGTACTGAACCCAGACGACGTTTATCTGGCCTACACACTTTGGCGCGAAGACGGTTAGCGAAACGACATGGCGAGTTGAAGCGATACAGCGTTCCCTTTTAAGCTTTGGTCCAGACTGACGACTTTCTCTTGGCATGGGTCACCTACTTGGATTGGCGTTGCGTAGTTTGCAGTACCGTTGCTTTGGGATTGATGAAAGGGGCGTTCATTGGGACATGCTTTGTTGTACTTGATATTCCATGACATTCTATAATAGCAGTCAGCGTATGCCCTTGTATTTATTAGGCTGGAAATGGCAGTGGAACGGTAGCTTAGGGCCACGGCGAAAGTCATGGATGGCCATGTAGGATGCAGTTAAGAGTAATGGAGTACATGAGGCCATGGATTGATCTGCAATACGCTGGATACTAAAAATGAGTTGAAGCCGCGCATATGAAAACCCCAACGGGGATGAGTAGTGAGGAGGAAATCGCTGAATTAGACCGAGGTGGACCCGGTGCAAGCCGAGCGGAATAGTGATCGGGATGTGCCATATATGGGAGACCCAAGGCTGAGGGAGAAGAGGGTACCGTTCCACCGTTTCGTCTGAGGCCTTCCGCCCGTTGCTTTGGGTTCTCCGAATACTACTTAATGCCTTTCTTAACCTTTTCTCCCTGTCTCTCGCCATGTCGGCACCTACAACCCCTCTCTCGGCGACCTCCCATCCTCCGCGGCATTCCGGGAACTGGACCAAGCGTGTCAAGAAGGCTTGCACGACGCTCTTCAGACATGTCAGGAAACATGCCGGTGCTGGAGTTGTCTGTGCTGTAGCATATTTCGACCCGTGAGTCCTTCGTTATGAGCTTTTTTGCTGTTTATTGAATGGCATGTACTCCTATGTTCTATCGATCTTCGGTTCCCTGTCGCTTGCGGTAACAGTGGTAACTGGGGTGTTGATTTGCAAGCGGGCTCGTTGTATGGATATAGGTTGTTGTTCGTCGTATTGCTTGCTGGGCTCTTTGCCGTGTTCCTTCAGGTGGGTCTTGTCCTCACGATTGAGCATCAGAAGCGGCATGATACTGATAATTGATTTTGATTGATATTGATGATCTGTAGGTGCTGGCGAGCAGGCTTGGTTGCGTTACGGGACTTGGTGAGTGCCCTATCTCCATTAGTCATTGTGGTGTTGGAGTGGTGTTAGTGTCCTTTTCTGGGCGCGGATGGCGTATGGTTGTGGTGCGCATGGTATAGTGTATCTGGTTGTCTCAGTGTTGTCTGTTGGATGCTGTTGGTGCCACCTAGTCGTCTGATGTTGCTTTGCATACGATAAGGGAGTATTCAACGGCATGATACATGGTGATACGTGGGATGATCAGTCCCCAAGGCGTCCTTCATCTTCAACAACTCTTGCGCCTGCCGCTATTTTTAGCTCGTACTCCTTTTTCGCCGAAAATCTCGTGTTTCTTGCTGCTCAAAGATGCTGACATGTCTTCATTAGACTTGGCTTCTCACACTCGATTACTTCTATACAATAGGCCGAAGCACACACTCCTATATCGGTGGCTCGGGCTTTATCCCTTATATGTCCTTTCGGAAGTCGCGATCATAGCTACGGATTTGGCGGAGCTGTTGGGTTCCGCCATAGCCCTCTGCATGCTTTTCCCGAAACTGCAACTTTGGCATGGAGTGCTGTTGACAGCGGTCGATGTTATCTTGATTCTTGCCTTGGGAGACCCTCTGCGTGGACGACCCGTCAGGATGTTCGAGTTCCTCATTGCGGCGATGGTATGTCGGACCGGGTTCTAAATTTACTCGTTTTGTCGGCTGTTCATCTGACCCTTGCGGCATCCTTAGGTATTAGCAGTTCTGATATGCATGGCTATCATCATCTCCAAAGTTGACGTCGACTGGGGCAGGGCATTTCAGGGATACATCCCATCAAAATATATATTTGCCTCTGGGGGCCTCTACACCTGTGGGTGCATACTTCTCCATAAGCTTTGCGAACGATACTCAATCTCGGACATCTAGCGATCGGTATCATCGGAGCAACAGTTATGCCGCACAGTCTATATATTGGTTCCGCCCTCGCTACTCAAGATAGAATCGACTGTCGGGCACCCAAGAGTGACAAGCTCGCTCTCAGCGCGACAAGTACGATGGTGTCGGAAGAACAAACTCTGACGTCACCCTCGCGATCGCGTTCGTTCATGCTAAGGATCAAAAACTCTTTTATAAATGCCTTTCGGATTCCACCTGCAAGTCTCCATGCGACATGTGCCACGCGACACTGTGAACATGAAAATAACCCATTGTCTTTCGTACAAGCCCACATCTATCATGGGATCGCTGACGTGGTGGCTTGCCTTCTCGGATTCGCGGTCCTAATTAACTCCTTGTATGTCCCCTTTTATCTGTTCCGTGAATACGAACCAACCTGATGGCTTGGTTCTTTTTTTAAGGATTCTAATCCTCGCGAGCGCCGTGTTCTATTACGGGGACCATGACCTAGGAGATGCGGACCCTGCCAGTTTGTTCGATGCTTATAATCTAATTAAGAACCTCGTCGGCAAACGTGAGTACGAGGGCAATATTTTCAACTGCATAGATACTAATCTTGGCCGTTCAACAGCCGCTGCCACACTCTTTGCAATTGCCTTACTGGCATCCGGACAAGTGAGCGCATCGGTTACGCCCAGGGTGGCATGTTATTTATTCTGTTTTTCACACAGAGCTCGTCCTTTATCGCCACGGTCGCCGGGCAAGCGGTCTCTGAAGGATTCATTCAGTGGCGCACATCTGTACGTGTTGACGTGACATATTCCGAGCCACGCCGGTAGCATTAACCGCGGTTTTTTTTTTTTTCGCAGCCTGCTATTCGCCGTCTTGCAACACGCCTACTTGCAATTATACCATCTATGGCAGTAGCGATTGCCGTCGGCAGACAAGGAATCGATTCCCTCCTAGTCGTGTCCCAAGTCATTTTATCAATCGTTCTTCCCTTCATCACCCTCCCGCTCCTATATTGTACATCGTCCAAGGCAATCATGCGGGTACGCAAGTGTGAAAACGGCGAAGAACCGGCGGCAGAAGCAGGAGATGTTGAAAATATCGACTCATGGGTCGATTACAGTAATGGCAGGGTCACGATTCTGATTGGCACCTTGATTTGGCTAGTGGTGGCGACTGCTAATGCTTATGTCCTGATAAGTCTCGCGTTGGGAAGCGGAGCATGAACCGACGACTATACTGGCTTTTTTTGACAACTAGACAATATTGTAGAATTACACTATTTCTTGACACTGTAGGATTAACAAATTTTTGTTTCTGTCTTGGACACACGCTCATTTCGCAATGTAGCGCCGATGGAGGGACATGTGGCGATAGATAGATTGACAATGAACGAAAGAATGGTACAAATGCACATAGATCAAAAACAACGGAGGGGTAGCCAATGCCGGAGCGAGAACTCAAACCATCTTTTCGAGTGGGTCGATGATGACGCCGGGCTAATAAAAACTAATAAGTCAACACCTGACCAAAACCAAGGGTGCCAACCTTCCCAAACACCAAACACGTACCTTTTTGACAACCCGGGGCAAAGTCCCTCTCTGGAATCCAACCCGAGTGTTCCACTCCTTCCCCAACGGTTGCTCCATCGAACGTTCGAACTGGGCACGGCTGGTATAAGGATAAGGCAAGTCCTTGACGAGGTACTTGGCAGCCTTCTTGTCCCGTTTCTCGGAGATGATAACATGCTTTTTATTGTAGTCGGCACGCGATTTGGGGTCGATACCTGCGATCTTTTTGATGCGTTCTGGTTTGGGTGGCGCGCGTTTGATTCCTTGGCCGCCCCATGATCCCTGTTGATTAGACGGCGTTAGGAGGTGTATGGGAAGAGAAGAGAAGGGAAGGGAAGGAGGGTGGAGTGGGAGTGGGGGCATAACCTACCCAGCCTGGAACGGTCGTGTCGACGTCCTTGGGTGCGTCGGCGGCGATCTCACGTTTCTTCGCTTCCTCGAATTCCTGTATGAATCATGAGAGTCAGAGATAAATTGGCAATTGGATTGGAAGGAGCGTACGTGGACGACATTGTCTCCCGCAAAGGCCAGTGCAACAAGGTCCCGTTGTTGGAACGCTTTCAGGCCTTTCGGGTTCGCATCTGTCTTGGTTTTGAGAATCGCTGCCTCTTGAGCTTCAACTTCACTATTCGCATCTGAATCATCGTCGTCATCTGCAACTATGCCGTTTGCCTGGGAGGCCGATGATTTGGCTGTGGATGCCGATTTGGATGATGGCTTGGCGGAAGTCGGGTTCGAAGAGTTTTTGAGGGTAAGGTTCTGGTCCATTGAAATTTCAACCACAGCATCTTCCTGTGCTTTCTCCTTCTCTTCTTGTCTTTTCCTCGCGAGTTTCTTGAGCTTGTTCTTTGATTTCTCCGCTTTGTGGCTGTCCTTACCAAACACCTCGTTCTTCTTCCCCGCTAACTTTGCTGACGACTCCGTATCCCTAGTTAGCCAAGGATTTGACTCTTCTTTGTCTTCCTGTTGATGACTGAGAGAAGTCGGTGTCGCATTAGAGAGCCCTGAAGGCGGTTTGAATGGTTGTTGTGGGGATCCCGGGGCAGAGAGAAGGTCGGTAGATTTAAGTGTGACGCTGGACGTGTCAGATGCTAACGAGCCCACTGCACGTGAGCGTTGCGGAGGCAGGTCTTGTGGTGCACCTGGCCGGTAGACCATACGTCCGCCTGTGTGATTGGCGAGGACACCACTCGTAGAATCAGCTTCGTTGGAGCCATCTGGCTGTCCTCGGTGTTCCTCCTCGCTCCCTTCATCGCCCATCTCCTTGATGAAGTCGTCTACCATCCGATCTGCCACTGCCTGTTCCCTCGCCATAGCATCTTTCATGAACTTCATCTCGAATACACTCTTCCCCTTCTTCCCCTGCGGCTCAGTTTCCTCTGGCTGATCATCTAGCTGTTTAAGCTCGTCAAAAGCAGCTTTCTTGATCTTCAGGATACCCTCCTCAGTATCGACATCCACCTCATCATCATCGTCACTGCTCTCTTCACTTTCATCACTCCCGACACCCTGAATTTTCCTCCTCAGCTGTTCACCACGGTGCAACATCTCTTCCATCTCTTGTCTCCCACCCTCATCCAAGTGCCGCTGCTTCATCTGCCTCGCCCATTTGCCCGTATGCTTATGCCTCAGGGTAGCTCTTTCCCTCGCACGCTCAATCTCCCTTTTTAACCTCCCCTCTTCTGTATCACTCTCCCCGTCCAGACCCTCAGCTTCAAGCATCTTCTCCTTGAGCTTTTCTTTCTCCTTCCGTTTGATTTTACGATATGTTTTAGATTTGATTTTGTTTATGCGTTTGGCCTTGAGTTCAGCGCGGAACATGAGTTCACGCATACGGCGGAGTTCAGCACGACGTTCTGCAACTTCTTCCATTGTCAGGTTGTTGGTCTTGAGGAGGGTGTCTTCGGTTTGTTCGATATCTTCGTCTCGCATTTTGGCTGACTTGAGAAGGGAATCGATGGAGCTTTCGAGTTTCGTGGAGGGCTAGATGGTAAAATATCGATTTCAACGATACTGGTATAGAAAAGCACGGGGGTTACCTTGAATTTAGCTGCGAGTTCAAGATTTGAGACACGGCCAGAGGGGCGGGCTTGGAGAGGGAAACTGAGATGCTCAGCCTATGGGATGATTGTGAGGTTGAGGTTTTCAGGGTTGAAGACAGGGTTTACCTCGCGTATTCGTTTCATCGCGGCACTCCATTTGTTCACCTCCTCCTTCGTCTGCTCATAGGCAGCCTCACGGTCCAGGCGTTCCTGCGTCCGTTGAGGGAGAGGAGCAGATAGGGCCTTGACCTTTGTCGAGGCTGCCGACAGAACTTTCGTATTCTTTTTTAGGGTGAGGAGATTTGATGATTGAGTGGCAAGGGGAGCAAGGAGATCGTCGAGCTGGAGCTTGGAGCCTTGGGGGAGAAGATAAGCATAAGTTAGTGTTAGAAAAGAATAGACATACCAGACGCATGAGCACGGAACTCATTCTCGGCACCGGCCTCTGTTCGTTCTGTGATAAGGCGCCTTTTGCGTGACCGAGAATCCTTTGCGGGCTCATCTGGGGTTTCGGCATCATCTGCTTTGCGTTTCCTGGCTGTTGTGTCGAGATTTGAGATGAATTTCTGAAACTCTTCGGAAGCCTCAGGAGCCTCCTCGTCGTCAGAAGCCGCAAAAGCACCCTGGTCGTCATCGTCCTGTTCCTCGTCTTCAGATTCTTCTTCGTCCTCATCTTCGCCCTCTTTGTCTTCATCGACGTCCTTTGAGACCTCGCGCTTTGATAGTTTGGTTGGTTCTTCGTCGTCGCTGCCCATGTCAATTTCGCCCTTTCCATCCAAGACATCTAGCAGGTCGATAAACTCGTCTGGGTTCCCGTCTTCTTCATCCTCATCCTCATCATCCTCTTCCTCTTGTGGAGCCATGTCTTCATCCTCGTTTAGATCTACATCGGCAAACCTGACGGTGGGTTTCTTCTTTTTCTTTATCTGCTTCTTCTGCAAAATACAGGATATGAAAAACCGTGCGTGACATGAGAATAACAACAGACCTTGCTTGAGAAGAACCCCGCAAAGCGTTCCTCGTCGCTCTCGTCAAACGCAGCATCGCTATCGAGGTCCTCATCGTCTGCACTGTCGATCCTGTCGTCATCGTCGTCGTTTTCACCAACAAGCCGTGCCCTCTGCCATTCCTCAGGAGTCATGGTAGAGTTGAGAATAAATTGCTATCCCAGAAAGGAAAGCCGAAAATATACGGCGCCAAACAAACTCAACTCGAGTCTACCAGCAACGTCGACAACACCAACACCCACAACAACACTCACCCAGGTCCGACAACGACACCGACAACAACAAAAACCTCAAGCACAACATGGATGACGGTACGTCCCCAGCATCAGCCACGACGTCGACACTTGTCCCAGTCGCCCCATACTTCCACCTTTCGAATCATTTCCTCTCCCGGCAACGCCCACCAGCTCGCCATTACACCACACGTAGACGTCTTCCACAACCCAGTATTCTCTTTTCATCAACGACCTACACCATCTCTTCACACTTATGTACTTTTACTGTTGGCTAACGGCCAACTTGCGGTGCGCTGCAACGGCGGAGAAACATTTCCACACGAAAAAATTCCCTTGCCACACCCATCCAGCCCCCTATTCCTTTCACCACTTCACCAACTCCCACCTCACCACCTGACATAAACAAACACGACCTGACCATTACCCCTTCCCTTTCCTTATATCCCCGTCCTTCACACACCAGCCTGGCAATCTCAGGACATCGCTCCTTCAAGCGGCGGTGGCGGTATAAGCATCCCCACCACAGACGTAACCATGAGCAACAGCTCTGCAATGTCCACAGACGGTAAAGCAACCTTCCGGCACTTCGCCTACACCAGTACCAACAGGACTGTCGCAGGTAACGCTCCTTCCACTGCTGGTGGTGGGAATGCTGCAGATGGCCGTCGGGCATCACCACCCCCGAGAGACAGGGATAGAGATCGGAATGGTGATGGCCCAAGGCGGTCTTCGAGGAGCAGGAGTCCAAGACGTAATGGTGACGACAGGGGGTAAGTTTCTTTCCTGGCATGGTAAACGTTCGTCGCGCTCATGTATCATTGTGTACAGTCGCGGCGGTGATGGAAGCCAGAATCCTGGCAATAACCTCCACGTCTCAGGCCTCAGCCATAAAGTTGACAACAATGAACTCGAAGCCGTTTTCGCCAAAGTCGGCCGGGTGCGCCTCACTTCTTTCTACCTCATTTCTTTCACTGAAATAATTTTGATGCTTGATATACTTAGGTCAAAAAAGCATCCGTCATGTACGACCCACACAGCCGCGAATCTCGAGGCTTTGGCTTTGTGACGATGGAAACCTCAGAAGAAGCTGACGCTGCCATCACCGCTCTTAACTCCACAGAGCTCATGGGTAAAATCCTGACCGTGGAAAAAGTTCGTACATCTACCCACCTGTCAACTGATTGTCCACATGTACTTACATCGCTTCCGCCACAGGCTCGACGCGCCCGCGCTAGAACACCTACTCCTGGCAGATACTATGGCCCTCCAAAGAGGAACGACTGTGAGTTTCTTCTTGAATGTCATGTTGCTAGTGCTAATTTATTGAACTACGATCCCTCATGTAGTTGAGCGTCCCTATGACCCTCGGCCATATGACAGCCGCTATTCTCGTGATTATGACGACCGCAGGCGCGGTCGCTACGATGATCATCGTGGTGGCCGTGATGACCGTCATCGGGACTACGACAGGGACCGTGACCGCGATCGCGACCGTGGTTATGGACGCGACTACGATCGCGGACGCTATGACGAGAGGAGGTATTGAGGCATTGAAAGTTCCGAAAAAGCCACACTTCCTCCTACCCGGTTCTACTCGCACCGATGTGGTGAACTTTGTGAATATACTCAGCACTACGCGGGAACAGATAATACAGGTTTTTACATATGGTTGCGTATTTACTTTCAATGCTTTTTGGGGTTGTAATCATATTTTGTCCGGAGTCGATATGACTATGTTTTGTTACTGTGGACTACATTCAGTTCTTACCGAACTGGATATTCTCCTGGACGATCGTAGCGAATACCCTCATGTTTGTGAGCCGCTTGGACTTGGATCCTCCTCATTTGGGGTCGAATATATTGGTGCGAAGACAGTCGCTGCGTGAGTAGGCAATTCACACAAAATCAGACCTGTCAACAGAAAGTAGCAACAAGGACGACATAAACTTACCAAGTCCAGCCAAGATTCTTCAGACGCTCATTCACTTCTAATGTACCATAAACTCCGTTTCTCTTACCTATCCCAGAAGCTCAATGATAAATAGCTCTGTTGAGAAATACGAAATCTTCCCGTGCAACTTCGTCTTCCGTTTGCCCTCTACAATTGATACATTTGAGGAAACCCCTGTCGGCAAAGAGACAGATGTTTCGACCACTTCTCGATAAATAAGCTAGGTTAGCGTATCCGATAGGATCAACCCCGAGAGAGACGAGAAAAGAGAAGCAAGGCCCGGGTTTGAGTTTCTAGGGAGTAATCTACGCGATAGAACCAGAGAGGAAGTGTATTAAGGAGACCAGAAGACATATGACAGGAAGTCCAAGATCCAAGCCGCCGTATGTATAGTATAGTTCGATGATTATGGCAAGCAGAGCCGTACGCTCCGCACGGGGTCAGTTGCTTCAGGGCAACGAGTTCCGGGTATGTAAGCTTCCAGTTTATGTGCCAGCGGCCATGGAACCGCTTCAGGGCATGTGGGGCGATCCGCATATTATAATGGTGAACAATATACTGTTTGCTGGGCCTCCAATGTGAGATGTAGGCAAGGAGACTTGTAACTAGGTCGTCAAGTCATTATGAGCCAATGGAGGCATGCGAAAAAAAAAAAAAGATTCATCCATATAAAGTCGTGGATATGCAGTTGTGAGGTAGGAATTCGGAGAAGGTCGCTGGCCATCGGTCAAGCGGATACGTACTTGTTCCATGTATCGGGAAAGGCTCGGAGTCCGAGATTTTGATCCGACCATTATTTGTTCTACACAGGAAAGGCAAATAGCGGTGATTGCCGCAGTTCGAGTCAAGAATTAGAAATTAGATTATAGTCTGGCTTATACCCCATCCGCACCATGTCCACCCCCGACGAAAAATACGAGATTATCACACGAGGACTTGCAGAGGTACTTGGTGGTGAGACTATCAAGGCCATCCTTGCCGAGGGACGGACACCAAAGGCTTACTGGGGTGCGTAAAGCAATCTGAATTCTGGGTATCGCTCCGTAACTAATTTGTGCGATCCCTCGATATCAGGTACTGCACCGACCGGAAGACGTGCGCTTTACTTATGTCGTTTGCGTTTGCACTCTTGACTCAGCAACATGATTGACACAGCACACATCGGTTACTATGTGCCTCTAACGAAGATTGCGGATTTTCTCAGAGCGGGTGTTGAGGTACGGACTTCGGTTATCTACTACATTGACATCTTGTTAATCAAAGCATCAGGTCAAAATACTGCTTGCCGGTAAATATTCTTGCTACTTTATCTCTTAGTGCATCTCACAAAGGACGCAACAGATGTCCACGCTTTTTTGGACAACATGAAGGCTCCCTTGGAACTTGTTGCCCATCGTACGAAATACTACGAATACCTGCTCAGGACGGTGTTCGTATCCCTTGGTATTCCAACCTCGAAACTCCATTTCGTCGAAGGATCATCCTACCAGCTGACCAGGGAATATAACATGGACAATTACAAACTTTGCGCGACAGTCACCGAACACGATGCGAAGAAGGCTGGTGCAGAGGTCGTGAAGCAAGTGGAGAGTCCTCTGTTGAGTGGTCTATTATACCCTGGCCTCCAAGCCCTCGACGAAGAATACCTCGGTGTTGACTTCCAGTTTGGAGGTGTCGACCAGGTGAATATATCATGCCTTACAACAACCACGAGCCGAAATTGATTTCTCTTAAAGCGCAAAATATTTACGTTTGCTGAGCTCTACCTGCCAAGGCTCGGGTACAAGAAACGTGCTCACCTCATGAACGCCATGGTTCCTGGGCTTGCAGGTGGCAAGATGTCTTCTTCCGATCCTAACTCTAAAATCGACTTCCTCGATACACCGGAACTCGTTCGTAAAAAACTGAAGGCCGCTTTCTGCGAGGAGGGTAACATTGAAGAGAATGGTGTCCTCGCGTTTGTTGGAGCCGTGCTCATACCAGTCAGCCAGCTCCGTATCGATCGACTGAAAGGTGATTCAATCCTAGAAGCCGGTATTGGGGACCAAAGACCCTTCATTTCCGATGATGCGCCTGAAGGAACTGTTTTCACCGTGGAGCGCGATGCGAAGTTTGGCGGGAACACGCATTACAAGTCGTTCGAAGAGATGAAGGAGGATTTCAAGGAGAAGAAATTACATCCCAAGGACTTGAAGACTGCTGTTGCAAACGGTATTATCCGCCTGCTGGAGCCAGTGCGGAAGGCATTTGAGGAGAACGAGGAGTGGCAAAAGATTGAGAAACTTGCCTATCCTGATCCGAACGCAAAACCAGAGAAGAAAAAGAAGAAGGTGCGCTATCTACTTTTCCCCCTTCATTGCGGTCAGACTATTCATAGTGGTTTCGCGCTTGCAGGAGAAGGTCTACCACCCACCCCCTCCAGGAAAGGGAAAGAACGCACAGAAGAACCCCGTGGATGGTGATAGCGCGGCGGCTGTGACTCCCAATGCCGAAGTGCCACGAGTGACTGGTGAGGCTGCTAAGCCGCTGTCGGAATCGGTGCCCGAACCCACGGCGACACCGGCTTCGTGATTTTTGCATGAGATGTTTGGCGAGAAGTTGGAAGGAATGGCGGATGGAAAGTCGTCTGGGTGAATATATCCACTGAATGGTACTTAGATAGGTTGTATATCCGTGGCGAGAAGGCGCTCGTTCGTACCGGATGACTTTACCATGTCGGAATTCACTCAACCGTCAGAATAACAACCTCAACACCGGATATCTCGACTAAGACCGCCGCGTGAGTAGTTGAGTCTCAAAGGCAGGTCCCTATGTGAGCTCCCCAGAGGGCAGAACGGACAGGGGTACTCGTCTACACGATACCCGCCAGGGATGTTGTTCTCGAGGGCGATCAACTAATAAAACTTCTCCATCCTGGGTTGGTCGGTACCGTGAAAGAGCCTTCGGATGTGGGGCCAGAGGTGACATATAATCGGGTGAGGGTATATCCGTAGAGACAACACCGAAGTCGACATTATAGCACTGAAGAAAGGAATCGCGTCGAACCCTGTGGGTGGTTTGAAACCAGAATGCGACCTACAAAATTTTGAGGATCAACCCACCTGCATGGCTCGGCTGTCTATATGGACGACGTCGCCGATATTATCGTGTAAACCATCGCGTGTATGGACTGGACGCTATTTCCGATATCGGTTTCACTCTTTGGATCTCAGGGTGCATGGCTTGCTAAAGGATGCTTCTTGGCTGCCTGAATTTGATGCACAGCTGCTATTTGTTATGCGTTCCTTTACATGAAAATGGAGCTGAGCCCTAGAAACAGAATGGAAGGTTTGTCCCAGGCCGCGGAAAGTACGGATTGATGAGAGCAGTAGCCGCGAGATTGTTCTTGACGCTTCGAGTTGAGGTTAGACGGGTCGGCAGTCGGAGGGTCGTTGTAGGGCGTGTAGGACGATCCGTGCACGCCGGCGAATTGGAATGTCAACATTTTATCTTGTGAACGTTCGAGCCCAGAATCCGAGGCCGTGGTGTTATTGTAACGGCCAAGGAATACCTTTACGTAGATAGTGAAGCACTTTCGATACGGTTCGAAGTCGGAGATTTTGCGTCAGAAAGGAGTAGTAGAGTTGATGACACCAGGAAGGAGATATGAAGCTGATATGACGCAGGAATTCAGAAAAAAGCTGGCGGTCAGACCTTCAGGAGCCAAGCGGATACATATTCCATGTCGGAGAGTTCGCCATCATCCGATTAAAATAGCAGGGAGCAGGAATCGATGAACCATTAAGATGACCTTGATTTTGGTTCGCAGTTAGCTAGTTTACACGGAAGTCGCAAACCAGAGGAACAGATTCTGTTTGTGTCAGAGCCAGACGTCGGAGGAGATGAACCGCGGCCCGAAGTTCCTGTTACTTCCGTTTCCCACGTTTCCTTGGTTTGCTCTGCTTTCGTTCCATGCCGGCTTACAGAGTGTTCCTGGGAGCACCTTCAATAGGCGACCTTGAAAATGATCCAATGACATATCAGTGGCAGACTGTCTCTTCTTTGTCCGAGAAGTCGCGCGAACTGCTCCCGACCCCACCCGACTTTCCGGCCATCGAGGATTTGGACAACGCGAGCCGGAGGATATCTTTAGTTTACCAGAACGTTATCTTCAACGAGGATGTAGAAGAACAAGATGTGAGTCTCGAAGAGGGTGGCGAGAGTAGAGCTGTTCCCGCTGGTGCGGGTATATTGGTTCCATTTGTCCGATTGTCGCCCACTTATTTGCTCAAAGACCAGACGACTGCGATAACTTGGCCGCCCACTGCAGAGGACCAGGGTCAGGAACGGACACGTTCTAGGCGAAGCATGAATGAACTGTCGTTCTTAAACACGTCAACGCGTTCTTTCACGCAGTCCCAACCCGAAACACAAGAGACACAGGAGTCTCAGTCCCTAAACTACTCTAACGCGTCCTCCATCGCGCATTTCCCTACCTTTCATTTCAGCCTTCACTCTCTCGCATCCCCCACCCAATTGACGAAGCAAAAGATCGCAGGCTCCATGAAGATTTCGACATTGATGGCTGTACTTGAGGTTGAAGGCCCTGATGCTATTAGAATCAAACAGGGAAGGGATGCTGGGAAGGAGGTGGCTATTCTGAAGATGATTCTCGGAGACGAGGGTGGTACTATATGCAAATTGACAGCATGGCGAGAAGTTGCTGAGCGATGGGGTGGTCAACATGGCGTTGTTGCTGTAAAGAGGGGCGATGTCGTCTTCATCGAAAGTGCGTACTTGTTGCTATCGTACTGTTGTGTTTCCATCACCGTTCTAATCTCATGGGTTTCTATCAGATGTGACTGCCACATTTGACCCGAAAACCTCGCCTGTTTTCACAGCTTCACCCTTCCTGAAGTCTTCTCTGACTATATGCTATCGCACGATGCCATATAGCAGAGAAGATGCTCGTCTGAGACCAGACTTGAGGCTGGGAAGAAGCGATCCGGCTGTGCGAAAGGTTGCTTCTGTTGTCTCATGGTTCAAGGGCCTCGCAGGACTGAACAGTTAGCTCTAATGGATTTTTCACCGCCTATGTGATGCTATCCAGCTTCCTGCAAGTTCTCGGTTCTTGAACGTCTGACTAGGTTATGCATATTTCTGATTTCATTCTATTGCAATGCTTTTTTGAAGACCCGACGGATTCCTTTTTAAAGCCCCTTTTGTGGTCTACCAGACGCATACGGAGCTGTGCAGAACTAGCAGCACTGCCACTGCCGAAAAGAGTCACTTTTTGGTTCCCTTTAATAGCACCGCTTCTCAATTCCAGCATCGCCACCAAGGAAACGCTCACATACTACAGATTGCTGTGTCATAATAGGCGCCACCGCCCACTTTAACATTCAGCCACACTAGGACACCGCTGGTGTGTGTCCCGATTTCATCTTACAATTCGTATTTAATCAGGCTTTCGTGCCATCTGTCACGCACAATCCTACGTCAACCTCTCCTCCACCCTTACTTGATCATATCACACACTCTTATCTTAACATGTCGCGTGAAATCCATCAAGCGCTTTACAAGCAACCTGAGGCCCAATCTGCCGACGGGACTCCTCAACCTCAGCTGCAAATCCCACAAGCAACTGTCGCATATCCGACGCCTATCCCAGCAGGGCCTGCGCCCGTCTTTCCAACATCACCTGTGGGTTCTCGTCCACAATCACCTTATCAACAAGGCTATGCACCACAAATCGTGCCCGCGTCGGTGGTATACAATGGGGCGCTCGTCCCGAATCCAGAAGCGCCGCCCGCGCCGATTGGGTCTACGAAGATTCCGGGATATTTTCCAGAGCAAGATTACGGACTCTTGAAGAGTGCGAAGAAGGGGGTGTTGGGAGTTGATCGATGGAATGACGATACTTGTGGGTATTTACTGGATGCCTTTGGCTTTCCCTTGATCATTATGGATTGGTGTGCTGACGTTTGGTCCGATTGTGCGACTTAGTGATGCAAACGTTCCTTCGATTGAACCCATTTCAGGTTGATGCGCTTTCGGACCATTTCTCTGCAACGACGGGAAAGACCCTTGTTGACTTTTTGCCGGAGAAGACCAAGGTCAACAGTTGGTTTTAGTAAGTCTCTCTTGCCGGCTTGGTTCTCTGCTTGGCTGATGGGACTGTAGTGAGGTTATTCATGCACTTGCGCTTGGACCTATCGGTTATGATGTTGAGTTGGCCAAGAAGGCCACACGTGGTGCTGGGTGAGCTGCAACGTTCTAGGCCATTCTCATTATGTGTTGACGAACGTTTCAGGACGAATGAGCGTTTGTTGATCGAGCTTATTCTCAATCGCAGTAACAGCGACATTGAGATTCTCAAGAAAGCGTATACCAAGAGATGGGGGAAAAGTTTGATGGAAGAGGTGAAGGCCGACACGTCGGGCCCTGTGCAAACTAGTGAGTTTCTGCCGCACCCTCTTTCAAAAGCCTTGGGGCTGACCGGTCATCATAGTGTTCACAATGGCGTTGATGGCGCAGCGACCTCTGGACCTACCCGGACAGATTGATTTTGCTCAGGTTGAGAAAGATATGGATGACCTGTACGCACATGGTCTCGGAAAGAATACAACCCTTGATGAGGTGAGTAGTCGGTTTCATTAATTGTTTATACATAATGGAGGATGCTGACACAGATAAAGACGGTTTTCTGCCAGGTTTTCATTAATCGTTCTGATGCACATATAGCCGCCCTGTAAGCCGGCCCTGCGTCATGGTGTCAAATTTACTTCTGACACAATTTTAGCATCGACCGATACAGTCAGAAGTACACGAGTTTGAGCAAAGCTATTAAATCTCGCCGGAACATGTACGGTTATCGTGGCTTCTTGTCTTCTTATCTCAATTGATGTCCTTTCTCTAGCACGGCCGAAGTTCAAAAGGGTCTGTTGTACATTATTCACGGAGTCAAGCCGAAACGCAATAAGCAAGAACCCTTTGGTGCATGGCGCGACGCCAAGCTGTTGCGGAAGGCGATGTCAGGGGCGGGTACGGATAACCAAGCATTAGTCTATAGGTATGTCAAGCACTAACGGAGACTATGGCTATTAATGGGCTGCTTACTGATATTGTGGCAGGATTGTCCGAGCATCTTGGGATCCCGTCCGACTGAGAGCGATCAAGGATGCATATCTCCAACGATACGGGAAAACCTTGGAAGAAGGTATAAAAGGGGAGAGAGGAGTCAGCGGAAACTACCAGACGATTCTCCTTGAACTAGTCAAAAGGGCGTGAAGGCTTCTGACTGATATGTGACCACGTTTGATTTAGTTGTACTATGTATAAGCTGCAATGGATATCTCGTGAAGTGCACCGGGAGGGACATGAGGATATTGAATCCGTTATCGGAAGGGACGATAGACGAGAAAAGTGAGGGAGGAGAGCCGAAATGGTAGGTGAACTGACGTCAAGGTTGCCCACAACCCAGGGCATGCCAGGGCTGTGCTAAATGCGGATCGCTTCGATGAAAACACATGGACAACACGTGTTGTACCCATTCAGTTTTTGGGTAGCGGCGCAAGATGTGGCCCTGTGAGTCGGCGTCGACGAAAACTTTTTCTCTGGTTTTGAGGCTGAGGCAGCCTTGAACACCTGGAGTCTTTGTGCGGCAGGCGAGAAGGAGAATGTAGGAGGACAGAGAGAGGGGCAAAGGGAGTGGAGAGGACGGGCGGGAAAACACCGTGGGCAGGCGGAAGAGCCGAGGGCGCTTAGGGTCCCGAGTGAATAGGGCGAAAGATTTATTATAGAGGAGTGGATCAAACTTTTGCTCTCTCGTTTTTCCTCCCACACACAATAGCCACCATGAGCCTCTGAATTATCTCTCTACTGTCTTATCGATCCGTCTACGCTCGCATATCTCCATACTTCCAACACCATGATCACCTCAACAGCTATCCATCTCCATACATCAAAAATTACCCGCATAACAACAGCATCTGCTCCTTGAATCCACCTTAAACCTATTGTCCTCGGCCGACACATCGACCACAACTCGTATTTGCCCACAGCTTACAAGCCCACACTTGATATACAAAAATGCCGTCTGCTTCGGTCCAAGCAATACCTATTCCCCAAAATCCAATGCAGTCCCACCACCGACGTACCCGTTCGCAGACAGCGGCCTCGGCCGTGGCCGCTACATCACAATTACCGCTGTCACTGTCTCCGCCTGCGCCATCGTCTATGGCTGTTGCTTCTGTGCCAACAGCATCTTATGGTCCCTTGACGTCGAAGGCGTCAACGTCAACGTCGCTCGATATTAATATCCGCGATTTTTTCCCGGAGGGGGACGCGAGCCTGTTGAAATTTATGGATGAGGCCTCGATTATTCGTGCGCAGAGGGAGGCTCTTGAAGCGTTGAATGATGCTGCTCTTTCTCGCGCGTTGCGTGAATCGGAAGAGATGGCTGCGAAAGAGGCGGAGAAGCGGAGGAAGGAGAAGGGGAAAGAGAAGTTGGTGGAGGATGATCAGTTAATGCGGGAAGAGGAAGAGGCGAGATCTTTGGTTGCCCAGGATGGCGTCGCGATTTCTACGGGTGGAGGTGGTAATGCTTCTGAGGAGATTAATGACCCAGAAGAGTTTGTCGCCCCTGTTCCTGTCGTTGACGCAGTCACGAGAGAAGGAGAAGGTTATGAAGGGCCTTCGGCTCCTGTTGCTTTGTCGTCTTCGCAGGTTCCTGACATTGCTGCAACCATGACTATGCCTTTATCTGTGTCTCCGCCTGGGGAGAGATATAGTGCCGACGAGGTGGCTGCGAGATTGTTGGCTAGAGAGTGGAGAGTCGCGTCGTTACAGGGAGCGTTGTTTGCGAATCCTGATCTGATGCCGCCGCCGCCGACACCGACGCAACATGTACCCCCTACCGCGTCGTCCAGTACTTCTCCACCCTCTTCCTCTTCTTTCCCTTCCTCGACATCGTCTTCCGCGTCCGCTGCTGCTCGTAAGGCCACCTCTCCTACCCGCGCTGTCCCTATGACTATTCCAGCTGAAGCATTTTACTCGCGATCCACTCATCACCGACAAGGATCCATTTCCCGTTCTTCAACTTCCTCGTCTTCATCCTCTGCTAAAAGCTCCCCTCCTCCCTCTCAATCATCCTTTATGACACCCGATCCCAAAGGCAAACCCCTCCCGCCCCGCGTTTACACCTCCGCGAGCTCAGTAGCAGCCGCTCGAGCAGCGACAAAATCCACATCACACACCGAAAAGGCTCGCGCTAGCCCCACTCAGGCCTCATTTGGGTCTGTATCCGTATATGCGTCGTCTTCTTCTCAGTCTCAACCCACATCCTCGGCTTCAACGTCCCATTCTGGTGCTGCTAGAGCCCAGGGAAGCTCGAGACATGCCCCGGCCGAGACTTCTTCGCCTAGAAAGTCTGTATCACCTGAAGGTCCGCGCACGACGATGGCTACTGGTGCTACTGGTTCCACCGCTCCTTCCGCGGCCGCTGTTTCAGTATCGACCTCGGCTTCCCATTCCGAGAAAAAAGTAACCTCGGGTCATAAGGCACATGCATCCACATCTAGTATTAGCAACAAGGTTCAGTCTGCTAGTACAAACGCAAACGCTAAAACGCCTAATGTGCCGGAAAAGCCGAGGTCTTCTCCAAGTCCATCACCCGGAATATCACCCTCTTCTTCTCAAGCTAGTCCTGTTACGACTTCGGCGTCGCAGGTTGCTGCTGCTGCGGAGAAAGAGAAGGAAAAGGCGCGGATTGCGTCTGCGAAGCATACTTCGACGTCCTCATCGACAACTACTGTTTCTGCTTCCGCCGTAGTTGCCAGGCGTGCTACAGCTACTAGTCCTTCTCGACCTGTCGCTGATCGTGAAACTCCATCGTCTACTTCGTCTCCGTCCACTTCCTCCTCTCCGTCTCCGGTTCTCAAGTCGACTGTTGTTGTTGAGGCGAGCCCTCCACCGAAGGCAGTGATCCCTCTTCGGGATGCTGAAGAGCTGTTTTCTGCTCCGGTGAAAAAGGAGCCGGTGGTTGTGCCCATTTCTTCCCTTTCCGAATCCGACGATGAAGACGACAGCGATGCTGATGATGACGATGACAACGATGGCGATGATTCAGAAGATGATTCGGAAGATGAAGATGAAACTACCGACAACAAAGACTTGAAGGGCGATGTTGATACCGAATCCATTCCTTTCCATGATCTCTATACAGCTAACCGCAGCTGTTCTAAATGCGGTGAAAGTATTTTATCACCTCGTAATACAGTAAGCTCCTCCGTTGTTGCCTATTTTAATCGTTGTTCTAATGTATGCGTAACCCTTCGCAGCTTCCATTGCCTGCTGATTCGTTCCTTCACGTCTCATGTCCCAAATGCGCCACCCTCCACTGCCGTGGTTGTTCCACCCCCGCAAAATGTCCCAAAAACTGTACGGGTAGCAAGTCATGTGTAATCAAAGATTGTTGCCCCCAAGTCCGAGCCATTGCAATCTTTGAAGCTCTCAGCACGTTCGATCACGAGTTCCTAACAGAGGCAGGCCTCTCTGGGAGTCACCAACGTGATGAATATATACAAGCCATGATCTCTCGACCCCTCACTGCACAAACTAAAAAACTTGGAACGACATTCGTACGATCCATGACGACACTCACGGAGATTTTCAACTCGGACCCCCCGTTACCGGAGCGCGTCTCATCGAGCGTGGCGGAGTTGTTCGAACGGTCCTTGATGCCCGAGGTTATTCACGGGTTTTTGAGGAACACGAACGTGAAAGTTTGGATCACGCATTGCGAGATTTATTGTGCGATTCTGGATTTGTTGAGGTATATGATTGAAGGGGGGTTTGGTGGGATTATGGCTGTGCCGTTAAGGAGGGTTGAGGCGAGTTGCGGGTTGAAGGAGTGGGTTTGGGGACGGGGTGAGATTGTTTGGGTGTCGGAAATTGGTAGCGAGAGGGAGAGAGAGAAGGAGAGAGAGAAGGAGGAGCAGGAGAGAAAGGGGAGAGATATGTGGAGAGGGCAGTTGCGCGGTGGTGCTGAGAAACCTGTTGGTGTTGTTGAGAAGGGAGAGGAGGGGAGGGAGGTGATGGGGGTGGAAGAGGTGAGGTGTGCGTCCGCGGTGCCGTTGAAGAATTTGATTATGGGCTTGGAGACGCATAATGGCTCGCTGTTGGAGTTTTTGGGCAAGGTGACGTTCACGCCGACTGTGGTCAAGCTGAACGCACTCAGTGACGGGATTTCGCAACTGGTGCTGGGGCAGGTTCTTGGCATCTAGAGTGTGGAGTTCGTTCCGTTTTCTTCCTCTACCGTTTTCTCTGGTCTTTCTGTTCCTTATTACCCTTGTTGCTTAATGTTGCGCTACTCGTATTTCTCGTTTTCACGCTTTTGCTTTTGTGGTTGCTTTTCTGTTTGCATGTCGTCATGGCTGATGACCCCCTTTTTATTCTTATATCGTTACTCGATGATGATTAGACGCTTTATGCATTTCTTTTTCTCCTCGCTATCATTCTTTGCCTTATCATACCTCGTTCATTAACCTGGTGTTTCACGCATTAGCTTACTCGCATGCATTGTTTCTCTTCATATATCTCATAGACGATTCCCATCCCATCATGTCAGCTTCAGTTTCTGTCGACTCGCATCTTAGCTTTCTCCTTTTAACTTTCCCGTTGTGTTGTCATGACTTATCTTATTTCTCCCGCCCATGTTTTGCGCTTTGTGTTTGTGATACCTTCCCCTTGTCCATTCTTCTCTCATCAATCGCGGTTTTTGCGGTTCTCATGATAGATTAGATTCTTCGGTTTGTTGCTTGTAGCAATGATTAATGCGATTGGTGCTTTATAGAACCTCCTTTTCTTTCGAGTGCTGAAGGGGTGGTTTTTGGGTTTGTGGCGGTCGGTTTAAAGTGTAGCCTTATCGCTTGTTTGTTTTATTCGGTCACTTGTAATCTTGCTGGGCAGCTGGAAATTCAACATTATACTTATTGATTGTGATTGTAAGGGTAATGTGGTATTAGGTTGATAGAACCTCAAGGCCGAATATTGGTGGTTGATCGGCGTAGACTTTGCGTGGTGGGGGTCTTTCGAATGTGTCGTCCATTAAGTATGCTCAGCAGGGCGGGTGATGAAGTGATAAGATCATTGCCGAAGATTCACGGTACAGCGGGATTCCGTTGTCTGGCAAGCGGTTGGGTCACTTTGAGCGTTGTTCTGCCACCTGTCAAGTCTCAGTAAGCCCTATGTAAGCGAGATCACCGAGATCACCGGTGACCGTTTGTACCAAGCTACTCCATTCAAACTTAGTGTATTCACCGTTGTTCAGCACCAAGACAATGTCAGGTGCGCTCTATCGGTCATGCGCTGAGGCTCTTTCAGTATGTCAGTCTGTCAAGGACGACCTTGAGGCTTTACTGGATCCAGAAGTGGGCTTCGCACCACGGCTACGACAACTATGTCGAGACCAGTGAGTTGTTTTTATGTTCCCAGATTCCTTCAGTTGACGTCAAGTGCAGGCTTGATGAATATGAAGAAACGCGCGACGACCGAATGAGTAACGAGGAGTTGGAGCTGCTCAGGTTGGAGGAGAACACATGGGGACTTCTGCAGGCCGTTATGCCGTGCGTATGCTCCTGCTTCGTATAATGGTTGCACAATTCAATTCTTTCGTTACAGTGCTCGCAAGACCGAAGTTCCAACAAAGAAAGCACCACGAGATCTCCTCGCAGAAAACCCATACACGCCCACCGCGACGATTGCCCAAACACTCATGGACACTTCTCCCCTCTTCGCCGAGCTCGTGGTCGTGCGTGAATGGCTACAAGATACAGCGCCACTTCCACCCGCACCCGAAGCGAACACGGGTTACTGGAAGTTTACAAAACACAACGTGATGCAATCTCTGCGGACGGGGAACAATCGGGATGGATTGGTTAGAGAGATGGATCCGGACGCGGTGAATCGAGAAGATGGGAAAGGTTTGGCTTCGGACGATGCGGTACGAGGTTAACGGTTTTGATTGTCTATGCTATCTGACGCCGTGCGAAGAGTTATGACAAGAGTTTGGTGCAAGCGTTGTACGGATATATTCGTGCTGGTTTGTTGGAGGAAGCTGTTGAACTTTGTCGGAGAGCTTACCAGCCATGGCGAGCTGCGAGTATACGAGGATCGATGCCGTTCACCTGGAAGGCACTTTGTAAGTTTGGCGGTGATGTTTTTATGTTCGAAAAGTGTCCTCATGTTTTTGTTTCAGCTACAAAACCCCGAGACGAGGAACTGGAAGAAGATGAAATGGAGAACTTCTGGCAGGGGAACCGCAATCGCAAGTTGTGGAAGGCATCATGCACACGAGCCGCCCTCAACGTGCGTTGGCAGTTTAAATGGTTCGCCATTTACCGTATTGACGCGCCTGCGATTTCTAGCCGTCTTTACCAGAAAACGAACGGATTCTCTATGCTGCGCTCGCGCCGTCGCCCCAAACATCAACCATACTAAAATCAGCTTGTCGGACGTGGGAGGACCATCTATGGGCTCAAATTAGCATCATGTGTGAAGAGAAACAGAACATGGAGCTGACGAAGCTTGGCGGTAGTTTCTGGGAGGGCGGGGTGGAGGCTGTTGAGAAGGGTGTCAAGGAGATGTCAGCGGCGGATGAAGAGCGAGAAGAACATGACTGGGTCAAGGAGGTCACGGAGACGTTGGAGAGTCTTAAAGGGATTGTCGTGTCAGAAGGGTATGAACGCGTTCGGGTCTCCTCTTTTACTATCATTGACGCGAACCACGTTTAAGGCCACCTGCCGACCATGCATTCCATTTCTCGCAACTGTACATCATCCTCAACCGAACATCGCAGCTATTGGAAGCCTTTGCCGGTGGCTTGCGTGATGGATCCTATCGGCAAGATACCGTCGAGTGAGTACTGACAGGATTTATTGTCTTCGTATATGCTGATTATACGCATTCAGGTACGCTCCCATGTGTCGTTTCTTCGCGCATCTATGCCTGTATCTTCAAATGATAGACATCAATGTCCCGCCACTCGCGACACAAGTCATTTTGGAGTCTTATCTTCAAGTTCTAGAGGTTAGTTTCCCCTGAAATTCCCTCAAGCGATTTCTCATCACGCATAGGATGCCGGCCAACGAGACCTCATCGCAATGTATGCCAGCGCCCTAGGTGATAATGCAGTCGAGCGCTACGCCATGTTCCTTGTGTCCCTAGCGCTGAGTGCTGACGTCGCCGAACGTCGTCTGGCACTAACGCGCGCAAAGGACCATGGGCTGGATATGGAACGCGTCGCGGTTGCAACAGCTGAGAAAACAATCGAAAAAGCATTCGAGGTGTGTAACTTCCGTCTTTTCAGGCCACATCACCTTGCTTAGAGGGGGGTTATAGATCCTGCCGGCACTAAAGGGCCCACTTCCTTCCCTCATCGCGTTACAACCACCTGAGACAGAAGGGGAATTATTCCTCCTTCGGTCAATCGAGTGGACGATCTTCTTGGATAGTATATATGATACCGCGTTGGAACAGGCGAACGTGATTTTGCGGTATTTCTTGGGTACGTGGCGTCGCAATTGTTGACCATATTTGACATAGTAATGTTTTTCTTTTGCAGCCTCGGGAAGGGTCCAGCTGGCACAAAGACTTCTTGAGATGGTTCCACCCGAGTTGGCATCCATAAGTGAACCCGAGGATCAAGCAACGGAGTACCTGCATTACAGGCAATTTTTCCTCATCTGGGAAACGCTGGAAAAAATTGTGGAATATCAGGCTGCACATGTCCCCGGGATGACAAAAGAGGAACATGCGACGTGGTTGGCTGAGTATCGGGTGGGGTTTTCTACTTATTAGTTCTCTCTTAGGTCTTGGTCTAACCGGCGGTTGAAATAGGGTTTGATCGACCAAGCGTATGACCAGATCACGAAGCTGCTTACTTCCGAGTGGTTGTTCACAGATGAACAAATTGGCAGTGAGTATGCTTTGGCTATTTATTGATGGAAGTTGTGCTTGACGTGGCTCCTGTCGTAGGTGAGAAAAGACGTAGAGAACTTGTTCGCATTCGCCAGATCTATGTGCCGGAATTGATTATTCGGTTGCACTCGCTCCTCGTGTCTTCGAGATCTTTCATTCCAGAGTACGTGTCAATTTTCACTCTCATCTGTTGCCGGCGTGTCATCTGATCTGATTGCTTCGTTGATCCAGAAACCTCAAGAGTGCCCTTGAGCTTGTGAACATAGTCGCGGATTCGCGGTATAGAATCTACGAAGATTTCATTAATGAGGGTGGAAGAAAGTTGGGTGATTACCTTGGTGCCGTTCGTCAAGCGGTGTTGGCGGGCTTGGAGGGTGGAGGTTCGGATCCATTCAGGGTTCTGACAGCTTGAGGCGGTCAAGTCGTATCTGTACGCGTCGAGCGTGTTATTGTCATTGTGTACGTCCGACTCTATGGTATTTATATTTTGGCGTGTGTGTCGCCGGACGTTCAGTGCCATTGCTTTCTCGTCGGTATGACTCGCCGTCCTCGTCCGTGTCCACCCTGTGCAGGTTTCAATATCTGTAGGTAAGAGGGTCCTTTGCTTCCTTTTGAGTATCCACCGCTAAGGAAATTTGCCACCCCCGCAGACGTAAAAATACCACTCCACACGGCGTAAAAGTTTTCGAAGTTGTGATGAAACTTCAGAACGTAACGGCTGCAACAAAGTGGAATTCAAAAAAGCAGAATCGGCAGATCCACCACAAAAATGTGATTGGTCTTCTGAATGGTCTTGACCGTGAATATGGTCATTCTGGACCTGCTCAGAGATATGGGGATGGTGGGGTATATCCATTCGATCCATGAAGTGGTCGAAACTGCTATGATGTTGTTCCTGCACGCGTTTCATTTGATAGGGACAATTGGGAAGAATTGGGGCAGCGTCGCCAAATGCTGAGAAGTAGCGAGGAAGCGAGGCCCACTCTGAGTTGCAGCGACACTACGTGGAGTAATTCAGCTAGACACAAGCAAGTCTTAAGGATTACGGGTAAAAACTCACGGAAAGAATCTGTATTGGCGTCTGAACCATGATATCAACGGCTTCCTCTTCCTCGACTTGTCAATGTAAAGTCATCGGCCCTTTCCGCTCTCATCGCTATCTTCAGCGTATAACTGACGACCATATTAGCATGACAAGTCTCGTTCGTGAAGTGATTGGCTTCGCAAGAGCCGGGAAGCTTGGAGTTGAGACGAAAGGACCACGATCCTGGTCCCCATTAACGATGAGACCATTTCTGATCCATGGTCTTCATCTCCTGCCATGGCACACGCAGGGGAGTTTTTCAGGCGTCAAAATCGTCAGAGTCGAGCGGGAGGATATGTGACGAATTCATGCCATTTGGTGCTTCACGATCAGCAAATCAAAGCAGGTGACGGGGTCGAACCTCGCGATTCGGCGCATGCGAGTACAGTAACCGACGTGTTCTGCAAAGAGACGAATCAGATGATGTGTGGAAGATAAACAGGATGAACTCTATCTTCAATGTAGACCAACGGTCGATGCATTTTTATAGGTTTTATCTGTACGTGCTGAGCTATGGTTGTCTCTATATACGTCCTACTACGATATCTTATGTTTTTCATTTGTGTCGCTGGACGTTCTGTGCCATTTCTTTCTAGTTGGTATGGTTCGTTGGTGCCTGTTCGCGCTCAGGTTCCGACATCTGTAGGTAAGATAATTTTTCTCCTTTTCGAATATCCGCAGCACTAAGGAAATTTGCCACCCTTACAAACGTGAAATGTCAATTTACACGGGTGCAAATACTTTCCAACCACCCTCCGCATGGACCCAGCAACACATCACCTCATCCCAAGCGTGATATACATCTTATCTGGGATCTTAATTTTTTCATATTCCCACATCCTGCAAGATGATTCCTTAAGTTATTGGATTATCGCATGATCGGTTGTCCTGGTTCTTCATCTCATCCCAAACCTGTTTACCAATAGCGAAACTCACTTTGCTAACACACAACTCTCCGATCTACGGAAAGCGAGGGTAGTTTGGGTGCGTTGCCTCTCAAAGACCCTACCCTCACACCATCGAACCCGTTATCCAACCATTCTTGATTCGAAGGGGCACAAACATTTTCCAAGACCCGATAATCCTGATCCTGGTTCTGAACATATCGTGGATGTCAAGCATAGGGAAACAGGGGACGCACTCCCCGTCCCGACCACAACAAGGAACCGCTGCCGCATAGATTACGCACGTTCGAACCGATATCAAGGGCCAGTCTCGCGGTCGGTGATCTTGACTCGACCACACGGCTTACCCCCATATCCAGCGTGCTACCGGATGTTATACTTACGCCACCGTAGCTGTGGCCCCATTGTTCATTTGGCTCAGGTTGGGAAAGTGTGGGCGGACATCGGAACATGACGAGACATACTTACCAACAGTTGTAGAGGTAGACTTATCGGTAAGTGTCAAGCTTCAAGGGCCTGAATCTAACCATAAGAATGTTCCTCCGTTGCGGCGGGCATTCTCGTCAGCCGCTTTGACCCATTCCTAGATAATACGCCATATGAAAAGAGTGCCACTACCTGGTCTCTCTACGGTAGAGAACCAAACCTGGAGGGACACCCACTGCGCCAGGACATCTTATATGGGGAAGAAACCTGGCGGTACAGAACGATCATTGCCTGCCAGGAGGGATTCATTGTATGTGATCGGCAGGTTCGTCGAGATCTTGCACCGAGGGTGTAGATCTTGTAAAGGTGTCGATGCGCACACATCGTGGGTTCTTGTGGGCGTTGTGATACACGCCCTAGATCTAACCGCGGAGGCTCTAAGTACTCTCTAAACCCAGTCAGTGTCCTGTCCTCGAGTGCTGTGGCGGCAAGATGGCACCTGCACGAAAGTACAACTAGTGAAGGGCTTTAAGGCGAGCCAACATTTAAATTGCCTTATGGACTGAGGAGGTAAGTCAGCTTTGGTCCTACACCCGAAGCCTTAGGGGGGTCCATCTGTCTTCAGTCCACATTCAACCGCGGTCGCCGATGTATATGGTAACGAACATGGAAGGAATTCACCCAGGCCCATCGGTGGTGCTCTTTGACCTTTGTGAGGATTTCACTGGTCTAATGTAGAATTCATTGCCTAAGGGTCAAGGACCAATACAGTGCTATCGGTTACCAGTGAGGTCCAAGGGTCAAGCTGAGGACCCTTGGGGACTACCGTCCGGGAGGGAGCACGGGAGAGTGAAAGTGATACTAATGGCTATAACTGCCCATTTCGACATCCATAGGCGGCTCGTTTCTCCTTATTCCGTTGAGTGTCTCCTCCTAGCCCTTCGTTGAGTTTCATCCCTCAGTGTACTTATTGATATTCTTAAAACATCTCTCGGCTCCTTGAGACTGATGCACCGCCTATAAAAAATCGAGGCCACATGAGCGGACCTGCACACCCAGTGTTTAGCCCTCGGTGATCATTCGACGATAACGCCAAAAAATCAGAACAAATGGAATATCGACCAATCAAGGATATGTAATGCCCCCAGCCTGTTTTGATTCTTGGAGATCCGAGGCGGTCAGAATTAGTTTGAACTAAGCTCCTGATAACGTTGAAAACGCCGGATGCGCAACCGCGGCGGTGTATTTTTGGCAATTAATAGAAGGCCAAAAAAAGGTCCGAGGCCATCTTTATGTATCCATCCGAACGGCCCTTCGGGTCCTAAGGTGACGTCGTGATTATATGCAAACCACGGGGAATTTTGACCCTCTTCTGCGCTCCGTAGTCGCATTGAGGACATCGTGAGCGTGCCGCCAAGGTTTAGTCATTCTAAAGAGGTTGAAGAAGCCCAATTTTGCTATGGTCGTCTGACGGGGCGATGCTAAGACCAACATGCCTGATTCAAAATTGCATCACTAGCCGTACTTGTGATGTCGTCGCGCGCAGCACTGTCGTCGAAAAGAAAAAGGCGATGTAGAATATTTGGTCCTATGCGGATGGGTCAGGCCACCTTTCTGGGTTCCGAAAACGGTGGAGGAGCATCTGTAATTACCCCCATTTCACCTTTGAGAACTGGTTCACTGCCTTGTCGAACTGTTTGTTGTTCCATTCGGAAGACGTGTCGTCATTAGTTATCACCTGAGTGGTAGTGATTCCTCTCTTGCTTACTTGTTCAGTTGGTTGATTGAATATGTGAGATTTGATAGCGTGTGCCACGACCTGGAGCAAGAATTGGCCCGTTGTTCATCAGTCGATGGACTTAAACGGTTGTTCTTATTGCTCCGGTGACTGTCTGATATAGTATCACCTGATTCCTTGTCAATTCCGATAATCGCGTATGGTCTTTCTAGTTGTAGTGGGTGATGGACTAGGCAGCTGGCGGTGTGTTGGTTTTCGCATAGGTTAATTTATCTCCATTTAATTCGCTCCGCGAAGGTGGGCGCAGCTAAATTCTCGATAAATAGAGGGTGATCGACGCAAATTGACCGTAATTGTCTCGCCGGCTATCCAATGATTGCAAGGTTATGAGAAGATAACAAACAGCGAAGGTGTTTGAGGGCTAACGCCTTTTAGCGCGCTGGGATAAGCGATCATGATGGCATTTCAGCTGACGAGTGATTCTCACCCGTGTTGCCCGTTCTCGAAGACAAGGCGGCCCCGTTTGGAAGTGTTGGGAGACAAGCATCATGCTCAGTAATGAGCAAAGAGAGCCGCCATCAGGCCAAGACAAAAAGGGAAGAAAGGAAGCTGCCTGGAGGCGTGCAGTCTGGAAACCGGCTCGGAAGTCAGGTCGCTGATGAGGGGCATACGTAGTTCGCGCTCAGTAGCGAGAGAACGATATGGCGTTCGGGAGAACTTTGATCTACATATACATCGTTTGTTTAGTTGTTTGGTTGGTTCTTGGATAGAACATCGTATTAAGACCATTACGGCAAGGCTCAAGTTCCGGGATTCGGTGATAGCATGTCCATAGGGCCAAGAAGGGCTGAGATTGGGCGTCTAGATTAAGTTAGTCAAAATTGCAACGCGTTCGCTGGGGTTCGTAACGATTTTTCGAGCTGTGGGTATTCTTGGGAGTGGTTGATCAGAGGTAGTTCGAAAGGAAGATGAAGATCTTAGGGGCTCTTGGGGAGTGTATTTTTGGGTTATATCAGTGAGATGAGCATCGAGTAGAAAACCGCCGCTCTCACAAGGTATGTGTACCTGCGCAGCTGGAAAGCGGTGAGTGACAGGTGTTGGGAAGTTCGGGGGATCGGGCAACTTGAAGTGGTCTAGGCTTATGTGATGCAATGGGCCTGTACTTGACAGCTTAAATGTATGTGTGGCGTCCGAGGTGTGTGTATATTCTGCGGTTTCCCGGAACTGATAACAGTATCCCGCGAGTGCTCCTTCCTGGGCTACCTGAGTGGGCTGAACAGGAGCGCCAGCCTAAATTGAATGCCAACCTTATATGTTTCATGCACACGGACTTTTCTGTCCACCGTGTCAGCGAGCCCTGGCAGGCCTAGACCACGAACATGGAAAGAATGGATGGCCAAAAACGACACAATTGAGAAATGTGGATCGTCGCTATTGGTTCATACCCTTTTCTGACGCTGACGGAGGGCAACGTAGTCGATATCGTCACATGCCGATAGAAGAGGAAGCATCAATCACGTCGGAAGAATACCGTAGAGGTGCATGTCTGGTCAGCCGTTCCAACAACGATCAAATAGAGGCACGCCAATGTGGCTGCTCTACAAGGAAAGGAGATCAGGGGTTGAATCGATCATCAAGATTTAGTCCTGTTGTCTCAACGCGTACCCACCTGGAAAGACAACTAAGAGCGAAGATGGTCAGCAACGAGCCAGATGAAGTTCATTATGACTCGAGTTATATAACAGCACTGCAGTAGGTCCCAACAGCAGAGATAATAGGAACAAGGAAAGTAACGTATCAATCAAAGCAGGGCAGTCCGTCATAATCCAGCTGCGTGCTTGTTAGCATCCTGACTTCGAACATCAGCTGCGTTTGTGCCTCTAGGATCCGACGTGGCGGAGGCATTAGGGGTTGATCCTCTGTCGCTTGAGACCACTATTGCAGAGGTCGATGGAGGGGGTTTAACTCGCTGTAATTCCTCACCTTCCTCCTCATCATCATCACCTAAGAAGAATTCTTGTTCTTCCTTTGTTGGACCTCTGCTACCGAGATCCACACGTCGCGGCACAAACTGAGGAAGTGACTGCTTAGGTGGAGGAGGTGGTGGCGGAGGCGAATTAGGAGACGGTTGTGTTTGCTGCGTTTCGGCTCGCGTTTGTGTGTGATGAGAGACTGGATTCGTATTAGGTTGTGATGCTGAACGACTGAAGGTTGGTTGGGGTCGGACGAAGTTGTTACTTGTGTTGATGTTGAGGTCTTCGCTTGCTTGAGTATGATGGCTGACCGGATTCGTTGCTTGTGGCCGTCTGGAGGTATACGGCAAACCGCTTCCAGTCCCGCCAATATTATAGGCGGCCATAATGTCCTTTATCCAATCTATGGCTTCGCGAGCGTGGTATTTCATGCTTTCAATAGAAAATTGGGGTATTTGGTCGAAGCCGCGGAGTTGTAGAACGTATCGGTTGTACAACGTGCCCAGCACGGTGTAGGTCATGAGGAGAATGAGCACCCTACAGGGAGGACGTAAAGCACAATTAGGGCAGTGTAAGGGCGATTGGCTTACAAGACAGCTATCATAGCAAAGAAGCCCCAGACTCCACCATCTTCGCTAGTCGGGCAAGCAAACTACCGTTGGGTTAGAATATGTGGATCATTGCAATAACTAGGGTTATCTTACGTGTGTTTTCCACTCGATGAAGTAGGCACAGGCAACCTCATCATCTCCAGGTGGCAGCTGTCCGAGGAGACGGGGTTGCCCCGGACCAAATATTGAGGTATCGCAGACGAATTCGATGATAGTTGAAGCCTTAAGATCAAGACTGGACCCGTCGGGTGTTGCTTTGCAACGAGACCCATCGGAGAGAACAAGCCGTGGTTTCGAATCCACAACGGAAAGAGTAGTGTTGACCTTGCTAAGTCCCAGTCATCTCTTCAGCATGATAAATGTAGCGACATCGTGAAACACCCACCCAAGCGAGAAATCTCCATGACCTTTACGCACAAAGGCAGCTACTTCATCGGATTTGATGCCATCTTTAAGTCCGTAGAGCTCGGTTGTTACGCTTTGGCACACATTGACACCCAGCGTGTTTCCACCTGGGGTCTTTAGCTCGAAGTCCTTCCTAGAGAGCACGTGTGGTCAGACGACCTGAAGTTCGCGTGGCTAATACCATAACAGCCCACCTTCCCTTGAGATTATTGAGGTCATAGTATTTCCCATCTGCGTGAACGGTGCATGATTTTTCTTCTGCAGATACCAGGGCGATAATTGGCAATAGGAGGGAAAGGAGTATCCGACGCATACCCGAGCTATTCAGGAGAGCCAGCTGATGTCACGCCGCTGTGGGTTGTTGCAGTGACTCGTCTCAGACCGTCACGCCATGTTGTCACGCAGACCCGCCGGATTCCGAACACGGCGTCCAACGTCTTCCACAACAACCATGGCATCCCTCTTCCTGCGCTCTCTGACGCGCTCGGCGAAGACACCCACCACGTCGCGACTACTTCAACGTAGTCTTGCAACCTCAAGCATCCGTCGGCTCGAGCAGAAGACACAGGATGTGAAGACATCGTTTGACTATCATACCGTGGAGGATTTGCAGGGTATGTCGGCCCAGGAAATTTTGGCTGAGCCGGGCACAAGAGAAGATGCAAAGATGAGGCACTTTACTGGTATGTTTTTTCTCACCCTTTTCTGCGCGTTATCCTGATATGGGGATTGCACAGTTAACTTCGGGTTGGTAGAGTTGTTGAGTTTGTGATGTGTTGGCACTACGGTCTCACATATATCTCTAGTCCCCAACATCCTGCCGCACACGGTGTACTACGCATGATTCTTGAGCTCAATGGTGAAGAAATTCTGCGGGCAGACCCTGTATGTTCTTTTATTTCAAGAGAACGATTCGAAGTCCTGATGAAACGCTAGCACATTGGCCTTCTCCACCGTGGTACAGAAAAGCTCATCGAATACAAAACTTACATTCAAGCTCTTCCTTACTTCGATCGACTGGACTATGTGTCCATGAGTACGTCCCAAGCTTGTGCAAGTGCCAAAGACTAATAGTTGTATAGTGACCAATGAGCTCTGCTATTCTCTTGCCGTCGAAAAACTTCTGAACATTGAAGTGCCTGAGCGTGCTCAATGGATCCGAACCATGTTTGGCGAGATTACTCGTATCTTGAACCGTGAGTTATCTCTTGAGCACCGCTATCACGCATTGAGACAATCCCTCACTGTTTAAATAGACCTCATGGCCGTCTTGACCCATGTTATGGACGTTGGTGGTCTCACTCCTTTCCTATGGGGCTTTGAGGAGCGTGAGAAGCTGATGGAGTTCTACGAACGTGTATCGGGTGCCCGTCTTCATGCAGCTTATGTTCGCCCGGGAGGTGTCGCATTTGATCTTCCTCACGGTTTACTTGAGGATATTTTCAAATGGGCGACCCAGTTTGGAAGCAGAATAGATGAAATTGAGGAGGTCGTCACCGGGAATCGTATCTGGAAAGAACGGACAATTGGCGTTGGTGTTGTGACGGCGAAACAGGCTTTGGATTACAGCTTCAGTGGTGTCATGTTGCGCGGAAGTGGTGTTCCCTGGGACCTAAGAAAGATCGCTCCCTATGACAAATATGCTGAGGTTAGCCTTTTCCTCAAGCTTCAGTTCAACGCCTGACGATGTTTTGTAGGTCGAATTCGACATTCCGGTTGGTCAGAACGGTGATTGCTATGATCGTTACCTTTGTCGAGTGCAAGAAATGCGCGAGAGTCTGCGCATCATCTCACAGGTATACTTATACATAGATCAATGAACCCTGAATTGATCGTCAAGTACAGGCCTTGAATAAAATCACACCTGGTGCTATCAAAGTCGACGATTACAAGCTAGTGCCACCACCGCGTGCATCCATGAAAGAAAGTATGGAAGCTTTGATCCACCACTTCAAGGTGTGTGACGATTCGACTAGCCGGTTCCTCCTATTGACTACCCTACCTGTGAAGCTCTTCAGTGAAGGTTACTCAGTACCGCCTGGTGAGACTTATAGCGCCATTGAAGCGCCTAAGGGGGAGATGGCTGTCTACTTGGTCTCGTATGTCTAACGTTGATGTCTTCCCCACATTGGTTGATACTGATGACACGTTAGCGATGGCACCAACCGACCGTACAGATGTAGTATCCGAGCCCCGGGCTTTGCTCATCTTGCTGGCTCAGATTTCATGATGAGACGTATGTGCAGGAACCTATCTATATATTTCCCCGCTAATGCCTTTCCCATAGATGTCAGATGCTTTCGAATGTTCCATACCTCTTTACTGATGTGCTTCTTTTCTTTAGCACATGCTTGCAGATGCTGTCGCTATCATTGGTACTATGGTGAGTGACTATTCGAAGTATTTTTACCATCCGATCGTGACCATTGTACACATGTAGGATCTGGTATTCGGGTATGTTTCAAAATTTTCAAGTATGGGTATATCCTTAACACGCATCTTGCAGCGAGGTGGATCGATGAATCGTATAGACTATCTCACTTTTTGTCAACAAGCCGTTACCAATTTAATTATCGTTTCATATTGCGAAGTATATGCAAACCCAATGTACCCCAGTGAATCGTCCCGCAAGAGCTTCTTCCGCTGTCATCGTAGTACTCCCGAACTTTCCCCGACTCCAGTAGTCATTTGTTGTACGGCCTTACTGTTCGGTCTTTCTCGAAGAAACCCTCATTATACGAATGGCCAACTCCGCGGCGTTGAAAAAGCTGTTATTGACGGTCCTGTGCCGTGCTCCACTTCAAAGTGTTCCGAGTCGGTTTCCCCTAACATAACGATGATCCCGGCTGGATCTTTCGTGGGCGTACCGAAGGACATTTGGTATGCTCAGTCTTTTAGTCAGTCTGCTAAATGTAGCGTTCGCAACAATCCTGTATGAGTTAACCAGCCCGCTGGCATAGTATTCTAGTGACCGAGGAAGGCCGGCTCGGAAAAGCGGTCATCCCAGTCGCAACTCGGTAGAATGCCCATACCTTTTGTATACTCTTAATTATGACCAGCGCCTAATTCAACGCTCTGTGGATACCCGAGGGGACCGTGGAGTTACAGATCCATTGCTGAGCGCGCGAGATACTTACCATATGTCATATTTTTCCTCTAGTAGAGCCGGATATTGCTTATAGGGTGAGGCTGATGGGGGAGCTGGCTTGACACCAGGTCGGACATTACAAGTCCCTGCCCGCAACTTAACAAACAAAAAAGGACGACGCCTCGTTGTCACGAAGGCAGTTGTACCCTTAATCCCGAAGCTATTTGGCAAGTTTCATCGTGTATCGAAACTCGGAATTCAGGAATATGATTGAATGGGAAGCAGTTCAAGAAACTGAGTCGCCGGGTTAACAATTAGGAGCCTTACACGCTTGTTGAAATGTCTGGCTCGAATGACGTTGCTAATAGCGCATATTGCGTAGTTCTATTCACCCCATCTAATTCCCGTTGTCCGAGCACGCGTTTCGAGAGCGTTTCGAGATGGGTTCGTCAGCTCGAACCATCATTGTAGTATGTCTTCGGCCACGAGGCAATATTCTTGCTGTTGAGGAGCTATCTCAACCGGGTTTCATATGTGTTCGGGAGGTTAAATTTTCTGATCGAGTCCGGAGAGGGCGAATAGAAGGCTGTGGTCTGTTGCGTGCTGTGTAGACCCTCCTGTAATAGCGGGTTATGAGCGCTAGTGAGCAGTTGCAGGGAGGCCGTCAGCCTCAACCGAACTGTGCGTCTATCTCAGTCATCAAATTCTCTTTGCATCGTGGAAGATTTATCGCGGATGTAAGATTGATGGGATTACGGTGCACTACATAAGCTGTTTGATAGTCGGTGGAGGAACAGAAGAGCACTTTGGAACAATTTCTCGTGCGAAATCCAGGTGAAATTCAGCGTGAATATTTGAATGGTGGCTTGAAACTCCGCCGAGCTATTCAACCTCTGCATTAGTCACGAATAAGCAATAAATGAATACGATATCGTAAGGCGAGGCAGATCCAGAACCTGGGCAAGTTCAAAGATTGGCACTACGAATGCAACGGCCAGTACCTGGCCGCATTACACGAAAGACGGAAAGTCGTGAACAAATAACCGTACAAGGTGACACCATTACAAACAGAAGACATCACATAGGGACATCTAGTGGCACCTTCAACATCACCTCCCACAATGTCCAACACTTTTCTCAGGCACGTATGTCTCTCCATGGAAAAAATAGCGCCATTGCGGTTGGCAGAAAAGTGGGATAATGTAAGTCTTAGATTCCCCCGTCTGTCATGTTCCCCATCTCATGATTTCCAGGTCGGTCTACTCTTAGGTATGCACCACAGCACCAAGCCTATAACATCGTGTTATCAAATTCTTCTGATGTTTTGTGGCTCTAATCAGAATCCCCTGTTCAGAAACCCAATCGAAGACGCGTCCTGTTAACGATCGAGTGCGTGCTTTGTGTGGTTTGACGCGGAATGAGGAGTGAACTTCGCCACCTGTTACAGCCTGACCCAATCAGTCTTATCAGAATCGTTGGAAAAAGAAGCTTCAGTGATTGTGGCTTACCACCCTACCATCTTTAAGGGCTTGCAATCAATTACACTCGCAAACCCACTGCAAGCATCACTGTTGAAATGCGCAGCAGAAGGTATCTCTGTCTACAGCCCCCACAGTGCGTTAGACTCGGTATGGGGAGGAATCAACGACTGGCTTGCTGAAGGGCTGATGGGAACGAGGGAAAGCGGAGAGGTCAAACATCTTGTGGGAGAAAAGCTCCACCCTGGCACCGGACTAAGTGAGGGCGGCGAGGGTCGTCTGGTGACGCTTCATGAACCGATTGCCTTCGACAGACTGGTGGAAAGGGTGAAATCGCATTTGAAGCTCTCACAACGTTAGTCTTTCCATCACATTGGCTTTTCGTTTTTCTGATGGGTTCACCTTGTCTTTACCGATACCATGGCGTCGCGTTGGCGTTTCACCAGTTCAAGTTGGTTACCCCGCAACGGCTGAATCCCGATCATCTTGCATACGTACTATCGCCATTTGCGCTGGCTCGGGTGGGTCTATGCTGGGCGGGAAGGAGGCAGATGTATACCTCACAGGAGAAATGTCCCACGTAGGTCCTTCGACATCCACACAAGGCATTTCTTCAACGTACTTAACTTCGCGATTTTAGCATGAGGTTCTGGCTGCTGTTGCTGCAGGAAAGCACGTCATACTCTGTAAGCCACTACATAAACTTCACCTAATCGTTACTCAGGTCTGTGCTAGGTGGACATGACAATACCGAACGCGGGTATCTTCCGATATTGGCCAGCAAGCTGGTTGCTGAGCTTCGTAACCTACGAGCCAACAGCCAACAGCCTGTGGACGTCGAGGTTGTTGTGAGCCAGGCAGATAAACATCCCCTCCGGTTTGTATGATGAAACCGATTGTTGAGCCTAATTCTACTTGTGAGGGGGGAATATTTTAGTTGGATCAAAAATATCCACGCCACCCTCGGCTTGCATTCGTCATACTTGTTAATACATGGTCTATAGAAATTTCGTGAGCTCTAATCAAAGTAGGGAGCAAGCTCCAATCTAAGATGATCCGTCCCGCCACATGCTTTGACTCAGTCGGACCTTCAGCTAGAAAAATTTCGTGGCTAACAACCGGTGCACCCAATGGGTCTATGGGCACAAGGGTTTGCTGCCACACATGCAAGAGGCGTATGGTGGTATCTTTGCACGGGGGGCCCAGGCCGGGCTGGAAGTACACCCTTCTCGGGTTGCTTTGGTTTGTGAGCGCGACAAGCTGGTGTACAGACCATCAGCCCGGCGCGAATAATGAACGTTGAGGATTGTCTGCTCTTTTCATCGAGTCCCAAGGCCTCGAGCAGCCTGGAATAATCGTCTAGGCAGACCTTGTCTCGAAGATTGGTGCCTGTTGCTTAGTAACATACTGGTATCTCGCACATAGTCTCATCCTAAACCCGCTCGCTTGAATAAACGTCTTCAACAATCGCGATCGAGCTTCCGAGATGTGGGCTCGCCCTGGTATTAATGTGTTATGATGCCACGTATCTTCATATTTCCTGAAAACGGCGGTCAGGATACTATTTGCAATGCCGAGGTGGAACTTCGGGTTTGAAGGGGAGAAAATGTCCAACTAAGTGAAAGTTAGATAGGGAAGAAGACCCGAGAAATATTTGTACGACGACCAAACGTGAGGGGCCATGGGCAAGGGTGGCGTGGTGCCAGCTGGTGGCTTTCGCCGTTGTCGGCCAGTCGATAAGTGTTCCCTTGTGAATGAGTCCCTGAGAGAAAGGGTACCGAAAAGGGTATGGTACAGGATATGGAATCGGTCACTGAAGAATTGCGAGACCACGCTGTACATCTCTTCCAAGCAAGATATGTGCCATCTGAGAGGAGAGCTCATTCGGAGCACCAGTCCTTTGGATTCATCATGGTTCTTGGCCACGCAGGACAGTTTCTGTTGTGGCGTTGCTTTGTATGATAGGCGTGAATTAATAGCAGCAATGTAAGATACTACCCCAGAAATCACGCGTCTTCGGGTTCTGATTCTAGGTGATATTCTTGACAGAGAAATTTACCCAATTGTTGCCTATCACATTATTTCAGGTGTGGGAAGAACGCGTTAGAAGGCCAAGACCATCACCGGAATCGTTGAAACGTTGAGGCCTTGAGGCCTGGGAAAGTGACAGTGTTGAAGGATGTCTGAGGCTATTTCTGAGCAGCTTGGACATGATGACGGAAGAACTTCTTTTGCGCCTCCCAGATTATGCGACGAGAAAAACTAGCGCAACCGGGTCTAGAACGATGAAGGAAGAACGAGAAAAAAGGGGGGTGTCATGATTGATGAACACGCTCAAGCTTTCTGGCATGAGCTGGAGAAGGACTACGGTCAGCATGGTGCCGTGGATACAGTGAAACCAAGTAATGAGCCAGTGAAGACGGTCATATACTTGTTGCGCAGCCTCTGGGAGCGGCGGAGATGGGAGTTAGATCACAGGTGATGCAGGTGATAGGGTGAGAGAGGAGCGGGCAATTTTTCCATATATCGGTGAGCTACTCGACCCATGGGTAAGTCAAGTGACACAGCTATCTCACTGCTCTTGTTCAGTTAGCGTAAAGAATTATGGCTATGGACGTAAGGTGTTTGGTCGAAGAATTCGGCGATACACAATGGCATCAGGATAGTCGTCTTCATGTCACCGCATTTGCAAGATGATGCTGTAGACTCAGGAGAAGCGTTGCGCTGCATGTGAGGAAAGGGATTTGGTGACTTTCAACTGATCGTGCATAATTATTAGGCCATGAGATTGTCATTTCAACCACATGAGCTAACCAAGTACAAGTGCTTAGGCCTTAGGGGAAGACATCATCTCGGTCACGTGGGAGTTAAACGCCACCAACCGCGACTACGCGTGTTGGGCGTTCGTTGACTTTTCCCTAGCTGTGCTACCCTAGGATCTGCAAGCCTCACACACTCAACAACGGCTACGACAACCGAGGGCTTGCACCACCATCGTCTCTACATCAAACCTCAATGCCTGCCATGCTCACAGAAGAAGATCTCAGCCTAAGGCACCTGCCAGAGATCTCCAATTATTCCTTTTCATTCCAGATACCAACATCCTCAATGCCCAAAGGCGATGACCTTATGGCCGACGATAACACCTTCTTTGAGGGTGCAAATAATAATTCGATTCTTGCCACGCCTGCACCCCCTACCAGAGCGATAATTCGACCCTCTTCACATACCTCGCTTCAACTCACACCTGGACCCTTCCCATTGGAGTCTAGTCCCGCGCATCGACAAGAACGGATCCCACTACCCTCGGAATCAGCAAGACACTCATGTGGGCTCACCGAATCGCAACCACCACCGATCAATGAAGCTCCTATATTAGGGAGCTCAGAAGCAGAAAACCCACTCGCGGAAGAAGGGGACCATAAACCTCAGGGTCTAGGGGATCATCAGGAACAACGTGCATGTCCATTCACCTCGACGACTTCAGCTACTACGTTAAATGAAATTCCATCACCACCACCCATGTTCGTTGAAGGATCACTGCTAGGATCACACGCAGAAGTTGGGCATTCTGAATCAGATTTACCCCAAATCGAATCGCGGTCACACAGCAACTCGGCAGCCGTGAGCGGGGGGTACGGCAAGGAGCAGGAGACAAACAACCCCAAGGAGTCAAGGAAGTCATCCGCTGGGAACCAGCCTGGACGCTCAGCGTTGACAGAAGGAGCGCGATTGACAGCAGTAACGAAATCTCTCAAGCGGGTAAGTGTGTCTTGGTATAATCTGCCGTCTACGTGTCAGGTTACTGATAGGATCTTTTAAATTCTGGGTTTACCGCGCCATTGACCAATTGAACCATACTTTTCCGACCCCAATTTAGCCTACGGTCGTTGGAGGTATCATGAAATCACGGAGTCAGAGAAAGTCCGCCACTAATAAACGCGAGAAGTCTAAGGCTGATGTTTCCGTTCCTGCCATCGCTTCACGCGCTATCAACAAACGACCTAACAGGCCCGAAACCCATATTGACATGCTCGCCGCTGATAAATCCCCAGGGTCTGATCCCAGTTTATCTTCATTTATTTCGGCTGAGGGAGTGGCAGGGCGACTTGTGATGTATAGCCAACAACTCATGGACGTCCAGAGCGATGCCACGAGGTGTGTTCTTTGTATTAATAGGGGATATCAACTTGGGATGCTAAATAATAGGGCTATGGTTATTTTTGAAGCTCAACCGCCCAAGACCTGAGACCGAAATATCCACCCGAGAGAAGCCAGACGCACCAAGATGCCCTCGAGATTCAGGATATCAACATGAACCTGGGTGATCGACAGGTTAACCCGTTCGCTGGAGATGATACCCACGCAACCAGTTCTGCGGACCAGGATGATGACCGGGATAAACCACTTACGCTATCACAGCTCTCACCTCACAAACGGAGTATCGCCCAATCCACCAGAGTGGAGCGACTGGATAATAGCATCTCTTCTTTCCCTCCGACGTTACCGGTCTCGGAGTCAATGTTTGCGCCTGGTGCGTTAGGCAAGAAGAGACAGGCACCAACTACATCAACAACCTGTCGCGGTCAACAAGTGCGAAAGAAAGACATGGAACGCGTGAACTCCGAGGGTGTGGAAGCGCGTTCGGGTTCTACGGCACCGGCACCTACCCATGTGGCGGCATCTACGTCAGGGGATTCCTTATCGACCGCAGTCCCGACCTCCTCGTCCGCAGTGTCGGAAACGGGGTTGGGCAGCAGTGACACAACTATGAACGCCCCGTATGTGTTCGTAGAAAATGAGGGTGATAGGGAAGAGGCGAATGAAGAAAATGTGGTGGACGCTAGGCACGCGGAAACAGAAAACTCACCGGAAATGATCTCGACAAACGGGTGTGGGAGTCGTCCAACAGAATCCGGATCAGGGCTGCCGACAAATACGAAGAAGGCCTTGAAAGGATCGATTGGAAATGGGGCGCGAACTCGAGCGCGAAGAATGTCCAAGATATCTTCGTCCGTCAACGGAGGAAGGTTGTTGCGGCCGCGATCTGTTTCCAGTTCTGCCTCTACGCGTGCGGAAGTTCTGCGTGCCAGCGAGCGAGAGAAACGCCTAGCACGAGTACGAACGCGAAAGGAAGCTCACAGAAGAGACAAACTAGGCAAACCTGAGGAAGTAAAGAAAGACTCCGGGGGTCATGGAGGGGACGAAGGGTCGTCCACTGTCAGCGAACTTGGACGCGTGAGTGCGCTATTTTATTGCTTTATCGCATCGCGTTCTTTTTAGTGCTGATTATCGGATGCAATAGTCTGACATGACGTATCCGGCGAGTTCCACGCGTCCGGTTGAATTCAAGTTCGCTTCGGATCTTCGAATGCAAACTCGCAAGGGAGACGGGGAGAGGATGACGAGATCATTATCCTCAATGTCGAGCAGTAGTGGTAGCAACAACGGCGCGAATAAGCGCCTTTGTCCGATCCCGGGCTCCAGGAGGTACCACGCCACACAAGACGTTCAACAAGGGCATCGGAAAGAAAATATACACCCCGTAGTACCCCAGCCGTTTCAGCTGGTGACTGAACAGCGAATCAAGGAGCGGAGAAAATTTGATGAGATGGTGAAAGAGAAGGAAAGAGAAAGGGAGCAGTTAGAAGAGCAGAAGCGGAAGGAGAAAGAAGAAGAGGAGGAGAGGGAGATACGGGAATTGAGGAAGAGGGCGATACCCAAAGCGAATGTAGTACCCGAATGGTACAAGGACGCGCCGAAGAAAAAGAATGGATGAAGATTTGGTAAACCCCACAAGTCGATGATAGATGAAAAGGGTACGCGGACAACAACCGTAAAATGACAATAGATGGAGAGTGTATCGTGCACAGCAGAGTGTATTGTTAGATTTGTAATATAGCAGGAGGTCCACTGAATTGAAGTCCGATTTGAATTGATGATCTGGCTACGTGTGTTAGATTGCAGTAGGTCCAAGAAGGGACGAAGATGTCAAGATGAAGATTTCTTGTGGAGTGACAATCGACACATGCCGTCAACGTGTTTGTTCCTGTGACTACATTGAATCTGAGTTTCCTGACGGTTCCGTGAGCCGAGCTGGACCGAACCATCGGGTCACCTCAGCTAATCGTGAGCCAGCTCAAAATCTCAGATGGGTATGGGTTCGATCCTCGAATTTGCTTCACCGGATATAGCCTTTGGTCATAGTTCAGTGGAGGGATAGGATAAAAGCCCGCTCTGTTTTCGTTTAAAGGTCAGTACCACATCCTCACCTCAGCCAATCGACAATGCATTCAATCCCCTCTTGCATTCCCGTCCTCGCCGTTGCCCAGGCAATCCACTCCCGATGCTCTACATCGTCTTCTATGTCGGATGCGTGCCACGATGCCAACCCCACCAATACCAACCATAGTGCACCTCAATGCTGCCATTGTGGTTGGCGCGGCTCCCACTCACCCACTTGCCCGTTCCGTTGAACACTGTATACTACGTGCTTTCACTTCTTTTTTCCGTAGGTCTCTCCCATTTCTGATTGATGGCTAAAGAAACTTACTTTTGCAATTCCGTTATACAGGCTATCCAAGCGACTTTACTCGGCATCCATACCCACCAGTTCATCGTTATCATCAGCATTTCTTGTTACAACATACGCTTTCGCTATGCTCACCGCTATTTAATTCGGCACATTATTGCTCGCCCGAAGGGCTATTATTGATGGAGGAAAGAAGTAGGAGACAGAGGGGGTGCCTGATGATGTTTGTGCTCAGGTTGAATAATTGTGTACCAGTATCACAATCGCATCCTGTATACCTTGTTACGGACACTTGATGTAAGATAAGATAACCTTGATCCTTTTCTTTCCATCGGCATTGTGCCTGGCTTTTCTCCGGACCTCAGTTTGATGCTGGTCACTCCTCACCTTTTCTCCATTGACCTGGGGCGCGACCACGACTTGCTGCGTAAAACGCGCGTTGACGGCACTTGAATCCCCCGACTCTTCTTCGCTAGTGCTCGGAGTAGAGGAGCCGGCGGTGGGTTGGTGTTGTTGATGTCGAGTCTGGCAGCGGAGTTACCCGGTCGGAGGAATGCCCTTCCCCAGGCCCTATTCCCCGCACCCCGCAGGCCCTTTGCTTCGCGACTCTCACTGTGGAGAAACGCTTTGACTGGCATCAATTCATGGCACCCACCCTAGTTCCCCCTCCTCACTCTAATGAACTCAAAGTTTCACTTCCAGAAGACCACGTCCTTCTGCTTACACTCAATCGTCCCAAGAGCCTCAATGCTATGACGCCACAAATGACCGAAGACCTCAAGCGCGTGTTGGACTGGTTTGAGGAAGAGCCTGAACTTTGGTGAGTAAAACTTTCAGCCTCGCGAATGAGCAACGAAACCGATTGCAGCTTGTGCGCATCGCAATGACTTACCCGCTGTGTCGTAGGGTTGTCATAGTGACAGGAGCAGGAAGAATGTTTTGTGCTGGTGCTGATCTGAAAGCGTAAGTGAGTATGATATGTTTCATCCGGTCACTGGTTATTGTCATTCTCCCCTTTCGGCAGTTGGAATAAGGACCAACAAGCAGGGTCAGCCAATGAACAAGAGAGCACAGCATCCAACTTGAATGGCTTTGGGTCACTTTCTCGCAGACAGTCGAACAAGCCCATTATTGCTGCTGTGAATGGTGGCGCATACGGAGGCGGCGTGGAAGTTATTTCGAATTGCGATATCGTCATTGCGAGCGATGATGCCAAGTTTGCCTTACCAGAGGTTAAACGCGGTGTCGTTGCTGCCCAGGGAGGTGAGCATAAACGGCCCTTCTGATCCTTCTTTGATTTATTCTGTTTCCATTGAATAACCTGGTGCGACATGCCATTTATTCCGATGACCATAATCATTTTACGTTGTTTCACTAATCCCATTTCTAACCGCCTGCAATATTATACGGTCCTCATGCGAACTGCCTTTCTACGGTATAGGTATCCCGCGCCTGTTCCAAATAGCAGGTCATCAGGTGCGTATTGGTCTTTCCCCTGAAGGACCTTTCTCCTTTTTCTCTATCTTCCTTTTTTACTTCCTCCGATATCAACCAATATCATCAAACATATCGAAAGCTATGATCGCATTCGCCTCAACACGGGGTCATCTCCATGACGTGAACTCAATGTTGGCACCGAGCGCTGAACTGACTGCTTGGCTTTGTTTGACAGCTTGCTTCCGAGATGCTGCTTACGGGCAGGACGATCACAGCAGCAGAGGCATCTAATCGGTTTGGCTTGTGAGTACCATTGCTAAAATAACTTTGGCTTTTTGCTGACAAGTATAATTAATCATTGTATCTCTGATCTGGTTCGCCCTATCTCAATATTCGATGGATGGGGAATAGCGTGAACACCGTTGTCCCAGTCGAACAGCTGCTTCCCACAGCACTGGGAATAGCTAAGGAGATCGTATCAAACTCACCGGATGCTGTCCAGAGCTCGAAGCACGGTTTGTTGCTCTCCCAGAGGCTGAACCACTCCGAGTCCCTTATGACGCACATTTGGAGCAACTTCAGCAAGCGAGTTTACAAAGGCGAAAATATCAAGGTGCGGTCATAATGAGGCTCTCTGGTCGCTTATTTTCACAAGTGGTGCATTCTTAGGAAGGCCTCAAGGCATTTGCGGAGGTGAGGCAAATGTGTTGCACATGCATGGACCAATAGATGTGCTAATACATCATTTAGCGACGGGCACCTGTATGGAAAAATCCTGCGAAACTATGATTCCGTTAGAAATTTCTGGGACTGGGTTTTGGGTTTTGTGTGCAGTTACGGTGACCTCGGGGGCTGGAGCGGATCCCTCATGAACGTGAGGAGTTGGTCTGATGGTAGTCAGGGTTGACGACGGGTAACTCTCGGAATTGTTGTAAGAGTGGTGGCAGGAATGGAGAGACTAGTAGCTGTATTTAAAAAATGTCAATGAAATTGGATGTGATTGGTAGGGCTGGACAAAACGGACATCCATTATGTGGTTCATGAGAGATCAATGACGTATGTGCACATGCTTCGGGATGTGGAATGGAAAAGAACAAGCGTGTGGTGTTGTTCCGTGTGTTTCCTTCGTAAATCTTGCTGTTGGATGCTGTTGTCTCCCGTAATGCCGATTGTTGGTCGTGGGTTACACAAGATGGAGGGAACGCGGTGACTCGGACCTTCGGAGCGTTGAAGCGTTAAAGAACTGTCAGAGTATCCGGATCCGCCATGCCTGTAGCGCTCGCTTTTCGGCGGAGACATGGAAGCAATTGAATGTTATACTCCTTTGTTGATCCAAGTGTCCCAGTCTTCCTGGTTCATGAATCATTTTGGTGTTTAGCATAAAACCGTGCTTGAGCTCGCTTCTGTAATAGGCTCACGGGCTTACTCTAGTCCCGTGCGCGGTTCGAGAGTCAAACTGGAGTCCGAACATCGCTAACCTTAAACTCGGGAAGCGAAACTCGATTGACGTGTGACGACATTATCAGATCCCATTATGATTATAGACCCAACCTGAGGCCTTACTGCTGGGATGTCTGTTGGCTTAGCATAAGCTTGGACGCGTGGGGGTTTAAGACACCCTAAAAGTTCTACCGCGGGTGTTTTGATTTTAATAAACTTAGGTGGGTAAGCCCAGAAGCTGCTCTTACCTGTGTGGAATCTGTGTTTTGGAACGTTTAGCTTCTCTAAGGATTTCGCCGCGGCTATCCCCATGAATCGGTTATAACCTCCCTTTTCCACCTACCGTTGGCTTCAGGCCTTCGACTGCGTAGTTCCAACGTCGTCGATCCATTTATTTTGCCTTCACTTTAATGGGGTCTAGAATAGATGGAGTGGGATTGGATGGGAATTGCACAGAACTTGGAAACTCAACACTTAGAAATGGGCGGGTGGTTTTCGAAAGTGGACGCCAGAACTAATAAAGCGGTGGAGGCAATAGCAAAAGCTTATAAGGCGGACGTGGAGTGGTACTAACTCCGAAGTGTGGCTAATTGATTGGATTTCAATTAGTGTGGTGGCTCCTCACCTGGAGCCTCCTAAGAAAACTGGAGCAAAGTGGTGCATGTGGGGACAGTTTGTAATCAAGTCTGATTTTCCAAAAGGTTCAGCACAACAAAGATCGATTAGTATGGCTATACCACCCGGCCAGCATACCTGGATGATGACCTTGTACATGAGCCGATAGCGGGGTACCTTCGTACGAAGGGGTAATTGCAGGAGTAGAAGGCTGATGTCTACCGGTGTCATCTATTCTCCCGATGTTTCGAGCGCGTTCGGTTCTCGAAGGAGGGAAGTGTGCGTATTATACTTCGAGTTCTAGCGATACGACAAGTGTGTCTTGTGCTCATCTTCGGCCATGGCACTTTCCATTGCCGCCTCGAGGCCTGAAAATATGCGGGTGCACGGATCTCTCCGATATTCATATACACAGCTGAGATTCAAAATTTTTCCCCTTCCACACCTTGCCTTCTTTTTCGAATCGAATATCAAGGCAATCCGAATGTCGCAGAACATCAGCTGATCACTATAGTATGTCATTGATATTTTGATACCGTAGTTCATGATCTATCGTTCGAATTGAATCGCTGACCTGGGGCATTGCCGATCGATTTCTCCCACAATAGAAGAATAACTGACTGAATTGGTCAATGAGTTAGTTACACGGAATACCAAACAAGCAATTATTTTTTCCCTTTCACGGCACCTAGCTTGTGGGAAGACTTTCTCTAGGGAATTTCGAGATGGTAAGCCTACAGTGCGGTAAAACGTTGCCCAGCACATGGATGACAGAGAAGCACGTCAGAGCGTAGTGTGGGGTAAAGACTGGAGTGGGGAAGGGTCTCTGCTTCTCTCAGGTTAGGAAGGCTATAGCAGGCGGTACCATTGATCGGGTGTGAGGAAGAGCGTCCAGGACGGATACCAAAAGTCGGGTATTGCCACAGCCCCTACTGATGGGTTGAGGCACACCATCGCCGTCTCGCTAAGTTCATAGGTTCTTGTCCCTTTTATCAGGCCTGAGGTCATGGAGGAGTCTCCCAATACCGACCAGGACTTGCAAAGCTGGGACACCTATCCCTCTCCACTGACCTTCACCCGCTTAAGCGGCCCTTCAAGGTTCACACTGAAAATTGTTTTAATTCCGTGTTCGAATACTCCCGACGCCGTAACCTACCTTGTATTCAAAAATGCTGCCTCTCATGTGGACCAGACCAATTTATTCTTAATTGTCTACGGCTACGCACGCGTCAGCTTACAAGAATGCCTGGCAAAAATAGATATCTCGCAATATGCAAATTGTTAACAAAAAAGGTAGTGTCACCATTTAAAGCTCTCGACACAAACAAGCGAGGAATTCTCCGTCTCATGGTCTGATCTTTCATCGTCGGCAGCCATGAATGACATAAAGGAAATCTAAGCCAAAAAGACAAACAACGTCGAAATGCGCAACTTTCCCACATCCACCACAGTAGTCGCCATTGCCCAGCCCAAGACACAGTCTAGGTGAAGCGCGGAATGGTAATTCGGGCAGCATAAGCCCCACGACTGAACTGGGTCGGTTAGAAAGGTATGGAGAGCGGTTCGTTTCAAGAAATTTCAAAGTCCGTCCGCTCAGAAAAGATTGCTACATCATTTTTGGACTGTGGTCTAGGCGGGGGAGCCATCGTGACCCGTGTGCTGTCAGCCTCACTATTTTGGAATCGAATCACAGGAATTGTCTTTCGCCATCACAAGTGGCAGCCCTGACGCTGGTATTGTGAGCTGATAAGATAATAGTGCAAAGCTTTATCGCGAATTACTTTACTTACCTGATCGTACCTAAAGCTCCTGCTTTGAGTCGCTCTTCATACGATAGCCTGTTATCCGTCGTCTAAACTGTTACACAGTGCATGCATTGGGCTTTGGGAGACATGAACGGTGTCTTTCCTCCGTTCCCCTGAGTTCAAGATCCGTGACCTCGGAGATGTTCGACGGAATACTTGACCATATGGTCAGGAGATACAGGAAAGTTCGTTTGATTCACATGGGGATAAGCAGAAGCCTGCACCGGTATGACCGTAGCAGCCCACATCCACGGACTACATGATACTTTGCCATGGCACTGGCGCCTTGAACCAGCTACAATTTGCGTACGTATACTGTCTTATCAAATTGCGCTTGACTTTTGAGTCAATCAGCTTGGAAATGTCGGGGTAGTCCATGATAAACCACTGCGACCTTGTAATCGTAACGTCGTGGAGTTAGCGGGCCGAAAGCAAAGCAGTCCCTAAGTCCGATCCCGGCGTTTGTTCAGGTTCTTAAGAAATAAGAATGCGTAGCGCCACATTACGTCTTCTCCGCAGGATATCTTGACGAGATGGCGAATGGTTTGCCACCTATTAGCATCGGTTCTCGAAGCTAATTGGATTCCATTGGAGCGGCTCAACGGCAGAGCCAGAATTTGGCCAAAAAGCGGAGCACTCAGCGATTGGGTCTTCGAATGCAGGTTTCGTTACCGTTCCGTAAATCCTACGAGAAAACCGCACTTTATGCTGCTGTCTATGTCCTATGTAATGACATCGCTTGTAGGCTCACAGTTGTTCGAAGAATTTACTTGTCCCTCCAGCGCCGCAGAATCGTGATTCGCTTGGAGTGTGGAGTTGGGACCGCGACGGCGGCAAGGTGTTGGAAGTATCCAAGCGCTTATCGCACCTATCAGTGTCGAAGGAGGCACCCTACCTCCGAGCATTGGAACCCAAATGCTGGTTACGATAAACCACATAATAACCGATGATATTAAATGTTTAATGATACGATAACCTCGCCTATCCAGTGAAACGGTACTGCGAAGATAGGATTGACAAAATCAGGAGCCACAGTGTGATTTAATCCGGTACCTTGGCCGGGCTCGTGCAAGAATTCTCGAGCTACCGAATCGCATATGTGAGGTTATCACCTTTTTATGATGGTTTTGTTGGAAAGTCGGCGCTGAACAATGTTACAATGCTGGGCAAAGGGGGAACGACACGGTGTACAATCTCCCTATAGCACAAAGGCCTAGTCCTGACCCCTTTCCTGTAGTTCCGCGGTCCCTGGAAAGCCCGTTCCCTGGTGAACGTGAGGCCTTATTGCCCTGAGCCAACTGCCAACAATGGGGCGATAGGCGTTTGATTAGTGTTATAAAGTGAATCAGGTGGTTTCTATTGGGCCAGGGGTGATGAAAGCATGTCATTTATGACGAATGAACGGATGTTTTCCTTTGTATGTATCATCATGAGGCCTCGTGTTCCCAGCTAACTTCTGTATCCCGATCAGGGTGAGCGATGCTATGTGGAAGGTTCTGCTGGCCGTCCGAGATTTGGGTCACGCAATGCCCCAACGGCAGGAAATTGCCTGACTCCAAAATCATGCCGCTTAAGTTCGTGATGATTCCCCCCGTCAAGCTCTTGATCGATATAGAATTATAATGTTTTCCGCCCTGTAAGTCATGAGCCAGAAGGGCCCGGAGTAGATAACCTTAGTAGACCTTCTGAATTGCGACGGCATGTATCCTGGTTCTCACCAAGGGAGGTCCAAGCCGATCCTACGGTCGACTTCGTAAGTACTCTAGCCGCGAACTACCTTGTACGTATGGCAGTGGTATCGACTTGTTCCATGACAAGCCTAGAGCATAACGAAAGTTAGTGTTAACCGCCAGAAAACGGATCTTTTAAGTAAAGAGCTTTCAACTGGCTATGGGGAGCCCAGGTACGCATACACACTGAAAAAGACCGCACTAGACACTCTGTCAAAGAAACTGACGTACATTTGAATGTGCAAAGCTGTATGAATCTAGACTGGTAGTCTAAAGCGTCATCGGAGAACCCACGGTGAAAATGCCAGGTATTCAGTACGAGTGAATGGACGAGACCCGTGACTTGCGAGTGTCGGTTGAAAGGGGCGGGAACCAGCTGCAGGAGCAGATGAGTTGTCAACAAGATCCATCAACCACATACTTTGCAGCCGAATGGGGACCGCCTCAGTTCCATCTTGTTTGACAGACAGGTGTCGTGCGGGAGCACTGACTATTGCGAGCCAATGAAAACTTGAGAAGCCAAGGTTTTCAGTGGTTCTTAGCCCGGTTCGCTGTTCATATCAAAAGTTTTGTTAAGGGAGTGTGATCCTGTCGGTGAGGTCAACTGGGTCGTTGTGGTCCGCCCTACTGATCAAGCCACAAGTGGAACGATGACTTCAAACAAGTGGGTGACAAGCGGTTCCTGAGGGACTAAACCAAGACATCTGTGGAGGAACAACTTGAAAATAGAGGACCATATCTCCTTTTTATCTTGACAGTCGCTATGTGCCAGATGGAAGTACGCTCCGGAACCTCGGTGCATCCATTCTGACAGTGTGAGGTGGTACATGTTCTGGACAGCAGAGCGTACCATCTGTCAGAAAATTTCGATGTGGATCGCTCCAGCCCGGCAAGCATTCCGGGTGACATTTCAATGAGAATCAAGGCACCGGAGGCCGACTTTCCTTTTTACTAGTATTGATCGTGAGAAATTCGGTGAAAGTGCAAAATTGGATGGTCATGTAGGTGCCTTGGCGATGAACGACTCCACCACACCTCAAACGCCCTCTCCTTCCCCTTCCTCAGATTCCTCTAGTCCCTCCGGCGCATTTGAACGATGGCGGCGGAAACTTATGCTAATCACTGGTATTGGCGTCACCGAGGAAGAGCGACTCGCGGACTTACGGATGCACCAGACACGTCACTGTGAAAAGACAAAAGAATATCTCATGAATTATAGTCAGTCCTTTGTGCATGTTCTGTTAAAGGTTCCGACTTTTGACTTTTGATCAGGCCCCGCTGTTGTATTCATGCTCAAACATCTCAAGGAGAGTGGCTGTGAAGTGCCGAAATCGAATGTCCTCTGTGCACCATGCGACCCGACGCGGGCTGGTGGGTTCACTCCAGACCCAGGCGCAGTGGTCTTGTGCTCAGGCCATTTCTTCAGCCAGTCACACATGGAACATACCCTCGTGCACGAGCTCATGCATATGTATGACCATTGCAGGTTCAAGGTGGACTGGAGTAACCTACAGCACCACGCCTGCAGTGAGGTAAGTGAGTTTCTTCGAGTCGCACAATAGCCGATCATTAATGAGACTATTTCCCTACTTTTTGTGATCCTTCTAGATCCGGGCGAATAGTTTGAGCGGAGACTGTCGCTATACCCGTGAATTGCGACGGGGGTTTGTGTCGTTTTCTAAGCAGCACCAGGTGAGTTTGGGGAATATGATGCACTGAGACGAGAACTGAAAATCTCTGTGATGATAGGCTTGTGTACGACGGCGGGCTGCAGTGTCTGTCGCTGCGAATCCGGCATGTCCCGATGCTGAGACGGCCGAGAAGGTTGTCAACGAGGTGTGGGACAGTTGTTTCAACGACACTCGGCCCTTTGATGAGGTATAGCTGTTCGTCCATGATGCATGCGTCCTGCTCATAGCTGACGTTGGACTCTTCTTAGATATACTGAGACTATTGATAGTCGCGGGGATAATAGCCCGTAAGGGCTGGGTGTATAATTGTAGAGGTGGAAGGGAAAGTTGACTGGACATGTTCTAGCAATGTCTCGAAGTCAAGTTGAATAGCCAATAGAAGCGCGAGTTGATTTGATCCGCGTGTGAAACCAGGTGAAACCCTGCTGCTTGGTGTTGTTTGTGGTCCTGCTATAAAATTCGGCTTTCCCCTCTTCCCACTCCTCACCGAGTACTCTTTCCTTCCACACTTCCTTCCCCTCTCCTCGCTTCACCTTTTCCTCGCCAAAATGATTTTTAAACTTAGGTCAGTTTTGTAACTCATGAAATGGCTTTCTGCACCTAATATCTTTAATTTAGCATCCTTGCCGCCCTCGTCGCTCCTTTAGTCTCTGCGATGACTGTTAACCAGCCAAGCCAGCCCGTTACCTCTGGCGGTTCCATGACTTTCACCTGGCAAGTTCAGAACGGTGATCCGTAAGTCTCTTTTGTGAGTCCGGTTTGGCGAGTTATTGACCATATGTAGTTCCACGTTCTCTGTATACTTGAGCAACCCTCAATTCAACAACGTTTACGGTGTCGCTAACAACGTTGACGCGTCCCTCGGTACTTTGACAATCGCCGTCCCCCTTGTCCCTGAGAAGTGAGTGATTTTTGACGTGTATCTACTCGTGAAATTCTGATGTATTTGTCAGCCAACAATATACCATCCGCCTGGTTCAAATCGACAACGTCAATGCAGTCCTTGCCGAGTCACCCTCCTTCACCATTGGTGCTAACACAGCAACCACCACTCCCTCCTCCACCGCCTCGCCGATATCCGTCTCAGCCACCAGCCGCCCCGGTTCCACCGCCTCTGTTACTACGTGAGTTGTTGATGTTTGATCTGGCCGAGTTTAGATTGAACTTGTCCTAGTAGCCGTACACTGCCTTCCAGCTCGTCATTTGGCGTTGTTGTCAGCAACACTCGGCCTGCTTCCACCTCAGCTGCTTCAGGTTCAGGTGCTTCCACTAGCCCTAGTGGTGTTGGCGCCTCACCTGCACCTTCGAACTCAGCTGCTCTTCCTGTTCGCTTCAACATGAACATGGGTATCGTTGCTTCCATGGTTATTTCGGTTGTTGCCGGCGCAGCAGTTGCCGCTTTCTAAACGTTAGACTGAGGGATGTCTGCTCTCGTTGCGGTGATTCTCTGGAACAGTGGGTGGTTATTTTCTTGGATCGAGTACTACAGAACTTTGCAATCGCTTTGTTTCTTTTTCCTTTTCCTCTGTCATCCATATACCTCTCATGCACACTCGACGGACTTCGATTTAATACGATACGCTGTTCTACCCGAAACAGATGCCTATCTTGAACTTGTTGGTTGTGCATTTTTTTCTCTTCCTTTTACTGAGGGATAGTGTTGAGCGAAGCGTAGTGACCTGGTCTTGGTCCGTTAGCTCGTCCTGTCTTTGTTCTTTTTCTGCTCAGCATATGTACTCTGTAAAAATAGGAATAGGACTATTTTTAGTATACGTTCTTTGGAATGATGGCATCTGGCCGTGAAGCACTTGTCACCTTGTGATTCGCTGCCTCGTGTGAGACTGGCCAAGGAAGTTTCAGAAGGATTTTTATACTGAAAGCCACTCTTCATCGTCTGATAACCAAGGGACTGAGGTGCCAAGTAGGAGGAAAGCTTGCGAGGTATAGATAGGAGTTGAGCTGTGTAAGGGTGATGGATTATTAGATGGCGCTCACCTGGGCGTCGTACTAATGAGTGAGCAACCTCTGTGGGAACCCATGAGAAATGGAAACGCATCCATATGTAGATAGGTCTTGCAACCATCGTGAACGGTGCTCTGCCGCGTCGGCAAAAAGATCATGTAACTCAAACATGGCCGCAGATAATTCACAGTGGGATGGAATGACTTGGTGGTCATGATATTCTTTCCACCCGTGATACTGGCATAGGGAAACCCGCGATGACGTTGGCAGAGCAATTAATCAAGCATAATGCTTTTTCCGTGAGATTGTGGCAGCTGTTAGGGAACTACTAGGGTCCGATGTGGCTGGGAGTTGAAGATGAAGGGTTCGGTTGGTGTTGGAGAAAGAGTGGTAAAGGTCTGAGCCCTACTCACGCGCCATCGCCTTGTGGTTATGCCAAGAACATGACCAGTGGAATGACCCGAAAGCGTGATTCCAAAAGAGTGGATTTTCTTGAGGCCAACGTCAGCAGTGAAGATTTGGAATCTACTGGGCTAATAAGAAGGATAAGGCGCTTTGGAAGATGCGTATCGAGAAGGGGTCGTTAGTGACCTTGAAAAATGGCTAAGTTGGTTTAATGAAATCAAAGAATGTAAAGTCGATGCAGTTTGATGGCTTCGGACATGTGCATGTGTCGGCGACCGCTGGTATGGGATGCCTTCGAGGTATTGAGATTCTCTGACGAGCGGTTCGAGAAGAGAAGTATGGACAAGACGGCGACAGAAGCAGGATAGCCCATGATCCTGGAATTTCGTACTGATGGGGACTCTCATATAATGCATTCATGGACGAAATTAGAACATTATGAGGTCAGCCTATTGTATTGGAAGAAAGGGTCACGAGTTGAACGAAGCCAGGTGGACGACTTCGTCGTTCCAAGTAGAATAGCGGGTGCCGTAACTTCATATGTTTTCGTGCTAGTCGACAAAAAGTCGTGCGCAAACACTTCAGGTTGGTCTCGGGGTCGTTTCGTTACTGCCGTACCCCTATCAGCAAAGCTGTTGCTGACGCATCGTGTGACAGAGGAAACGAATTGGAGACACACCAAGTGGCGTTGAGGTGGACACTTGCTCGCTTAGACGGATGGTCCTTGCTTTGTTCGTAATGCAGCTGAGGTGTTGGCGATGAAATCGCGCCGAAAACGAAAGTATGTGTAGTCAGTGTGTGGCCAGAAAATCGGGCGCCGAATGGACGGAAGGAATTGTATTGCAGTGTGAGGGCCGATCCTTCGGCATTGAAAGACAAAACCCTAAAAGAGAGGGGCGGCCGACTTGCCCCTCGCAATATGATATTGTGCGATTGACAAGCGATCCTGACTATTTCGCTTCTTGCTTTCAACCTGCCGACTTATAGACACGATACTTAAATCGATTGAACGACAAAGCCCGCAGCGCGCTGTTGGCCGCGTTTATCGTCAGACCCCGTGCAATACGGAGTCTAAGAGAACGTTGGGGAAGCCATATTTAGACTGTGTTGGGGATATGTAATTTGCGATATGACACTTTGAATGTGCTACGCGCGCCGTTGCGGGATACAAAAACTGATCTCATGATCGTGATTGTGAAGCTCATGAGACAAATTTCCATCTCATCAGTCCATTGTCCTGCTTAAGCCTCATCATGGTTCTGACGTTAAACGAGTTTGAATCTATTAAGGGAGTGAACTGATTCCAGTTCTTCCGACACACTGAGTTGACTCCTGTTTAATGCAAAACGCGTGACCGAAGTTTGGGTCCTCGTCATTCAAAAAGTTTCCGGCCCTGCCCGTAAACAAAGGAAGTGGGCTCATCGTGGTATGATCTTAAGATGATCAAAGTGGCCAGGAGAGGCCTACCTTTGGCGACAAAGCCCATTGCCGAAAGAATAGAAGGTCAAAAACAGGACAATGTCCGAACTGAATGTTGCATGTTCATCCAGGCTCGGGGGTGGTAGCGCGGAAGCCACAAATTCACCGGTTTGCTTACAGAAAGCCGGCTCGAGGAGTCTTTGAACCACGGTATCAAAGAGGAAGGGGCGCTCAGAAAAGGTTCTTGTTCTCTCTCACAGCTAAAATTTATCTATACGAGGCGATACAAGCGACTTGTCCTGTTTCAGTTATCCAAATAGGAACAATGACACACGCACCATGAAAGGATTTATCATTTGAACAAACTGTGATAAACCAAGAGGATGGTGGGATTGAAGAGTTTGTTTACAATTGCCAGCTTCCCGTGACCCCTACAGCCCTTACAACCTGCTTTGATCATACTAGCAGGCTCTAGGATTCCACAGCCATTCCCGACTAGTCGCGACAAGGGGTGGCTGGAACAATGCTCGAGGCTACATAAGTCATCTCGAATTGGACGTGGGATTACATGGAAGCGATTAGCTGTAGCCATAATTGTGGGCTGTTGGAGACAGTATGATGCGAAACTGAATAGGCATCTGGTCGACAAGATGACAGATAGACGCCTACCCTAGGTTCTACCTGTCTCGATTGACAGGACTAAGCGTGATTCAACCCTGCGTTGATATCGTCATACCTGGGCACATGCATCATAATGTTTTTGAGCCGCGAACGTCGAGATGGAGGTGAGGGCTCAGGCCACGCCTTAGAATCCTTGGAGAAGGAGAAAGTTGAATGGCTCAGCCAAAGTCACGATCGGATACGCTGGGGTGGTAAGTGAGTCAGGCTGTTCGTTATCTCCCTGCATTCGGGGTGGAGTTCAAGAATAAAGTTCTGCGGATATATAATTGTGGAGAACTGGAGCCATAGTCCAGAACAGGGGAACCTGGAAACGTATCCAAGACTGGAGACACTGGGAAAATTTCCAACAAACGTGGACAAGTTGTTAATAGAACTCGCATCCGGACAGGAGCCCAGGGAATGACCGAAGAGATAGTTTTGTAAGTATAGGTATTGTCGTGATGCCATACAACATCTGAAAGATCAATGATAGAGACATATACTACTCCGCTGATAGCTCTCACCGCAAATTCCGATATTTGAGGCGTGTGGATAGGGTCCTTCACCATTAAAGTATAGCGCAACATAGCCACGTTTGACATATTTTTGAACCGTCTTTTCACCAGTGCGAATGGGTAATCTATGTAGCGGCATCGGTCAAATTGTCAAACCTTGCTTTATACATATCAAGAATCATGTCAGATAGCCTTGTCCGGCTCCCCTGTGTAACTACCAGTCATGATCTGCATTAGCCAAAACAGTGGGAGCCTGAGGGTGTCCGTTCAAAATAGCATACCTCTTCGGGTTAACTCGACATTTTAACAACCAAGCAGGTATCGTGAAGGTCCTCCATGATCAAAAGGAGGTAGTTAGGTAGGCCCCAAGCTCCTTTGAGTTTTGCGCTCACGCATTGCGCCCGCAGTTAAGAGGTAACTCCGCCATTCGACTTAAGGAGACCTCATAGACCATCACTAAGTAGCTAATGCCCCAAAAGATACTGATGTCAGGGTCGGGTATACCATACCGAGCCATAAGCACATCCCAGTCCGTGGAATGAAATATCTCAATGTCGTTTACTTATTTCCAAAGGGTTGGTGGCTGAAGGCTCTCTCAAACATGCTATGGAAGCCACATTATTGCTGCGGCACGCCAGAAAAACGGTAGATCAGATTGGGGCATCAAATCGCCACCAACATACCAGCCCCTGTTGCCGAAAGCGATATGAAAACGCATGTTGTGTATAGATATAGAACAGACAAGCCAAAATTATGGGATTATAGGGAATTGGCTCCAGTTCCTGTACGTCCACGTTGAGGGCGTAAGCCTGTGATAATAGGCCAGAGCAAAACGAGAATAAACCAACACAATCGTGCCCCGGAGATCATGGACCCCATGAGGTGCTCACGTTCAGATGTCTTGGCGTAGAAGACTCAGAATACCAGACGTACGAACGATACTGATATACAGGAGCAATGCCGACCATCTTGTCAATCTCTAATCAATCTTCCCTACATATCCAAGTCCGCAATTTATTCTTGAGCAGGTGTTAGGAAGCGGTATGCTAATAGAACAGAAAAATTGGTCGTTGACAGCGTGTAAAAATCCTTGCATTCCGGCGTATCAACGCATTTTACCCGACTGTAATAAATGGAAACGATGCAGGCTCGTTGGGGTGAAAGCGTCGCGAATACCCTGTGTCCGAATGATCTACGCGGCGCACAAACTGTATTATTCAGAAACATGACTAAAAACTATGCGAGTAAGACTATATGCTGTAAATGTAAGAGTAGTGCATCTTGCTACTTGGTTGGGTCCGTACGATGACCAGCGTGATTGGATGGGTCAAAGTCGGCAGATGATTCCGAGACCCTTCGGCTAGGTTAGAGATACGTTCAGCATGCGTTATTCGGCATCGTCCCGCGTGTCTCACCCTGGCGTTGATCTAGAGTTGACCCACTGCATGCACTGCGCGGTTCAGGTTTTCCTTGTTGGGTAGTCATGCACCTCAATCCTTTCTTCGACCCGATGTCATCGTTAGATATTGTAAACGCCCGAGAAAGATCAGGAGAGCCTTGGACTCAGTACGATCCATGAATGGATTTGAATGTCCCCACTCTGCGCGCCTATACTCTCGTATGCATAACATAGGTACTAGAGGAAGCAGAAAATCTCAGTGGCGTTCTACCAGAGATGTCGTTAGGTGCCTGGCGAACACCTTGGAGGTTTCTTACGGCAGAGGATGACATCGCATATGTCCTTCTGTATGTATAAACGGATATAGGGCGTCGAGGAAGCACGCAGTGAATCAAGATGGGGATCTGGCCCTTTGGGAATGAGCTGGGAAGCTGTGGGGTCGCTCGGATTTGATTATACACAATCATGTTCTGGAACATGAACACGAGCTGCTGAATTCATCAGCGCGAGCTGACAGCACCAAATAACGCACGCTCGATTCGAGTTCACGTAGGAGAAATGATGAAGAAAGCGCAAAGCGTGGGGAGACCGGTCTGGGGATGAAAGGAAAGAGATCTAGGACACGGGTGACATCTACGGTCGAATCATCATTCATTTGAAAAGGTGCTTCGTTTAGCTCTTGTTCTTCTCAAACTTGACCCACAAGAACCTTCACGTGCGTGAGTAGTCCGTCATAGCCGCAGCCTATAATTAAGCCGAGTGATTCGACAACCGATGGCAAGGTAACAAGTGAAGTCAGAAACGAGGGATGACCGACCTCTCCCTCTGAAATTTGAGCCGATTCATTGAGCCTGCGCCCAAATACTATACGAGTCAATGCAGTTTTGTAATGGATATTAAATTCAGTGGATAGACCAAGGGTTGCTGTGAGATACGATTACCAAGGTCGTAGTAGAACCGGTGAGTGCAAAATTATCTGGGAATGTAGGTCAGTAAATAGCACAGTTGATAAGCACCAAACCGAGGAGTTAGCAGTAGTGTTTGAAAGTCTTGAAGTATCCCGATTGGATGAATGCATATCTGGTACTCGAGATATGATGAAGTGTTGTGGGTTTGCTCAACTTTAACATGTGCTAAATTAATAACAGGAAATATGTTTTTCGAAAGATGCACGTGATGACAGATCACATGACACGGTGATGACACAGTTCTTCAGAATGGATGACACCATTGGTCGGAAGTCCCGTCAAGCAAGCCCAAAGTTACATATTTGGCGGCGGGTAGTGGCTCTGATGCTCTCTTATCTTCGTACTGCTCTTTTCACTCGGACCTCCTCCGCATTATCCTTCGCCTGGTTTTCCACAAAGGCATCTTCATCTACGCCTTCACAAGCTCAACTGAAAGCAATGTCTGTCAAAGATCTTGTTGAGGTCAGTCATTATCCAGTTTCGTCTTCAGAAGTTTGAGAAGGTCTTGATTCCACACAGAAAGCTATCGCCGACAACCAAATTGCAATTTTTTCGAAGAGCTACTGTCCTTATTGCAAGAAAGCCAAAAAGCTCATTAAGGACAACTATCCGGGGGCGAAGTCCGTGGTCTTTGAGTGAGTAGTATTTTCAGGTGTATATAATCAAATGATGGGCTCACGGATTATCAGGTTGGACGAGATGGATGAAGGCGTGGATATTCAGAACTACTTGTATCAGAAGACAGACCAGCGCACTGTTCCAAATATCTTCGTCGGTCTGTGGACTTCTAGTTCTTTTTGAATTCCAATCTCTCATACTTCCTACATTTTTATAGGTCAGCAACACATTGGAGGTGCGTAACAGACTCGAATATGGTTCCTTTGAAGTAAATATTCGCTTTAGGTTATGATAAGACCGAACTTGCGCACAAGAAGAATGCGATTGCTCCCTTGCTCCAGTGAGGTAGTTATGTCTCCAGCTTCTCCCAGGGGGGTTCAAATGTTTTCCAGGAGTTCACATCTATGACATGCTCAGGTATATCCACTATTAGTAGAACTGTGGAACTCGATACCTCCGCAGACATTACAATATGTAGAATAATGATTTTGTGATTACCTAATTAGGATATGACGGGTTCGCCACGTTACTGATCCCATTTGTGTTCTCTTAAACTTCGATCTCTCTATACTCTCAACAACAATGGCACGCGCTCATCGTGTTGCGCTGTACGCAAGCGGTGCTGTTGCATTTTATCTCCTCGTCCTGTTCCAATTCATTTCGCTACCGTTGGTGGATGCAAACGTCGTGGAGCAGCTCTTACCAGTCGTTCGTACTTCTTCTACTGGCCCACAACGCCTCTGAGCTAACGCCCTTGTGTCTCGTACTTGTGATTTTTTCGGACTGAAATGTTATGCACGTTTGTGTGTTTCTGTGTGCTCGTTGACAAACCATTGGATTCGGTTTTATAAACTTGGCTTTTTCTATCTGGACCTTCCAACAGCTCCCCTGGTGGCTTCTTGTTTCATTCGGATCGTACTCGCTTTGGTCGCTTGGATGGGGTCTATTCACGTTCAAAGACTGTCCAGAAGCATATACGGAACTGCTTGGGGTGAGTTTTTCTTGTCGCGTAACAGAGTCGTGTTGGAGTTTTCGCTTTTAATTTATCTCATCATTTTCTCTGTTGCATCGGAGTACGGTTGCCGAGTGATGCAACGGAACCAGAAGCAGGTCTCACTTCCTGGGCATACTGATTGATCTGAAGCTTCTCTATTTGCAGTTGTACTTGTCATCCTCATCGTGGTTGATTGGATACAATATGTCCCTACTCATGTCGCCTCGTTGTCGTCTTCGTGACTTCTAAGGCTATCCCAAATAATCGTGCTTTGGTTTCTGATTCGTTCTCGGCACGCCCGTGTCGTCTCGGTTACCACATTCACCCGTGCTTCTTGATTGTCCTTACTTCCGCCTCCCGGTTTTCATTTCCTCGTTCCTGGTTCCGTTTCTCCCTTCTGCACCGGAGCCTTCACTTTTCATTTTTTTTCTTCCATGAAATATGTATGCTGATACACGTTGACTTCAATCCCCCAGGAAATCTCGGAAGCCAAGAATGATCTCAGAGCCAAAGGAGTCACGGTAGACTGATGCCTCTCCTACAACATGTCAACTAGATGTCAATCTGATGAGGGCTGCTTTGGAGGACATCTCAAATATCATGCCATCTTCGTTTGTATCTGGATACAAATATCACCAGTGACGCTGAACGTGGAATGCATTACTTCGACTTCACCAGGGATCAGAATTTCTTCGAAGAACCCTACGAAGAGACGAAGCATGATTGATGAACTTAAATTGGGGTGGTGATTTGGTACTTCATGGGAAGGAAGCCTGAGAGCTCTTGCCTTTGGATGGTGGTTCGTTCATGTCCACAAGCCTTCATGGGGCTCAGGATCTTCAGGACCAAGGGTCCTTGCGCTAGACCTTCTCGAAGAACAACCGCCGCCGCCGCGTGAACTATCTTAGCAAGATTGGTCACCCCGAATCATTGTGGCTTGTTGCACTACCTACGCGTGGTGAGTTGACCCTGCATCAGAGAGGTAAGTGACAGCTATTTTCGGTACTCTGGTTTGGGTCGCTGGGTTTATTGGCTTGGTAGGAGATGATATGCCCAATGATTTCAAAGGAAGGGAGCGCTTCTTGCTTGACGCCGAGCTTGTTGCAATACAATCTCCTTCGTCACCCATGATGTATCCTTCCCAAGGTGGCCCAGCACTTCGACCTTCGCACCGATGTTTCCGCCCCGCTACGAACAGGCTGCAACTGGTTTGATGTTTATCTAATTCACAACCTGTTTGTACTCCGGCAGCGAACTATGAACTGTATTCTAATCCCAAAATCGAAGCTCGCCCCCCGTGATATGGACCTCACCGGCTCTTGGTTCGGCAAAGGTTCGAGAAAGATCTTCCACCCGATTGTTCTTTCGAACATTGGACATGATGCATAATGCATAATGTCTCACAAGCAAAGCAGTGGCACCGAATCATGTCTGACAAACTGGTTCTGTACTGCGGAAGTGCCCTCGTGCGACCAACTCGACCAATGATCAGCATGCCCCCTTCCTTGTCACCTTCGGTTCGATGATTCGGCGTTTACCTCTTCACAGGTCCCAGTGTTTTTTTTCGGCCACTTTCTCCCGCCCCTTCTCGTTTCTGATCTCGGGGCCAAGCATATGACCTCAATACCCTCCTGCTGGCCCTTGTCTCATTCCTTCTATCCGCTCACTTAGGCCTCGAGTCAACTGACCGGCGCGAGGCTAAGCTCGACCTACTCGTTTTGTACGTGGTTTATCATGATAGCTCTCCACCTGATACCGTCTTCGTTACTACCTCCCAAGAAGGCTTGCCGGGCCTCAAAAGTCCGGAATCCAATCAGCTGTCGGTTGACTAAACATTAAGTCCTGATGACTGAACCAGAGGCGGAGCCACACTTCTCCACGCCAACAGCTCTCATGTCCAAAACCTCTTGATGAGACTCACCGGGAAACGGGTAGTTTGGTTCACCAATCGCAAACCGCCGATCGACTATACCCATCCTGATTCAGAACCGTATCCACTCTCCACGCCGTCCCTCGCATTATCAGTAGCAATATCTTTCCCTCTCCGCTCTGAAACCCGGCTCCAAGGCCAAACAAGGCGGGAATTCATTCTCTGAGGCTTGACCCGTTCATACAACTGGCTTGGTCGGCCAATTGACGATCGGGAATGGACGTGGGGACCCCTAGATTGTATCATTGTATTGGTGCGGTGGAGTGCATGTTTTTCGTTGAATTTACTGAACTGAATCAACAGTTCATTATATTGAGCACGCACGTATCATTTCTGGTTCGCGTAGGGACCCGTGAATCGACGACGTACCAAGGACTCGGGTGAAGGGTGCTGAGTTTAACTCAAAGGCTTCGAGACTCACTGCGCTTTGACTCTTAACTCCTTCGAATGCGATGTGGCGCCACACTTGCTTCTTTGCCCTTCCAATGATCTTAATTCCAGCTAAGCCACTCTCCCAATAGAGCGGGTATAGAACTTGGATGACAGGGAGGAAGGAAGGCCTGTGATACCATATGACCATCATCTTCTATATCGCCTCTCCAGAACCACCGACCTCCCTCCTTGAAAGCTGACATCACTGATTTGCTGGCACTCTGTAGGGGGGGGGTTGATTGTGGTGGGAAGTTCTGTGTGGTACTCATGACGTCGCATGAAGAAATTTTCCGGCGAAGAACTTCTCGAGAGGCCTCGAAAAGTGAGAGTATTGAATTGGGACACGCGTTATTGGCAATTTAACCTGGTGTGACTCATGTGCTCATGAGGATGGGGAGGATAACTATCACCCGTACTAATAGCGAAGGAATGCTTGATAAGTCTCCGATGTTGGTCCCGCTCACTGAAAGCCCTCTGAGACCCCTTGTCAGCACGAGGCGGAGAGGATAAATGACGTTGGCGTAAAGACAATGAGGACAAGCTACAATCGTCACCGTACCACCCGGGCTCACAAGTCCAAAAGGTATAAAGTACATTTAGATGACTCTATTGTATTGTAGTCCATGTGAAAGAAACTGCGTTGAAACTAAGTCTGAATCGATGAATGTCCGAAAGAGTCAATAGGGTCCGGGCGGCAGTGGTATGCAAGCGGCACCACCACGGAAACAACCATAAGCAAGGACAAAAAAGGACGAGGGTGGAAAGGGATAACGAAAACAAAAAGGGATGTCCAACGGCACCCCGTATTCCATTATTGATCAGTCCTGCCGTTCCTAACGCAAAAGCGTCCCATAACTGCTATGTCTCCTCCGACTGTCCACATCCAAAGACGGCCTCCTTGTGCCAGTCTTCCCATATTGTACGCTTCCATGTCCAAGAGCGTTATGACCACTTGAAGGTATGGTGGCAGTAGGCCCACTCGACTGGGCCCTCGCCATCGAGACTTGCATCCGCCCAAACTCGGCACTCAAATCGTAAACTGACGACGGACGACGCGTCTTCCCACCGCCGTCACCCTCACTATTATTGATATGACCGTTCAAATTGTTGGTGGCATTGGTGGCGTTGTTGACAGGTGTTAAGTGGGGCGATGAGGGCGTAAGGTGTCCCGTCTCGCCGTTCACAGCAGCCATTGACATTCCGTGTACACCTGGCATCATATGCGACATGCCAGATACAGTAGGCATACCGTACATTGGCATCGTCATTGGAGGCATGCCGGGTAGGCCCATTCCTATCCCCATACCGAAACCTGGCATCCCCATCCCCATATTCATGCACACGTTTTTGTTCATGATGTTCATATTAGCCGCGGATAACACATGTCCTTGGGCTTGATTTCCCAGCTTCCCCTTTTTGATGCTTGGTACACGCGTCCCAGTAGGATCAAGAAGCATCTGAAGCGCAAAAAGCATCATGAAGGCCTCATTCCCCGCATTCGTGAGTGTGCATTGTGGGAGTGGGGGTTGCGGCGGCGTTGGTGGAGACGGAGTTGAGTGACTACCATTCAAAGACGAGTGGTTCTGCGAGGATGATTGCTGTTGCAGGTATTGGAAAGAGCGTAGAAGATTCTCGAGAGAGAGCGTGAAGCCGTCTGCCCGTGGGTTTTCAGTTTTTGGGTCAGTCATGGCGCCACGTTCGCCGGTGGCATATAGTGACCTTTCAAAAATGGCAAGATCAATCATGAGGGCATTGTGTGGAATCCCTAGAAGAAGAAAGAAGATGATTAAGCATCGCATCAGTACCCGGCGGCGTGGACAGCACAAGCTAACGGAGGTAGAAGTAGAAGGACAGATAATCAGGAAACTCACTGATTTTCATCTCTTCTAACCGGGCGAGCTGAGCATGTATCGCATGTCCGACGAGCACGATCGTGTTTGAACTGGTCTCCGAGTCGGGACTGGCAAGACTACTGTATGGGGGATACAATATTCAGTCAGTAACGGTGCCTAACCATAATGCAGTGAGTAAGCGCCGTAGCACTGTATAACAGCGTCACAGGACCATTGCACACTGCTACACGATGCTTTGAACGGCAATACAGCGCGTAAATCTGACCTTATGACGGCTTGCATGATCTGAGGTAGTTTAGCTTTGGGCGTTAATTGGCTTTCACCAAACTGGTGGGTAGAATTTAACGGTCTCAGTGAGGTGATATGAACCTAGTAGCATGTAGAATTCAGAGACTTACTGCGTACTGTCATTGAAGCTCTACCGTTAGAATGGTCCCCGTCACATTGTACGTAGTGAAGAGGTGTAAGGATAGATTCGATGCTTCGACTTACCTGCCAAGGTTGATTGGGTGGATATTTGTTAATCACCTTGTCTACGTATTCTTCGACGATATAGTGTCCCTTACTACCGGCACCGATATGAGTAAGTCCGTACATGCATTTCAATGAGGAAGCTCACCGGTAATTTGTATCCGGAATGGGCGGCCAATGTCCAGATCTGTGAGTCCCAGAAGAACCGTTTCAGCCAGTCCAATGTAGAAGAACGGGTCGGCAAAAACTAAGGCCCGAAACTTACGCTTCCATATGTCCACATCTAACCGCTGCGTACCCAAACTCTAAGCAACTCTTCTCGTTCCTTTCACTCCACACGAAACTCAGAGCCAGGAACGTTTTCTCCCTTTTCGCCCAGAGCTCCTTAATTGCCTTGGGTTCGCCAGCACGCACTCGCGTGCGTTGTGCTGCTAACACCGCAGCAGGCAGTGTCGAATAGAGTTTGCTGTACGATGCATAGTCCGAGACGTTGCGTAAATGGCGTGCGGTCGTTTCGAAGGGCGTCACTTGAAGGATGTTGGGTGCTTGGGGTAAGGTTTCACCAAATCTGGGTTGGAATAGGTTATCGTTGTGGTGATAGTCATTATGGACACAGCGTTGTGCGGTATGGGGAGACGGCGACCGAGGAATGCGTCCTCAGTGCATAATCCATACGATTATTCACTTTCCGCTCACCTCGTTTTGATCATCTTCAAGAATGCCCCGATTGAATTCAATCGAGTCACGATGTGCGCCCTACCCGTGTACGCATCCGTCACCGTAATCACAGGCCATGAGAAGGCCAAAAAATCTTCAAACGAAGTAAAGAGATGCCCCCATGTCCTCTCGAACCTAGTACACCACAAATTCGGAATCGGGCGTTAATTTGATACTCCACTCGGGACTGCCAGGCGCCCTCTAAAGACTCCGAGACGCACCATGGAATGTTGTGAATTTGGAAATAGCCGATATATGCAGAATATACCTAGAGGGCAATGAGGGGAAATGGGAAACCACGAGTGTCACACGTCAGAATAAACTCTGTCAGGGCCAGGTCGGAGGACAAAAGATAACGCACAGAATGCAGGTCATACTCCCAGCCCTTAGGATCAACGAGGGTAAAGTCCGCCATATCTACCAGAGGAGGGGAATGATAGTCGTGGTGATGGTCGTAGTGGGAGTCGTGAGGGATAAGCGGATGAAGACGCTTATAAGAGCTTGACACGTTCGAGCGCAAGTATCACCGGCAATATCGAACCCTTGCCTGGAAGCCGAACACCCCGACTTATTAATTGACTCTAGACTGTTCGGGTAAACATACAGGGGTTGCCAGCCAAGATGATGATGTTGCTCAAAGCGCTTCTAACTTGTAGCAATCGTCGATGGCCAGTGTCTCTGTCAAAGCTCGCACTGCGTTCCAGTGGCCGGGTGGGAGGGAGACACAGGAGATCCGAAGAGAACGCGACGGCGATGCCTGACCTTCAGCTGCATCAGATGGTCATGTAACAAGATAAAAATTGGAAATTGCTTCAGAGTCAAATATATCAAACAAAATACACTAATCAATCTCATTCTCTTGCTCAGATTCACACTCTGAACCCTCCTCTTCGTCGCCACTGCCCCAGTCAGAACCTCCTTCATCTCCGCTCTCATTCCAGTCTGTATCCTCTGTTTCGTTATCTTCCTCTTCTTCGTTGTCTTCCTCTTCTTCGTTGTCTTCTTCGTCCTCTGCTTCCTCAGCCTCCAAGAACAAATCTTCCAGAAAATTCACCTCCCATGTCTTAAGGTCGACACCAGCCAGAATTTCAGGGAAAATATCACTAGGATAGGTTCCATTAATAAACGCCTTGAAGAGCCACCGCGTTTTCAGCGACTGGTGCGGATCAAGCTTGAGGTCTCCAATAGGGAACCAATGATTATCCTTGAATCTCGTCCATCGTGTGGTACCTGTGCATACTCCAATTAATACCTTTCTTCTCCGGAAACGAAACACATACTGGGTAAAGTGCAAACTGTCAGCGTCGGCATGATCAATCCCCACCGCTGTATAATCTCATATTCATCATCCAAGTCTGCCAACCCGTATTCGTGCGGGTTGTACAGCAGCGTAATTGCCAACGTATGTAAACACTCAAACTTCTTTAACCCTTCTTCCAAAAACGCCAAATATGCCTAAGAACCAACCCCATTAGCCAACCAGAAAGCAAGAAAAAAAATCAAAGCCACATACATCAATCATCTCCTTCGTCGTAAACGAACACACATTTCTAATCCGCAGCCTCTCCATCCTAGGGATATACAGCCCAATCACTCCCAACAGCGTCGGGTTCCATCCAAGCACAAGATTATCCATCCCCACAACCTCCCTTCTCGACTCTGCCACAAACCGCGTAACCTCTTCAGGCCGTTCACACCCGGGATCCCAACACACGGTCAAATACTGCACCTGGCTCCCCGGCACTACATACGGAATCACATTACAAGGACCCACAAATGCCATTAGTTCAGGCATTTCTACATTTCTGAAGTGTGAGGCAGAGGCTTCGAGAATGGTGGGCATGGCGGGGCCTTGTAAGACAATAGCTTTGAGGGTGAGCCTGTGTGTGTGGAGAAAGGTTGTGAGTGCGGGTGTGTAAGGGATTTTGACTTCAATAAGTCGGGGGAAGGTTGTGTTGGCGAGGAGTCCAAGGAGAGGGTCTAGCCCTGCGATATCGAGTCCTGTGAGGTTGGTTGTGCATTTGAGTGCGGTCGCTGCGAGTTTATAGAAGCTCCCAAAGAGATTTTGGGAGCATACATCGCTGGTGGCCAAAATGAAATATAGACGCGTTATATGTGCATTGATGTCGTAGGAAGGCCAGTGTATCGTAGAAACGCGCACAAAATACACCAGAAAAACGCGGATCGCCAGGAGAAAAGGGCAAGGGGAGGTGCAGGGTTCATTGAGCCACGGTGGGTAACGAAAAGTCCCAGACATACATTGCAATCCGCCGCACACAGCTCGCCACATCCCGCCTTGACACCAGTGTCTTGAAGCACTGTACCGCGTTCTTCAGATTTTCCAGGACGATAGTATGGTAGAGTCGCCTTGTCGCTACATTCCCTGTCTGCCTTGACACTAAACAAAGCGCTTTCAGCTCACATGTTGTCGAGTAGCGTGCTATTTCATCTATGAGTTCGACTGGGAAATGGGAAAATATCGATGTATGCGCATATTTTCGCATAGGAGGTGAAGGTGGTAACAGGGAAAACGTGAATTTATAATTTGTAGCCAGAAGACCAGCTTCTTTATTTGTGGCTAATAATAGACGCCTATGTAGTACCGCCCACAGGCAAAGCATTCCACCAAGTCATTTATTGGGAACAATGAAAAATACAACATTCTACACAACAAGGAACTCTTCCGTGGTGAGATACGAGTCGACGGAGTACACCGCCTCGCTGCCACCATCGATAAGGGTAACCGAGGCAACATCAATTCCTGCAAGGCTGCCCTTGGCGATGAAGTTGACCTCAACAGGGAAGAACGCGCCCGCGTCATCCCCACCTACTGTAAAGACCAGAGAACCCGACTTGCTGTCATCATCAGCAGTGATCAATGGAATCGACCAGGAAATTGAGTGTGAGGAAGGATCGAGTGACCATTCACCAGAATGGGATGAAACGGTGGGGTATGATCCATCCCTATTGTACAGATTAGGAAGGGATCGGTTGAAAGATATTAATGACTTACGGGAGAGGAATGGATATCACGGTATCATAAAGTGTGATGTCCTCATTCTCGAGCTCATATTCGATGCTGACCTCAACAGTACCATCGTTGGATGGTGTTGGCCAGCAGTTGACTATATATTCAGATCAGCGACCAGAGGGATCCATGGATCAAGAAACTTACTAGATAGGGGAACATTGCTCTCGTCCGTTCCAGCATACCTCCACCTCAAAACAGCCAAACTCTGATTAACAGGGAACGAACGAGACGTGTCCTTGAGTGCGATGATACGTTCTTGCCCGGGACCGAACTTAGCAACGTTAGGGTGCTGTTTGAACTGCAAATTCTTTCCACCAAAGTCTGTCGAGGATGGCGCAAGAGCGATACGAATTTGTGCTTGCGCTGGATCAGATATTTGGAGGTTCATATCTCCCTTGAGCTCCATAGACTGAACACCACCATCGCGGAGCAAGGATAGCGAAAGCTGCTCTTTGATAACAATATGGACGCTAGATTCCACTTAGCCTATGTTGTCATGCCAATCTATTCAAACACGTACCTTTCCTTCTCCACCTCAGGTAAACTTCCCCTTCCATCATTAGTCTTCTGCGGGGCAGGTGGTTCAGCCACTGCTGGTGTAGGAGGACCCGACAACTCCGCAGCAGCACCTGTCGAAGCCAACACGTCTCCACCAAGAGCATCCAGCAGTTCTGCTTGTTTTGTTTTCTTCGCACCGAGCTTCATACCGCTGCCTTTGAATGCAGGTGCGCGAGTAGGAACATTCGCAGATGTGCTGCTGAGTTGCGATGGTGTATGCGAAACCGGTTCAGGCGCCTCGAATCGAGGGACAGGTGCATATCCCGTAATGCCACCCCCAAGGTAGCTGCCTCCACCGCCTCCACTAGCTGCACGGCGCTGTTGCTCGCGGCGTTGCATTTCCAGCTGTTTAGCGCGTCTCTTGAGCTCTTCTTTCGCCTCCGCCTCTTTATTCTACCGATACGACCGCCATTAGTAAATGCACACAGATCAGAACGCAACCCACACACCCTCGCAATGATCTCCTGAATCTTCTCTTCATGACTCTCCATCTCCAGCACACTCCTCACCTGCATCAAATTCACATTCTCTTTGTACCCCAGACTCACGATCTCATCAAACGCGCCAAGCAGCTCAAACGCATTTTTCAAGATCTCTCTCTCATCCGCGCTCCTACATAGATCAGACACAACACGCGCGAAGAGATGGAGGGTATCAATGTCCTGTAGAATGTTGGATGCTTTGTTTGTGATGAGGAGGATGTAGAGATCTTCGAGTGGCTGGTAAACATAGCGGACTTCAGGGGTTTCGACAGAGGTATGTTGCGTGTTCGTTGGAATGAGTTTTGGGAAGGATGCAAGGAGAGATTCGATACGAGCACGGGTCATGTCCCTGAATTGGCGCGAGATGACGGCTGCAGTTCTGCGAATCAGAGACTCGGAGACTCGAATTTACTCAGTCGACGACATACGTTTCCCGCCTTTTGTGCATATTGATGCGGCTAGAACGACCTGAACAAAAATCAGCAAATGTGTGCTGATACAATGCAATTACACACCATAGTATATGGGATTAACCGCTCACTGGAGTGAGCTCTGTTGGACTATGCAAGGGAAAGGAAAGCTGATGATTGAGGCCAATTAGTGTCGACTGTACGTGTCAATGATACTGCCATCAGGGCAGGCATTTCTTTGCACGTGACTTAGGGGATGTTGCATACCTTACAGTGGAACGTTCAACACACAGACAACATTTGGAGAAAAGTAACACTTCGCAGTACCGCAGTATCAATCCTTGAGGGACTTGACGAGGATATAGTCTAGTAGCACGATACATTGAGGCACGCTGATAGAAAAAGGAGCTATCGTACAAACTCCCAGGGCCAGCTTTATACGCCCTCGTTCGAATGGCAAAAGGTCAATGGGTACCAAGTTAATATTAATACAGCTTGTGCACATAAATTTGACACATCACCCAGTCGAAGCTCGAAACGGAGACTCGAAAATAGCTAGGGCAGGGTTTCGTCGCCCGCCGAAACTTCACTGTGAACAAACGACGATCGACCAGAGCATGGTAAAGGTCAATTAGAGAAAATCTCAGGTGAATGCGACTCGTTTGAGGTTTAACTGGTGCTCGCTCTCTGCAATGTCATGTACGGACCTGTAATACACTTAATCTCACATACTATGGCCCTGAGCGCCGCAAAACATCTCAGTTCTTCGGGCATAAGTATGATAATAATCGAGTTCTACTGCTACATACATAGTCTTATGCCAGCGCCACTTAATTTTTACGGCGAGTACCAAGTAACTTCGAGGGGAAGGAGCTTAGAGAAGAAAGGCCGCTTCCCAGCGCGGCGAAGGGCTCTGACTGCAAGGCAAGAAAGCAAGTGTCATCAGCGGGTCTCCGTGATAGTAGTATATGAAGAGCATTGAACAATAGAGCAGTTTGAGGCATACGGGGCTGATACCACCTCAATAGAGCGGTCACACGGATTTGAAGGACGATCGACCAAAATGTAACTCCGAAACCTGAGTGATTGGCTGTTCCTCCAACACATCCTCCTCGGCCCTCTTCTGTGCCGCACGAATTAGAACGAGATCGAATGCGATGCCAATCATGGGTAGATTCTAATCGAAAGATGAAAAAACATTCCGAACATCAACCAGTAGAGACTCACGATCATGCTAAGTACCTGAACTGCGACATCGTCCGTCGTGAACCATGCCACAAATTGTGCAGTTGTGATGGAGAGATACAGGAACCCAGACTCTGCTAGGATTCGTATAACAAAACGGAATCGTCTTGCTGACGTAGCTGTGTCGCATTTGGTCGCCACTTGATATATACGGCGGATCAGCATGTCTGCAGCAGGGCCCAAAACGCACTCAGCAACAATCGCATGAGGAAGGGAGGGAGGGGAATAACGTACATGCGGTGTAGCCGTTTAGAACGATAGTTGACGCCAGGAACGGCATGATGACAATGCCTGGACCTATGGACATGTTCACTTTGCCCCAGGTACGAGATCCAACGAGTGCGTTGTGGGTATGAACGATCTGGAGGTACATCTGAAGAGCCGTGAACAAGATTCCGCCCAGCCAAAGAAGGGCTGGAAATATTATGACGACGAGGCGTTTCCCGTAGACCGTCCAGCAGCGATGCATTAAGATACAGTCTGCGAGAAGTATCGTAATGTTCTCCGAGCTACACTGGAAGTCATCGTCAATCAGCATCCAGGAAATATTACACCAGGAACTCGAAGCTGTTAAGACTGACTTTGACAACTGGGTCCCAAGGTGGACTACGGTAACCAGGCCCATCCGGATGACCCGACAAGTACCTAACCATTGCCATCGTGCTGCTGAGCGACAGCACAAGATATACCAAGTTGAAAGCAAAGATTAGGAACGCGCCGATAACACTTAGCCAGCTGATATGCCTTCTCAACTTCCAGCCTTCATCATCAAAGAGTAACCAACGGAAGCAGAAAAGGAGCGTTATCAGGTACATCCCAATTATGAAAGCAGACGTGAACACGACCGCCACTTCCTTGTATGCCGGCATTGAGTCTGCCATGAGAGGAGGGAACACGCTGTAGTTGTTCGTGCACACGCGCTTTCATAGCCGACCATGCCAAGCAATGGCCTTGTATTTTCGGTAGTTGAAAACAGAGTGCATAGATATCATATCAGTGCACGACATGATAGAGTAAATATAGGCACGGAGCCACCCTAACCTTTGGTTAGGCGCCTCAACAACAGCCCACTCAATACATGATCTGATTACTGCACCTCCTGGAGGGCAGATCGCCGTCTACGAGCTCGATAGTTGGCATCTGACGCAGGTATGTGGTCAGAGAGCTCGGAAGGCGTTGGTGGAGGTCCGGTTCCATAACTGCTCACCAACAAATGACGACGGAGTTCATGGAGACTTGAGCGGCACGGGCGAATTTGCGATATCATCATGCTTTGGTCATAGATGAGTACCCGATAGCCATGGGAAAGGAAGCATGAATCAAAGAGGACCAGTTATTATTTTCAGTGACTTCGACAGCTGGTTATATGATACATAGCAGCCAGGTGCTCTGGACTTAACGTGCTTGGTCAGAGTCTTTGTCCTGTCTAAAGGGAACGTCGAGCGCAGTAACCTTCAAGGAGCACTTCTTGTGGCAACTTATACATAGAGAATGTGCAGAGCTGAGGTGTCATGCCAGGTAAGCAGCTCACGCCCTTGAGGACCGTCCAGATTGGCGACCCTGACGATGATTAATCAGTGGTTAGCGATATCTCCGTGTGGCCATGCCATTCAGTTTTAACATTTCCAAAGCAGGGCATAATGTGCATGAGCTTGAACAAAGATAGGTTGGTTGTTGATGAAAAGAACTGGAAAGCTGAAGTGGGTCATTTCAAGCGCCCACCTCAGTTACCTTGGCACCTTGTGTGGATGGCTTCGTATCATTCTTGGAGCCGAAATATTTATATTTGACCCGAGAACAAATCATTGGCGGATTCAATGTTTCTACTTATATTATTATTGTACAAATGGTCTTGTCCGAGCATTTTCCGGTTTCAGCAATGGACATCAAGCAATGTTAAGGGAAAGGAAGCCACAACCCAACTGAAGAGCAGGGATGTTGGTGCTCGTGATGAATTCCGACGAGTTTCAACACTAATTTTATCCATGGGGGAGCTTCAACACATCGGAAATTCAGGGTATCTGGAGCCAGTTCCATATTGTTCAGGTCTGGCCACAATAAAGAAGCACTCACCCAAAACGAAGAGCAGTCACATGGGCACGGAAGATAATTGGCCGAATTCCAACTCTGAAATCTGAGTCATTGGCCCTTCTTCTAACGCAGCTTTCTCAGCTCTCTTCTGTGCCGCACGGATTAGAACAAGGTTGAACGCAATGCCAGTCACAGGCAGATTCTAGTAACCGCTGAATATCAGCATCCACGAAGAATTAATCCACCGGGCACTTACGATCATACTGAATATCTGAATCGCAACATTGTTGGACGTGAACCATGCCGCAAGGTGAGCGATCGTAATGGAAACATATAAGATTCCGGAGTCTGCTAAGATCCGCATGATGAAGCGGAACTGCCTCGCTGACGTAGCCGTATCACATTTTGTTGCTACTTGATAGATGCGACGGATTAACATATCTAAAAGGTATCCCATGCTCATTCAGATCCATTTTTCCGTGAGGAGTGTCAAGTGACCCACAAGTAGAATAACCGTTGAGGACGGCAGTTGATGCCCAGAATGGGATCAGGACAATACCTGGGCCTAGTGACATATTCACTGCTCCCCAGATATGAGGTCCAATGAGAGGATTATGGGTATGAACGACCTGGAGGTACACCTGGAGAGCTGTGCACACAACACTGCCCAGCCAGAGCAGGATTGGGAATATAATGACAGTAACGCATTTTCCATAGACGACCCAACAACGATATATCAAGATACAGTCGGCAAGAAGAGCTGTGAAGTTCGCTGCTGTACACTGCATGTGTGATACCTGTTAGCATGCAGTCGGAAAATATTACGCTAAGAGAGCTAGTAAAGACTGACTTTGACAATTGAGTCCCAAGGTGGACTCTGGTATCCCGATCCATCCGAATGATCCCATAAGTACTTGACCATTGCCATCGTGCTACGGAGTGACAAAACAAGGTAGATCAAGTTGAAAGCAAAGATGAAGAGTGCGGTAAGGACGACTGTCCAGTTGATCCTTTCTCTCATTTTCCAACCTTCATCGTCGAAGAGTAACCAGCGGAAGCAAAAAAGAAGCGTGGTCAGATACATCCCAAATATGAGAGCAGCGGTGAATACGACCGCCACTTCTTTGTACGCTGGTATCGAGTCTGCCATGAGAAGGGAACGAACGAGAGGCTGGGAGTGTATGCTCGACATGTCCGCAACGCGTGCATGATTTTATAGCTGACCATGCCAGGTAGCCCTGCATTTTCGGAATCCGGAATTGAAACACGTAGATATCATATCAGTGTGTGCGTGGTAGCGACAACATTGGATTAGGTACCTGTCCTAACCTCCCGTTAAATGCCTCAACCCCTTCAAATGTGGTTCCCCCTTAGTCAATCAATCGATCACTGGAATTATCAGAGGTGAGATGTCACGCAGCCACCGATTCGGTAACCTGTACCTGTCCTGGGCGCAATGGTGTATAGCTGGGGAACTCGAGGGATCTATACTGGCGCGACAGAACGACGTTAGTGAAACATTGAAGCTCAGCACACGATTTACTAAAGGACGACGGGATTAGCGGAGGTTGAAATGGTTCGAGCTCAGGATATTTCCCAAGCCGAAAGGGTACCCGTCAATGTGTCCTGGAAGTAGATGAATAAGCAGAACTTAGCCAAGGGCAAAAAAAGTGCGGATAAAGGAAGATTGTGTCCCAAACACAAAAAATAGCCGTCCGGCAGGTAACCACATATGCTTACTCAGATATAGCATCGGGATGCAGCAGGGCGCTCCAGGGTAGTCGTATACTTTGTCAGACATCTCGGTTTGCGTTGAAAAGGGTTTAGATCGGAACCAGTATGTTCCAAACGCTTGGTTGTTGGACCTAAATGGCTGTTGCGCTGGGCTTCAGAGAACTACCAATACCATAGGGAGGGTAGAAATGAGGAACGATGCCAGTAGAATAAGGAAGAACGGAGATTAAAGTTCCAACAACCAACGCGAAAGAATCACAACCAATGATCAACAAAATCCCTCTGCAAGCCTAGATGAGTTCCCATTGAATTACACCAGATAATCAGGTGATCACGAAGGATAAATGATCGTGTACTTCAACCAAGAGATCTGATAGTGGAAGCGATGTGCATGAAGGATAACGACATGTTATTCGGAACTGATGAAGGAAAAACGGGAGTGGGTGAAGCAGCTCGTTCTATACACAGCTTTAGTGTCCGTAACCTGAAGGACTTGTTTGGCTATGCAACGCGCTGACGTATTTAATGCTACTGTTCCCCGTTGTCTGTCACTTAATTCTTATGCATGTACTACCATCTCAACGTAAAAGACGTGCAGATTCATTTTCCGACTGATTGTCAAGCTACCGGTTCCAGCGCCTGGCCTTGCACACAAGGTGATGGTTGGGCACTTTGGAGTCGAGAAATCCCATCTTGACTTGGGAAACAGGTAAATATACATTCGGGCTCATTCTTGTGGTCTGTGTAAGTGGAAAATGACTTTAGGCTTCTGGCCATTCTAAGGATGGATACTGGGATCAGGATCGAATTCGGAAATTGCGCAGCCTGTCTGTCGTAGAGGTGAACAGAATACTTCCAATAGGCTATAGTAACTCGTACCGGAGACTAGAAAGGTCCGAGCCAAGGTGTTAAGAGGTACTCCAGATATTAGTTTTTCCTGGGCACAGATGATTATCTGGTAGCCTAGATGAGAATCCGATTCCGGGGAACCACAAAATTAATAAAACCAAACTGACAATCGACGATATATATATATAGTTCTAGAGTCTGGATGTGTCGGTGCCACCTCGTCGTGGTGTCAAGTGTGGGATGACCAAGAGGTCAGATCACTGTTTCAATATTCCCGAGCGTTCAACAATTATGAATAAATCATCGGCGGGATCGTCGTGTGAGCTCTGCTGAGTTCTTAAGGCTCCACGGAGGTATCAAGCGATCATGAAGGAAAGCGAGATGATACTGCGCACAAAAAATAAATATAAGTTGATCGAAGTCAATGAAAGGAAGAACTAGAACTTGATGAAGTGAGTCACTCCGGGCGCCAGTGCTTTTATAGTCTCCACAGTGCTCTTTGGAGCCGGAAGGTTCATTCTTTGACTTTGGGGGCTGACAATTGATGCGCCAAGTTCCATTTTGAAGTCTCTTTTAGCACGAACAGGGAATTCAGAGTTTACGGAACGTGATGGTTTTAAGTATACTTAAGTCTTGACAGCATGCTTATCTCTACTTTGATCGGCTTCGGAAGATGCATAGCCTGTCAATCACAGAAAGTGCATAGCCTGTTAATAACAGACAATGAACGGAACACTTCCAATACACTGTACAAGCTACGCCCTCCACAATCACCCAAATAGTTGTATACTGATGTATAGTCCGTTAGGCAGCTAAGGATTTATACATAACAATAAATTTAACTTATTGTCCGGGTTTCCCCATTCATTCGTACACACCGTTCTATCTGAGCCAATCAACCAACTGTCAGTGGAAGGCCGTACGAAACCCACTGTCAAAGTGAAAGAAAACGCCCTTTGGAAAGACTGTAAACAGTCAAACCGAGGTATTCCATCGAGAAATTAGTTAAATAGAGCAATGTTACTTTGGCTTAGACAAGCGTAACGCCTGTAGCAGTCGATAAATTACTCTTCTGTGGGACGTGCGTGCTCAACCCCGAGCCACTACTGCTACCATTAACGCCAAGGTGAAGATTACTCCCGGAGTTATTGTACGATGGGTCGTAGATTTTCAGGCCAGGTCCTACAGAGATGAACCCAAGACTGGCACTTGAATCGTTTGCCTGGTGTCGGGAAAAATTTAAAGGCGGGCTATTTGGGCGAGTGCCGGTGGAGGATTGTTTGTGGGCGTGGGTTTGGGGATACGAGTGTGGATATGGACATTTTTGGGGATGGGGATGCGAAGAGGTAGAGGAAGAACTGGCGCGCTCTTGTGCGATTCGGCACCTGTTGGCTGCGGTTCGGATTACGACGAGATTGAACGCTATCCCAACTAAAGGTAAATTCTATGGGAAAATAGTCTTTTAGTATTCAGTGCTGAGTTTGACAGGGTGAACGTACGAAAGCAGTGAGGATGTTGACAGCAACAGCATCCGGCATAAACCACAGCACGAAATGTGCCACTGTAACTGACAAATACAAAACTCCAGACTCTGCAAGTACGCGGATAACGAACCGGTACTCGAACGTAACCGTTTCGTTTCCAGCATGTTTTGTAGCTCTGTAGATCTTGTATATGAGTAAGACTAAAGGGTGCACGGGTTCATGATCCATCAGTTATTTTTGGATGAGGTCGAACGACAGTTGTGATAGACGTACTTGTGCAGTATGCGTTTAACGCGGCAACTGAGCCCCAGAAAGGTATTAATACGACGCTGGGTCCAGGTACCATGTTGACGTGCGTCCAAGACTTTGGGTCAATGGGAAGGTTGGAAAGGTGTATAACTTCAAGATAGATTTGTAGGACTGTGCAGATTACCCCCCCGAGCCAGAGGGCAATGGGAAGGATGATGACCCGGAACGTGCGGTTGCATACGGCCCAGCAGCGGAATATCTGAAGGAAGATGTGACACGATAAGCGCCTGGGCCACTAAGGGCTTGAGAGGCACTTACGAGGACGGAATCTGCGAGGAGAGCTGTTAGGTTCGCTGCGGTACACTGGCGCGTCTGAGGGTTCTGCTTGGCTAGAGAGATAAGCGGAGGACGCACCTGGACGATCCCATAAGGAGCCAAGTTCTGCGCATCGCTTGGCTGATATGAAGCAATATAAACGGCTTTCATCACGCTTATGACTGTCGCTGCCAGATACGCAGCGGTCGACATGAAGATGCAGACCGTAACAGTGACTATAGGCCAATTGATGGTTTTCCGATGTCGGAAGGTCCAACCATGATCCGAGAAGAGGAGCCAGCGAAAACAGAAAAGCAGAGTGGAGAAATAAAGGCCATAGAGGAATGCTGCTGTGAAGACTACGGCGATTTGTTTGTGCGTTTGAATGTCTCCCATGACAGCACTCCTTGATGTCAAGGTGATGCAGGCCCCGAAGGAAAGAGGGAAAGCTGCTCAGGAGCAGGGGTTCAGGGCAAGGAAGGAAGGAGAGGAAACAGAGGGGCCCTTTTGTGGGTTCATGAAAGAAGTCTATCAGGTATCATGATGGATGTCCTGCGAAATCCTGTAATAGATCAAATTGTCGGTCGGAGAGGGCCAGAAATTTGTGTAGAATTCGGAGAAGGGCGGTCCATCATTACAACAAAAAGAAGGTGGGTAGTTGTTCGGGTGTTGTGGGAGGTGAGTTGATATCAAAGAGTAACAGATGGTACGGGTGCGGTGGGAGTTAGGTAAGTTGTATGCACATGGTGTTCTGGGCATTGGGCGTTTCTAATAGTCGGAAATTAATGGCTAGCGTCGTAGTTGATAGGTTGAGAACTCACAGTGCTGGCGCCAGAACATAAGGACGTGAAACATGGATAAACATTAATTATTTGCTGTGGCTGGCAGCCAATCATTTAGGTCGTCATTGTGACGTTTATTTGGGAATATCCACACTCGATGTCGAGAGTACTGATAGTTCCTGCTGGTTTCGGAGGGCGTGGTGGCGCCACAAATCCACAGGCATGTTTAGAGCGAAGGGCTCAGATAGGCACTAATGACGCTGAGTGGCTTCTTGGGAATAGACTAGACCAGGCCTCGCCATGGGGCTGACACCACCCAACGAAAATAACGCACAGCGGGGATCAGCAGTGCACAGGTTCATCAAAGTGGATGGCTATCGCCGGGGACGACAGATGGTATGTTGTGTGACATCTCGCGTGCACGAGCAGAAGAAGACAGGTGATGACTCAAGGAAGATGGAGTGGAAGACCGGGAACGGAAGAAGAGTTGAGGAAAACAGAAAAGGGAGTTGTGCCTCGTTGCACGGGCTAAAGTGTTATCTGGGCGGCAACGTGTAGATCAGATTGTGAGGACATTGAGGGGGAGAGGGTTGTTTGTGGTCATTTGTACATATGGACTGAAGAGCGTTGTGAGGGAGAACATCGCCATTCCACGCTACCATATCTTCTTCAAGCATTTCTAATTCTGCTGCCTCAAGGCTGCCACTTTGTTGCCCTTCAGTTCTCAAACGACCCTGCCCTCCCTTGCTGGGCCGTCGCACTTTTTTGTCTGTCTCGTCCAGTCCACCTGATCATCTCAGCTCTTTCTCCATCGATTCACCCCCCAAACCGCTCAGATCGCTGCTACAGCCATGGATACCAACATCCACCGCCGACAGCCCGTCCGTGTAGACACTCAGGATGGGCCGTGGAGCGTCAGTGTAGCAGAGTCTCCCCACGATCCACGTTCATATTCCCTCTACATCAAGAGTCAGTCTCTTTCTTTTCAGCCTCCTGTCCCCCATGCCTCCCTCTTAATCTTCACATCACACGTTGCTTACGCTTTTTCTTGACCCTCTCACAGCGCCAACCCACAACCTCACTCTCACTCGAACCGTCATGGAGATTCTTGAGCTCGACCAAAAACTCCGTGAAACCAATCCTAATGTCAAAATACCACCCCTACCCATCAATGCCGACTCTATTCCTCCCCCCCCAAAGCGCAAATCCAACTTTCTAAACACCCTCTCTCGCCTCGCTTCTCCGACTTCCAGCAAAACAAACCGAAGGAATACCAATCCACTTCTTCCAACTCCGATCGCTTCTCCCACCGGTGAAATAAACGATCCTTTCACCTCCTTCAGCGCCAGCAACGTCAACTCTCCCTCCGTTGTTGCTGCTCCCTCCGCTACCAGCACTGGTATTGCTGCTTACCTCACTACCATCTCCAACACCGCTGCCCTGCGTCAGGCTCGCATGTGGAAACGCTTTGTTCGCGTCCGGACTGACGATTTGGAGAGTGTACGTGTAGAAAGAGCCATTAAACGTGTCCGATCAGATCTAGCTGCACATGTTGGCGGTCTACCGAAGGATAAGGATAACGAACAGGACGGTGATCACGCCATGACTAATGGTGATTCCGGTGCCCCCGTAGACAATCAACCTGTAGACGAGAAGTCTGCCGGAGACGACGACCTCTCACAGACACCTGTAGAAGACTCGTTGCCCACACCGGTGCAAACGCCGAAGGAGCTTGAGGAGGACGATGACCGAAATGAGACTGAGGCGCAGGTTACCGATCGTGCTAGTGCTGATGCGATCAATGCCCAGTCGGATTCAGTACCCCCAAAGGATGAGGTAATAGCTGAGAAGAATGGAGGTGAGGGACCATCCCCGGTTCTGTGTTTGCCAGCAACTCAATTACAAGAGGTTCTTTAGAATTTTCCACTGCATTACAGCCTTCCACTGCTACTGCGCCTGACGCTCCAGAGCCTGTCACCACCACCGCTACCGTAGCACCCGAGGATATACCCGTTCCTACTACTCCCACTGCCTCAGAACCTCAGGCTCAGGCTCAAGCTCAAGCCCAGGCAGCTCCAGTGCAACGTATACACCGTTCTCAATCTGCCGACCCTGACAAATCCTCTCGCATTTCCCGTGCATTCGCACAGTCTGCACCACCATCCCAACTCACTGGCGCCAACGAAATGGACGGTACCTCCTCCGCCACTGGCGACGAGTCCTCTGTGTCCATTAGCCACAAACGCAAGAAACGTGCGAAGTCTACAACAACTCCGCGCGAGAAGAAGTATAACAAGGATAAAGAGCCGAAGAAGAGTCAGAGGAAGGTTGTGATTGATGATTTTGAGATGATGCGAGTGTTGGGGAAGGGGTGTGCCGGGAAGGTGTTGCTTGTGAGGCATAAGACGACGTCGGATTTATATGCGCTCAAGGCAATTACGAAGAGACATGTGCTGGCGCATCAGGAGTTGCAGCATACGCTTACTGAGCAGGCTGTGTTGAAACGGATGGCGGCGGAGGGGAAGGATCCTTTTGTGGTTAAGCTGTGGTGGAGTTTTCATGATAAGGAGAATTTGTTTTTGGTTATGGTAGGTGGTTTGGCGCATTAGGATGTCACGGTGCAGTACTAATGAAGTTTCGCAGGATTTCCATCCTGGAGGTGATCTCGCCACTCAGCTTGCGCGGTGGGGTCGCCTCGGGCGTGATCGAGCGAGGTTCTATGCTGCTGAGATCGTTGAAGGTGTCGAAGGTCTACATGCGGCAGGCGTGATCTATCGTGACCTCAAGCCTGAAAACATCCTCATTGGCTCAGACGGCCATATTGTCCTCACTGACTTTGGACTCTCGAAAGAGTTCCCTCGTCGTTCGACGACTGGGTCTGCACCACTCACGCCGTCAGCCGAGATTACGGCGAGTGCTGCATGGATGAGGAATGGCCTTTCGAGCTCTGGTGGTATCGGTCTTGGTGGAAATGGGAACGGGGTTATCGGAGGGGGTGACCAAGTCGTTGGGTGGCCCGGACAAACTCTAGGCCCGGGAGATCAAACAACGACATTCTGTGGGACTGCGGAGTACCTTGCACCTGAGGTTATCCAGGGGTTGCCGTATAGTTACGAAGTGGATTGGTGGAGTTTTGGGACGATGTTGTATGAGATGTTGACTGGCATTGTGAGTTGCCACTCCTTTTATCCTCTGGCTTTGCTTTGTTCATGAGCATTGATGGGCTTTTTTTGTAGACACCGTTCTGGGCGAACAATCATTCGGATATGTATGTGAGGGTGCTGCAGGACGAGTTGCAGTTCCCTGAGGATCGGGCTATCGATCAGGATACCAAGAGTTTGATTCGTGGAGTGAGTTATGTTTTATAGAGTTGTGAGATCGTTGAGCTGACGATGTGTGTTATAGTTGCTGCAGAGGAACCCTGCGCTGAGGATCTGCGAACCGAGAATCAAACGGCATCCCTATTTCTCTATGATGTACGTGTGCTACCGAGAGCATACAAGGTGGTTTGGCTAACGTCAATCTACAGAGACTGGTCTCATGTGTACTACAAGCGCTATATCCGTGAGTTACGCCACATCTATCTCACACAATCCCTCATTCCTGATTACTATTTAGCCCCCTATATCCCACCCATTGACCCCTCCAATGCGAGTGATACCCAAAACTTCGACGATACCTTCCTTGACATGGAACCTGTGCTCGACGAGTACGTCGACGAGCAGACAACAGATACCGACCAAGACGTGCAAACTGATACCGACCGCACCGACGGAGAGGACACCGCCACTACGCCATCGCAATCGCGAAGTTCATCTATGCGTCCTGGACAGGGACAGTCCCAGACTCAAGGAGCTGGAGGAACGGCTGCAAAACAGCAGGAGGATACGGTTGATGTGTTTGATGGGTACTCGTTCAAGGGAAGACATTCGGTGTTGATTGGTAGCGATGAAGATGAGGAGGAAGAAGAGGAGGAGGAAGAGGAAGAGGAAGAAGAGGGCTCGGGCTCGGAGAGGACTGGAATGACTGGAATTGGGACAGAATCGGAAGAGGCGGGTGATTCGCAGTCGGTGCTTGGGAGTATCACTCCGGATAGTACGAAGCCGGAGACGATTGTGGAGGAGGACGTTGTGGAGCCTAAGACACCTGAGGCTAGGCCCGTTGTGCCGGTCGAGCCTGTTGTGGAGGATATCGAGAAGTTGCTGGCGGATGCGAAGGAACTGCAGCATAAGTTGGAGGAGGGTGAGCCGAAGACGCCGACCGAGGAGAAACCGAAAGTTAAAGACCTTCCCGCCGCTGTCGTTGTGGAAACTGTGAAGCCTGGCACTGTTGCTGCCGCTCCTACCCAACAACAACAGCAGCCGCAGCAGAAAGCTCCTGTTTCTCGCCCAGTGGCCAATCGCAACAAACGGCGCGAACGTTCCGGGATTCCGGCACTCGACAAAAACTTGCCGGAGGATACCGAGGCTGGCGAAGATACAGAGGCTGCGGGAGACGTGGACGATGAAGATGAAGATTGGGACTTTATTGACGCTGTTGATGGAGAAGATCGCAACGGAGCTAAAGGAACAAGTCTGTTTGCGCGTGGTGTTGTTGATCGCTATAGGCTAGCGGTGTTTAGGAAAGCGTCGACACCTTCGAGGACGCAACGGGGGAGATCTGCTTCTGGGATGTCTAAGGCTTCCGAGACGACTGTTGGTGGAGATGGAGATTCACCGAGTCCGACACAGAGACGCGGGAGAGCTGGTTTGGCTTTCCGTAAAGGTCCAAGACAGTTCTTGCAGCCAAAGAGCCAGACGAGGAATCAGAATCAGACACCGCCGTCATCGTATTCGTCAAAAAAGTCGAGAAAGTCGTTTGGACAGTCACAGCCGCAGTCGACGTTGAATTCGACTAGTGGGAAGGCGAATAGCACGACGAATAGTTCACCTGGGGGGCTGTTGACGCCTTCGTTGAGTATGGGGAGCTCGGCGATGATGTCGCCTTCACTCAAGTCGAGAGAGTCGGCTATGAGTGTTGGTGCGCAGAGTTTGTCTTCGGAACAGTCTGGCGGTGGGAATGGGGGTGGCGTGAATGGGAAAGGGGATGATGCAGAGCATGGTGTGATTGGGGGACAGGATACCGTGAAGGTGAATTCGACGGTTGTTGTTGAGGAGACGAGTGAGAAGATGAAGGCGACGAAGAAGCTGAAGAAATATAAGGAGGGAGCGGAGAAGGTGTTCTCATTGTTCTCAAGTGCGTCCCCGCGTCAGCATCATGCGTCGTAGAATTGGGGCGTTTGGTTTGGAATACGGAAATGGAATGGTTCGGAGGAATTCGAGCGGGCCTCGTCCTGAACCGAGATGAAGGTACTTGCGTGAAAATGCCATTTGCTTTGAACTTTTATATTCCATTCTGCTTTTTCGAGATTTTTAATGCTTTTTTTCTTGGCCGAGAAATAATTCCAGTTGCATCGTGTTGGTTTCTTTTATTTCTTTCGTCTCTAAGTGGTTTATGGTCTTCGCTGTATATAAACGTTCATGTTCACGTTCACTTTATTACTTGCATTCTTCTGTTTTTCTTTCCTTGTCCGTATGGCTTTTACTATTCCTTCTATGGTTCTTCAGGGTGCGGGTGCCGACATGACGCAAGATATAGATGCAGCATGTACACTGCAGTGTCCGGATTCTTGATGGTGTTCCTGCTGCGTGTCCTGTTTCAAAGCTTCGTGGCTGGCATATGTTCATCCGCACCCTTAATTTCAGGGATGTTTTCCGTCTCGTTCTATACAGGACTCCAAACTCACAGTCCCTACCTTTTTTCTTGTTAAATAGCACTCTCATTACTTTTTTTTTTTGTCTCTCGTAGCAAACATCCAATATCCATCCTAGAGAATATCTTTTCCCTCCCAGTTTCCTTTTCTTCGGCATAGGCTAATCATATGTTCCTGTCTTGTTCCTTTCAATGTCAAATATAGTTTACGATTTTACAGAAGTGGTGTTCTTTTCATTTGCGGCTACTTTCAAGTCGCATTTAGTGTGTACTATTCTGACTGTTCGGTTTGGCGACGAAAATGGGGTCCTCGGGAGCTGTGGACCTGCGATCATAATTTCGTCATAGTTTAGAAAGAACAAAAGTAATAGAAAAGAATTTGGTTTCTTTTACATAGATAACAATAACCCACTGGCTGACAAGGCTTATCAGCCCATGTGATCAGCGAAGTGTCCCCGAATGTTTGTCAATGTTGTTATCTAGCCTCGGCGCTGGCACTAGCCTGTGAATTTTCCACACGTTCACCGGTGCGCCCGCCCCCATCAACGCTTCAGCTGCCATCAAGATACGGTTACTCTCATCAAGTTCTCCGACCCGTTTCCGTTCATAACGCCCGACCCCTGGACATTCTCTCGGTTTTTGAAACCAGACCTCTTACAAACGCTTTACATACTTCCCGCATTCCCTTCAAGGCTTCGATGACCCACGAAACGTCCACCATCTATTAATGATATTGGTTGCACTGGTTACTATTTTAAAAATATAAAAATATATGGATGATGGGATCATGAAGAATGTGTTGGCAGGGTAGTGGCAGGTACGCCTAAACAGTTCTGGACGAATTCCAAGGGGGACATTCAGCGGGTTGGCACGCCTCGAGGCAGTCCCTAACCCTAATCTTTGTTCTTTCGTTACTCTACTCCACTTCATTTCCACTGTTGCGAGGGTCCGAAAAGCTATCCAGCGACCTTCAAAGGCCAGGAGCTCACCATCGACAAAATGCCACGCGAAAATAGTTTCACGGACTCTGAAGGCCGGTCGCTGACTCCTGACCTCGAGGAGGAAGAGGCCTTCGAGGTGGAACCGCCGATTGTATCTTCACCGATGGCGGTTCCTCCTACATATTCTGCCCCAATTGTGCATCGAGCGCAAGACCCACCGATGTCTCCTACAACACGAGCGCAAGGAGTCAAGTCTCCCGGAGCTCGTTCTCATGCGACTCATGCGTCCAACTTCTCGCAGTGGACAAGGCCCACGCCCAAAGACAAATTTCGCTCCGCCGTGCACAAAATTATCACCATGCGTCGTGGAACGTCGCTCATGTCTATTGGAAGAAGGGAAGGGCGGATTGGTGCTGAGCCTGGTGTGGATCCGAGGCGCGCTTCTGCGGATATACAGTATGGACATATGCACCAGGAGTGTGCGATTGAGATCACGGATTACTCGTCTGTGAGGACAGATGTACAGAGGATGAAGAATGCAGAATTCATTGAAATGATGTGTGATGATGGGGCAAGTCAGAGGCCTTCTTGGGTGAGGGTAAGGTGGATAAATATTGGAGGTGTGAGTTGGGATGTTATCAAGGCGCTGTCTTTGAGATATGGTGGGTATTTTACACCGTCTAGAGTCGATACCTCTCTGAAGATTTCTCTTCCTAGATCTTCATCCTCTTGCACTCGAGGATGTTTTCCATGGGCATCGTCAAAACCGGTCGAAAGCGGATTACTATGTGCGGCATTTGTTCCTCCGTGTGTTATGTCATCAATTGAGCGAACATGACATGGACGACGAAAACGTGTTCATTCCGGATATCCCCCGTTCGACATCCCCTGTGTCAATTGGGAAAGGCGCATCTGACGAGGAGAGGACTCTTCCCGGTTATCCTTCGACTGCTTCAAAACCTGATACCTCTCGGAGGAAGCGCAGACGGGCGATTCTTCCCTTCCATAAGAATGATGTCGCAAACGGACTAGACCACCTGACTCGTCTTATGCATCAAGAGAAGGAGGTGAGCTCGATGTCTATATTTTAAACTGCAAGTAGCTCATCATGATGCCAGCGGCAAGGTGCGGATAGACAGCGAGCCATGGACCAAGTGACTCTAGATGTCCTCAAGCGGGTAAGTACACCTTAAAAGCAGTCTCTTGCGGGCATAAGGGCTAAGGTGAACGTTCAGGGAGAACGAGTTGACGTCGATGTATCCCCAATGTTTATCTTCCTCTTCAGAGATGGTGCGGGTTTCTATTCTCACGCTCGTACTTGAAATTTACCCTAGATTTTTTTTCTTTTACTCGAACAGGGACTGTCATATCTATCCATTCCAAAACCAATTTAGAATTCACTGCACCTATTGCACATCGACTGCGCCAAACGGACACGGTTTTACGGCAATCTCCTGACCCGTCAATCCTTGTTCATGCCCTTTTGGACTTGAGTATGTGGATCCTTCCCTTCCCTCGAGAGAACTATGCTGAGAAATTATTAGTTGTTGATAGAGCGCTTCAGGTTGTAGATGCGTATCACGAGAAGATCGATAAATTCGAACGGGACATCTTGTTGAAGCCGAAACCTAAAACCATTCGACGCCGTAGGTCACTGCTTTTGATATCCCTTACCGCCGCGCTGATCCTTATGGTGTATAGTGCATATCCTTTCTGGCGACCTCATCCTTCATAAACGCACCCTCGAACCTATTAAGACGCTTGTTTACGGACTGAGGCGGTACGATGTTGATCGTTGCGCTGCTCTCATAGATACTTCCAATCCTTTGAACGCTGACGTTCCGGTGGTCGGTTTCATGAGCCACAAGGCAAAGATTTATTTGGTACGTTCTTACGCAATTTGCTATGACACATGGTGACTAAAGTATCTGTGCGTAGGCCGACGTTTTTGACCATATGGAGTACATCCTAAGCAGCTTGGAGATGTTTGCGAGCATTGCTGAAAATTTGATCGATTATTCGTTCAACGTACGTACACGCATTTTCTAATCATTACTGACCTAACTATTGCAACGTAGTCTGCTTCATACGAGATGAACGTTGTCATGTAAGCCCCCCATTACCTTCTATTCAACCGAAGCCCATAATTTCCTTTAGGCGACGATTGACGCTGGTTACCATCATTGGTCTTCCATTGACTCTGCTTACGGGTTACTTTGTACGTGTTCTGCCACCGTCGCACTCGTGAATTCATTCAACATATTTTTTCCTGATGATATAGGGCATGAATTTTGACCCCATGTGGTCTGTTAACCAGAACTCCGATCTACTGTCAGTCCTGCACCCTGCATCTGCACTCCTGGAACTCATATACAGGATAGCTTCTGGAAGATCGCCATCCCGGTCTTCGTTTTCACCACCATCCTGGCATTATGGAGTGACTTCTCAGGGTTGTACCACCACGTACAAAAGAAGTTGTGGGCTCGGCAAGCAGTTCAGGTGAGGTTCTGGGACATGGTGCCTCTATTACACTTATTGACTTTGGGAACTTTGAGCAGAAAATTAAGGCCCATTGAGCATCAATACCCTGATTCTCCCAATACTGGTCTCGCTCGATATCGGTTCCCCTTCGGTTGCATATTTCAAGTGACATGTCGTTCATTCCATTGAGTCTTTCTCGTTCTCTGGGTAATACTCCACGTTCATTTACGTTCCATTCTGGTTCAATAAGTGCTGTCTATTCTCAAATCCGGACAATGATAATTTCGGATATTATTTCACGAACTTCGGAACCCCGTCTCAGCGTGTTCACGAATTGGACAAGATGGTGTTTGTTTGTAATCCACAAGAAAATGGGTTTGGTTTGGTGACCAAATTTCTCGATCACCTGACCAACTGTCATTCTCGCATGGCGGGATCGGCCAACAACAATCGGACGGACATCGCCCTCCGGAGTCCGTCCGTGGGTCCGGTGTAATCAGGTTCGACCCTGGAACCCAGTTCAGGTGTTGTCACCCAGAACACGAATCCACGATTCTCCAACAAACCAATCCCCTCCATCCTTTCATTCTTTTCACACCCCCTTCCCCACCCCCCCACCCCCCAACCCACATCTCCCTCCGCCATCATCATGTCTGAACACCCACCCCCTAACAGTGTCCCACCTCAAGATGTTGAGGAGCAAGAACCAGAAGAGGACGAGCGCGTCAAGCCTGCCGAGGAGCATGCGGATGATGACGCTGTGGGCGGTGATGATGATGACGACGACGATGACTATGAGGAAGAAGAGGACCCAGAGGTTTGTGTTAAAGTTGTTCTCGGACGTGATGTATGGGCTTAACGGCCTGTTACACGTATAGGAAGAGCGAGAGGTTGTCGGTGACGAGGATGATGAAGAAGAGGAAGAGGAAGAGGCCGATGCAGGAAATAAACAGGTTTGTGGTGTACGGCTCGCGGAACGTATTTCCTCACGCTAACCTCCCCCGAAACAGAATCTGACTGAATTACTACTGGGCGACGTGAGTATCGTTTCCTCCTTGTGGCACACAGGATGCTCATCACGCGCCTAGCCAAACGCCCCCGCCGAGAATGAAGAGAATGTAGATGAGGATGAGGATGAGGATGATGAGTATGTCGAAGAAGAAGAGGCTGCTCCTGCTCCGGTAACCAAAAAGAGAACCATCGAGGAAGTTGGCGATGAGGACTCTGAGAAAGACGCAAAGAAAGCCAAGGCATAGACCTTATTCGGAAGCGCGCCGCCGTCGCCTCCCTCCATCAATCTATTGTTGTGATTTCTCCGTGCCCATGTATAATGGGTGTTTGTGTGTGCACCTCTGGACTGTAATTTTCTGTTTGTGGTACTTAGACGTCTTATTCTTATGTAGTGCTCTCTTTATCTTGTATACGAAAACTAACAATGATTTCACCTTTTCCAAAGCTTCAGGGGACGACCTCGACCTCATCCCAACCCCCATCAACAGCCCTCGCAAACTTGAACCTCCTGTTTGGTACGACTGCCATTGTCAAGTAGTCAACTTCACTTGGCTCGATCACGACCAGCGCGAAATTCCCTAGCGCGGTCTCCCAGTTCCTCCTCACCTCTTCACTATCTCCCTCCTTGGGCTCTTCGACCTTCTTAGGCCATTTCTTCGCTTCCTCCTCCCCTCCTAATACACTTCCAGGTGTCGGTCGGCACCAACTCGCCTTCATATGCGCACTCATCTTCCTGAACACCTCGACCCTCTTCGCTTCCCAATCATACTCGGCAGGCCTAAGCGCTGCTAGACCGCCTTCAGAATCCACACTTGCATTGTTCAACAATTGCTCCCGCGTGATTTTGTATAGTTGGTGCTTAGGTGAGGTGACCATACTGACCCGGCCTGTGATGCGGAGCTGTTCTTTCGTCCCTTCAATCCACCATGCCGCCTCGACGTTGGGATTGTTAAGGATCTGATGGACCTTGGGCGTGCGGACATCAGTGGAGCTAATGAGCAATGGTAGGCCGGGCGTTGTTGGACTCGCTAAGAATTGACGGAATATGTGTGAACGGACGTGTGGGATTGGCCCTGCCGTATCAAGTGTTGCCAGCTGGAGGACTGGGTCCCTTTAGACGCTCATGTCGTGAGAGGTCGCTGGATGAACTTCGTACCATTTGACTTGGGGTATTGCTCGAGAGCTTTGTCGAGAAATATCTTCCAGCGGGGTATAGTCATATTTTTTGCCATGATGGTCTCAAGATCAAGAGGAATATTGCATTTGTGATCTGGACGGCCGCCAATCCTCCCACCTTACACACAGTGCGTCAACGCTTGGAGCCCTAAGCTTGAGCCAATCTTATCTGACAATATCACATGTGAGATAATATGTAAAGCGTGAGACATTATCACATGATGATCATCAAGAGAAAAATATTTTGCTTGCAACTTTCGGAATGGTGCAACCTGATGCATGTTGCTTCCGCCACAAAAATGCACATCCTCGTCTATACGAACGACTAAAATCGCTATCTTAACTTTAAACAACCCATTCAACACCGGATATAAGGCTTATTCGTATCAACATCCTCACCCGAGGATCTTCCTATCTCTGCAACTCGCAGACCCATGAACATAGTCAAGGCTCCAAGTATCACACACACTCGGAGCCTGTTACGTTCATGGAATATCAACACACCTCGAGTTTAACCCTCGCTGTGTGCCACCGTTTTGGTTGGTGCGTAGGCTCACGAGGGCTCGGGAATGGATCGTCTCTTCAGAGTTGGGCATAGACTAGGAGTTTTATTCTTCCTCGCTGAGCTGTGTCCGTAGTTTTGGGACAGACATTCATAGTGTTAGTGGTCTTTTGAAATGATGTACCTGATATGTTTGTCACTACTGAAACATCTATAACTCGCAAATCATTATTTTAAGCATGACCAGGTCTAACCAGGTTGCCCACCCGACAGTAACAGTTAAGTATCATCGATTAGTCTCATCTAATGGCCATTATGGCAGCGAGTCCAATGAGCTAACGCCTGTGTTGCGCGCTCAGGCCGAACCTCGACCACGGAACATTGACTTTGTGCTACGACATATACATCGCGACCACACAAATGCTTGTTTGAAACCACATCCCCTGGCCTCAAAACCTTTCGTATGCCTCTGTTTCGCCAACGCGTGACGGTCCGATCTTTCACGAAAGTATATGTCTTCTTTGGAAGGCTCAACATCAAGTCGTAGAGAGCCGGCCTGCGTATGATTTCGGATTGTGGCACGACTTTGGCTTGACCCTCGAGGATGAACACATGGCGATCGTCGATATCGTCTGATATTATAGTGAGTAATGTCTTCACAAATGAACAAAACCGCCAGCGTACCTGTCGTGAAGATAGTGTGACCTGGGGGATAGTGTATCAACCTCGCCCCAGCACGCCAAAATTTGTCCGTGTCGACGTTGGCTGGTAGTTCTTTTGATACCGGAGTGTCAAAATCGACGAGAGTGGCTTCGCCCGCGAGGATGGTGGCGGAGAAGCCAAACAATTCGCAGAAACACTCGTAGAACCGGGTCAGATCTATACGGATGTCAACGAAAATGCTGAAGCTAACAACCAGTGACCCCGTACCAAGCTCTGTATTGTATCCCTCGCCGATGGTATCCCTTTCTGCTTGCTGGATTCGACACCATTCCGTCGCCTCGGCGCGAGTCCGAAACGCCAGTATGCCCTTTTCACCAGACCGATCTGCGTTGAACAAGACGCTAACACCAGCGCGTTCGAAATCTGCGTGAACACCACTGCCTTGTTCGACGCCACAGAGCATCATCGTAACATTCCTAGGCGATAAGTCACGGACAGCGCGATCGAAACATTGTGCAGCCGAGGTCTCCAAACGATGGACAGTTGCCAAGTCCACGATGATGAAGGGCGTGTGTCGCTTCTTGTCAAGGAGTCGGGCTTCCAGAGACGGGATGCTCGCGAAGACTTTTGAACGAGAACGTGTCAGAGGAAACCCTATATAACAAAAACCTGGAATGCACTCACATACGTAGCCTGTGAGGACAATCACCCGCGCGTCGATCTTGCCCGCGACCCCATCGACGCTCGCTTGGGTCGGAACTAAGCTTCTGAGACTCCCCGAGCTTTCAATGTCACTCTTGGGGAAGGGCGTCTGATTGAGTGGCGAGATCAGTTTTGGAACCGGAGTATCGCTTCCATGATGCTGGAACTTCTGCGTTTCATTCCACTCTTCCCATCGCATAGCACGAGCCCTCTAACAATACATGATCAGTCTTCTTATTATTCGAGAGTTGAATCGATCATACTCACCGAATCAACCACTCCAAAGACGAGGTAGACCACAGCTGCTACACCAATACCTATGCCGAAGCCTTCCGCAAAACCGAGGAAGGTACAAGACAAAAGGGTACCAATGACGATACACCACTCAAGCAGAATGAGACTCTGAGCAGACTCCCAGATAGCTTCGATCATAAGCTCGATCCCGAGGAACAAAACCAGGGCAGAGGCTAGAACCGTTGGGACATACGGCAAGAGGAGAGTTGCCGTCAGGAAGAGAACAAACGTGAGGATCGTGATGATAGCACATTCAAATCGGCCTCCATGAGCCCTAGTAATGAATACCGAGTATGAATATTGCTACTCGTTGATAGTCAGCGGACGCATCACATCATGGCACGAAAGCACTCACCAGGATGTTGGGCACAGTTCCTGCCACACCAGCCAACAGATTAGCAACACCCTGTCCCAAGAACTCATGGTTCATGCTATACGGGACGTCGAGCGTGAAGCCCAGCGCCGGCACATAGATCGGCAGGTTGAGGACACCAATCACCACGAGGAGTACGATGTTCGTGATGGCATGTCTGAGTGCCCACCACTCCACTTTCGAGAAATCGAATTCTCGCCAGTAGATCCATTGGGTACCGATGCCACGCTGGTCGGGGGGCGTCTGGACGCGGAAGAGCCAGCCATTGGCGATCAACACCTCTTGCGGAACCCTTTTCGCCGCTGCGACAACCCAGAAGATCACGGGAATGGCAATCAGGTACGCTGGCACATAATATGCGCTATGAATAGCACCTCGAGTCCATCGATCGACGTGTTTTGAGCGCTTCGTCACAGAAAGAATGAAAGGCGGGAGGAAGGATGCAGCGAGGATCGGAAGATGTGCTTTGCTGAATAACACAGAACCAGCAGAAGATAACGTCAAGGGCGGAGATGATTCGGGGAGGGGAAGGCCGAGTCCTAAGATGAAGAGAGATAGTCCGATTGCACCGATTGCGCCCGTAAGTACAGTTTGGGGAAAATATGCCACCTAGAATAGACCGAAGAGTGTGAGATTGCGGAGATAGTACTGTGGAAGAATTTTCATACCACGCCTCCGAGCCTGAGTATGCCGAGCATGATGAAAACGAAGCCAGTTAAGAAACTGGTTAGGGCATATGCTGCCATCACGGTAGGGACCAGAGCAGGATTATCGGCTCCCAGTGCGGTCCGAATGTCGCTGCCAACGCCTCGTAGGAACGGCAGGATTTCAATCAACATGGCACCTAAAGCGCCCGGGAAACGAGAGCCTCCCAAGGTCATTGCAACCTGGGAGAGTATCGTGCTGTCGCCAATGCGTCAGAAGGGAGAAACCTACTGAGGGCAGTCTGCCTACCTCATGATGTACATGGACAATCCTTGGATCTGGAGGTCTCTGAATTGCGTAGCTCCAGAGCCCTCGGGTTCTGCAGGAAATAGAAGTAGTCCAGTTGATACTATGAAGTCAAATTATGATAGATTCCAGTTTCAGAACACAATTAAAGTACCTGCATCCAGAACATTGAACATTGTTCCCAGCACAACGGCCGGGATGGCACGATAGAGGCGACCCGGCGCATTCTTGACGATGCGGGGGGAGTATGTCTTCAGTGCGTTCATGATGGATAGGGCGGCAAGGAAGGGACGAAAAGTCCTGCTCTTTTCTTCAACCAGCTGAAAAAACCTCTTTGCTGTGATCCGTGGAATTAGAACGAGCGGAGGCTGGTTATTAACAGGCGACCTTCATTCACCTCGCGAGGCAGAACATCAAAAAAGCGGTTAGCCAAGGGCATTTACCATCAGTCGACTTATTTCAAGGCCACCTTCTCAGAGTCCTCGCGACATGGCACTGGCACTAGATCTCGCCGAGACCCTCCTGAGGGCCTGGTTCCCGGATAGCGTATTGCGGCGAAACAGCTGATATCAACTGTAACGATTTCGCTTTGACGATTTCGCTAAAGGTTATACACAATTCACGGCATCAACAAACACCAACATTCAACATTCAAATATGTACACACTCAAAACCACTATTCAGTCCTCGGCTGATTTAACCCCGCATCTATTTTTAGACCGCTGCATCATAATCTAACTGAAAGCCCAACAAGAGAAAAATCTATGGAGTTTCACAATGAATGTAGGAAGTAGACTACTCTATGCATGAGTAAATGGACCCCGAGAAAGTAATTCATGGTCATCACCTCCGCGTGGACCGTGGCCCGCCGAGCTTCGTGACCCTTGGGGAGTAACAGAGGACAAGTATTTGGACAGCCCAGTACGACAGTGGCTCAGGTTTGAGTTCGAGTATAAAAGAGCCATGTACTCAGTAGCTAAAAGCCAAACCCAACCTGATATATCATGTCCACTACTTCTACACAAACTAAAGCATACCAGGAGGCGTCTCTTGAGACTGTCTCGGACGCATTTACACAGTTCGAGGCCACGAAAACTACCGCTTCACTCAAGGAGGCCATTGCCATAACCAACCGCCACAAGGCGCGCGACCATGTGAAGGCCATTCTTGCCATCACTAATAACTACATCACTTGCATTATTTGCGCCTCGGCATGCGAATACTCTCAAGAACACTATCCCGACAATCATATTTTGTGGTGGTCGGTATACACCATCGCGGCGCTCATCATCGCTTCTCGTTTACGCGCATTCGAGAACCTGGTACATGAGGCCTCCCACAATAACCTCTTCACCGTCGCCCGTCTTCATGACAAACTCGAATTCCTCTTCGCCTTCCCCGTCTTCCGTGTCCTTAAAGTATACCGCACCCAACACATCGAACATCACAAATACATCGGTGATCCAGCCCTCGATGCTGATGTCGCCCGATTCATGCACTACGGCTTAGTCTCCGACAAGCCGTTGGATCCCCGCCGCTTCTGGTGGCTAGTGTACGGCCTTCCTCTCACCGGCTGGCTCCAGTACGAGTATATCGTCACCACCTTTGCCGAGTTCTGGATGACTCCCACCTCCTATCCTTCCAAATTCCTGTATTGGTCCGCTATTCTCTCAGTCATCCAATACTACAACACCTGGAAAGGCTTCGCTCTCTATTTCGTCGTTCCCTGGATGGGGATCCTCCCAGTCACCCGCTGGTGGGCAGAGATGAGTGAACATCTCGGACTCAACATGACAGACCACTTTGGGAATTCCCGAACGAATGATGGGTTCTGGCAAAAATGGTGGATTCATCCGCTCAATGACGGTCTTCATGCTGCACACCACTTGAACAGTCAGATCCCCTTTCACCGCCTCCGGGATGCGCACGAGGAGTTGATGCAGAAGAACGCTGAGTACCGAACGAGGAATGTAATTTCGTATGGGCTCAGGGAGACATTCCATCAAATTCTTACACGTCCGACGATTGTCCGGTCGAAAGCTGTAAAGGGAGTTCAGGCCGGATGGAAAAATGGACATCAATTTTGGGCGGCCAGTTAGGCTATAGCGGATATTGGTATATAGAGGCGATCAAACCTGGACAAGTGGTCGCCGATCATGGACATGTAGTTCGTTACTATAAAATTTCAGAAGATCTATTTTTTATATGCCATCATCAATACAAGCACTGTATAGATAATGTTTACTGCTCATGAGACACCGCGGGTCCAAGGCAAGCCACAGCACCGGGCACACACGGGACGTTCTAGGTTATTGTAAGCGTTGAGAATTTGATCGATGGCATGCAGAATTGGGATAACAATCATCGACAATCGATTACTCACGCTTAACAAATAAAGAGAAGGCGAGGGATGGGCAGAAACGGAATACAAAATCTCAATTGGAAACAACAACAATACGCGAAGAAGTTGAGCAACCCCAACCATCTTGCTTGGATCGGGGATACCGCACAAAAGCCCAGCCAGAACTAATGACCCGTTGAAAAAAAGCCCTCGGTTACAATCGAGCAGATGAAGACGGATCTTCGTCTTATCCCATCGACATCCAAATGGCTTTCAAGTGGGGGTGGGAAACTTAATACAACGGTGATATCCGGGGGGCAGCTGAGAAGTCTAAAACATCATTATACGTCTAAGCATTGCAGAGAAATAGTAGGTGAAGGCCCCGCAACGGTTCCTCTGCCTGGCGCCGTGTAGAGAGTCAGGAGGATTGCGATCAGGTGGATGGAGGGCGACCAGGAAGCGGCGCTCTGGAATCTGGCGTTTCACCAGAGCGGCGGATCACAGTAATAGAGGTCCCTCATCTGCCCAAGACTGGCCTACGGAACTTACTGTACCCGTCACCGCTGACATCGGCAAGAATATACATCAAGGTATCGTCAAGTCCCACTCGGCGCCGCTTCCTCTCGGTCAGTACAGTGCCATAATGCCATCAGTTGGAAGCCTTGTACACGATTTAAATTCAGAATCTGTTCGATTCCCGGTATATTTTTATCTTCATTTCAGCATGCCTCTCAATTTCTCCCATCTCCCACGACAATCCATTCGAGCCCTCTGCCGCTGTGATCCATACCCCTACAGTCGCTGGGTACTATAGGTGGTGCTATGTGAAAGGGTGCCCCCATCGTAATCATTGCCGCCGAGTACGGAGCACCGGTACTTACCGCTTCTTGACAGGCACGGTACATGCTCAGTAATAATGTACAGAATCACGAGCATGAATGACTAGAAGCGTTGACCACCGCCTCGAATAGTACACTCTGTCCCCAGGGTCAACGAGAGGACATTTGCATCAGGATCCTCTATGGAACCTTCTCGACCCATGAACATAGCCAAGAGACCCCGAGTGCCACGCACATACAGTGTGTTTGTTGCATCCATGGAATAATATCAACACACCTCTGACCTAACCTCAATGCATGCCACCGTTTTTGACTAGTACCTCCTATTGAACATTTTAACCTAACTAGTCCCGTTAACCCGAAACAGACTTGCAGTGTCTGTAACCATTTACATCTAATAACCATTATGGCTACGAGTCCATTCAACCAACGCCTGCGTCGTGCGTTCAGACTGAACCTCAACCACGGAACATCTACTCCGTGCTACGACATACACATCGCAACCACTCAAATGCTTATTTGAAACCACATCTCCTGGCTTCAAAATCTTTCGCATACCTCTGCGTTGCCAATGCGCGACGACCCGATTTTTGACGTAAACGTACGTCTCCTTTGGCAGTTTCAACATCAAGTCATAAAGAGCCGGCCGATGCACGATCTCAGATTGTGGTACGACTTTGGCTTGACCCTCGAGGATGAAAACATAGCGATCGTCGGTGTTGTCTGGTACTATAGTGAGTCGTGCGTCTTCAATGAGAGACCACCAGCGTACCTGTTGTAAAGATAGTATGACCTGGAGGATAGTGGAGCAATCGAGCTCCAGCACGCCAAAACTTGTCCGAATCGGTTTTACCTGGCAGTCCCTTTGATACCGAAGCATCAACATCGACTGCAGTGGCTTCACCCGCGAGTACGGTGGCGGAGAAGCCGAACAACTCGCAGAAACATTCGTAGAATCGGGACAGATCTACGCAAATGTCAATGAAAATGTCAAGCTATCGGTGAGAATCTTCATACCAAGTTCTGTGTTATACTCCTTAGCAATCGTGTCCTTTTCTGCTTGCTGGAGGCGACACCAATCCGCAGCCTCGGCGCGAGTCCGAAAGGCTATTATGCCTTTTTCGTCGGACTGATTTGCATCAAACAAGACGTTAACACCAGCACGTTCGAAATCTGCGTGAACACCACTGCCTTTCTCTACGCCGCAAAGTACCATCGTAACATTTCTGGGTGACAGGTCACGCACAGCACGATCGAAACACTGTGCAGCCGAGGTCTCCAAACGATGGACAGTTGCCAAATCCACGATGATGAATGGCGTATGTCGCTTCCTGTCGAGAAGTTGAGCTTCCAGAGACGGGATGCTCGCGAAGACTTTTAAATGGGAACCTATCAAAGGAAGCTTTACATAACAAAAAATGAACTACACTCACATACGTATCCTGTGAGGACAATCACTCGCGCATTAGTCTTGTCCGCGACTCCATCGACACTCGCTTGGGTCGGAACTAAGCTTCCTAGGCTCCTCGAACTTTCAATGTCGCTCGTGGGGAAGGGCGTGTGATTGAGTGGCGAGATCAGTTTTGGAACCGGAGTATCGCTTCCATGATGCTGGAACTTCTGCGTTTCATTCCACTCTTCCCATCGCATAGCACGAGCCCTCTAACAATACATGATCAGTCTTCTTATTATTCGAGAGTTGAATCGATCATACTCACCGAATCAACCACTCCAAAGACGAGGTAGACCACAGCTGCTACACCAATACCTATGCCGAAGCCTTCCGCAAAACCGAGGAAGGTACAAGACAAAAGGGTACCAATGACGATACACCACTCAAGCAGAATGAGACTCTGAGCAGACTCCCAGATAGCTTCGATCATAAGCTCGATCCCGAGGAACAAAACCAGGGCAGAGGCTAGAACCGTTGGGACATACGGCAAGAGGAGAGTTGCCGTCAGGAAGAGGACAAAAGTGAGGATCGTGATGACAGCACATTCAAATCGGCCTCCATGAGCCCTAGTGATGAACACTGAGTATGAATATTGCTATTCGTTGATGGTCAGCAGACGCATCGCACCATGGCACGAAGGCACTCACCAGGATGTTGGGCACAGTTCCTGCCACACCAGCCAACAGATTAGCAACACCCTGTCCCAAGAACTCATGGTTCATGCTATACGGGACGTCGAGCGTGAAGCCCAGCGCCGGCACATAGATCGGCAGGTTGAGGACACCAATCACCACGAGGAGTACGATGTTCGTGATGGCATGTCTGAGTGCCCACCACTCCACTTTCGAGAAATCGAATTCTCGCCAGTAGATCCATTGGGTACCGATGCCACGCTGGTCGGGGGGCGTCTGGACGCGGAAGAGCCAGCCATTGGCGATCAACACCTCTTGCGGAACCCTTTTCGCCGCTGCGACAACCCAGAAGATCACGGGAATGGCAATCAGGTACGCTGGCACATAATATGCGCTATGAATAGCACCTCGAGTCCATCGATCGACGTGTTTTGAGCGCTTCGTCACAGAAAGAATGAAAGGCGGGAGGAAGGATGCAGCGAGGATCGGAAGATGTGCTTTGCTGAATAACACAGAACCAGCAGAAGATAACGTCAAGGGCGGAGATGATTCGGGGAGGGGAAGGCCGAGTCCTAAGATGAAGAGAGATAGTCCGATTGCACCGATTGCGCCCGTAAGTACAGTTTGGGGAAAATATGCCACCTAGAATAGACCGAAGAGTGTGAGATTGCGGAGATAGTACTGTGGAAGAATTTTCATACCACGCCTCCGAGCCTGAGTATGCCGAGCATGATGAAAACGAAGCCAGTTAAGAAACTGGTTAGGGCATATGCTGCCATCACGGTAGGGACCAGAGCAGGATTATCGGCTCCCAGTGCGGTCCGAATGTCGCTGCCAACGCCTCGTAGGAACGGCAGGATTTCAATCAACATGGCACCTAAAGCGCCCGGGAAACGAGAGCCTCCCAAGGTCATTGCAACCTGGGAGAGTATCGTGCTGTCGCCAATGCGTCAGAAGGGAGAAACCTACTGAGGGCAGTCTGCCTACCTCATGATGTACATGGACAATCCTTGGATCTGGAGGTCTCTGAATTGCGTAGCTCCAGAGCCCTCGGGTTCTGCAGGAAATAGAAGTAGTCCAGTTGATACTATGAAGTCAAATTATGATAGATTCCAGTTTCAGAACACAATTAAAGTACCTGCATCCAGAACATTGAACATTGTTCCCAGCACAACGGCCGGGATGGCACGATAGAGGCGACCTGGCGCATTCTTGACGATGCGGGCGGTGTGCGTCTTCAGCACATTCATGGTGGATGGGGCGACGAGGAAGAAAAACGAACGTGCTATTCCTCTACTAGTAGGTGAGGGAAAATTCTTGGATGATCCGTGTGTCCAGGAGGAACGGACCTTGATCAGGAGCGGGCGTACCTTGGTGTAATGGTGCAACGGGAGAATATCGAAGCAGATGTTGTCAAGAATCATGTGTGCCACTGCATTTTAATGGAGCTGTCTTGACTCACGAAGACCAGATGAAAGCCTGAAACACGGTATGTGTCGTCGGTAGATGATTCTGTTACGGACCGAGGAGCCTTTCGGGGATGCATCTCCATCTGTTGCGGACGTAACCTTCTTTAGACGAGAACGGGTGGGCGGTATGAATGGTAAGCATCCCCGTTTGACGTTAAGTGGCATCAGTCAACAAAGCCCTGATTTGATCGATACCCGCGCCTATTTTTAGATCACTCCATCGAATGCGAACACCAAAATCCATGAAGTTTCACGATGAGTGCAAGGAGTGGAATAGTTTACATATGAGTCAGTGGATCTCCGCCAAATAATGCAACCCGTTGTAGACTCCGTACGGACCGTGGGCTTTTCGGTTTTATGCCTATTAGGAAGTAGCACAGCGCAAGTCACCTCCGGACAACTCCATACGACAGCCACTCATGTTAGCTTGAGTATAAAAGAATCATGAACCCAGTAAATTAAAGACAAACTGCATCTAACCAATCATGTCCACTACTTCCACGCAAACAAAAGTCTCCCAGGAGGCATCTCTCGAGACCGCCTCAGACGCATTTACCCAATTCGAGCCCACAAAGACTACTGCCTCACTCAAGGAGGCCATTGCCATAACCAATCGTCACAAGAGGCGCGACGATGTGAAGGCCATTCTTGCCATCACCAACAACTACATCGCTTGCTTTGTCTGCGCCTCGGCATGCGAATACATACAGGAAAATTACCCCAGCAATCATATGTTGTGGTGGTCGGTATACACCATCGCGGCACTCATCACTGCGTCTCGTCTGCGCGCATTCGAGAACCTGGTACATGAGGCCTCCCACAATAACCTCTTCACCGTCGCCCGTCTTCATGACAAACTCGAATTCCTCTTCGCCTTCCCCGTCTTCCGTGTCCTTAAAGTATACCGCACCCAACACATCGAACATCACAAATACATCGGTGATCCAGCCCTCGATGCTGATGTCGCCCGATTCATGCACTACGGCTTAGTCTCCGACAAGCCGTTGGATCCCCGCCGCTTCTGGTGGCTAGTGTACGGCCTTCCTCTCACCGGCTGGCTCCAGTACGAGTATATCGTCACCACCTTTGCCGAGTTCTGGATGACTTCTACCTCCTATCCTTCCAAATTCCTGTACTGGTCCACCATCCTTTCGGTCATCCAATACTATAACGCCTGGAAGGGCTTCGCTCTCTATTTCGTCGTTCCTTGGATGGGGATCCTCCCAGTCACCCGCTGGTGGGCAGAGATGAGCGAGCATCTCGGACTCAACATGACAGACCACTTTGGGAATTCCCGAACGAACGATGGGTTTTGGCAAAAATGGTGGATCCATCCGCTCAATGACGGCCTTCATGCCGCACACCACTTGAACAGTCAGATCCCCTTTCACCGCCTCCGGGACGCACACGAGGAGCTGATGCAGAAAAGCGCTGAGTACCGGACGAGGAATGTATTCTCATATGGACTCAGGGAGACGTTCCATCAAATCCTTACACGTCCAACGATTGTCCGGTCGAAAGCTGTAAAGGGAGTTCAGGCCGGATGGAAAAATGGACATCAATTTTGGGCGGCCAATTAGGCTGTGGCGGCCATAGGATTGGTATTTTGGGCAAGAGACCCTTTTTGATTGTCGATCACGGACACTATGTAGTTCTTTGGATATTCGGGCTTATTGCATGTATATAATCATTGGTACCAAAAATCGGTATAGAAAATGTCCGCTGCTCACTCATAAAACACCGCGGCTTTGAGGCAGATCATGAGTAATGAGCAGGGCTAGAACGTTCCCTGGTTATGGCATACAACGCGTCCGGTTAGAGATGCCAGCAGCGAAACCCACAAGTGCGTCTTGAGAAATCACTTCTTCACTGTGACCTCCATTAGGCGCCTTCCGAAAGTGGTAGGTGGGATCCGCTCTGGACGAAAGTAACCAAATGCGTTTGGTGGTCTAGCAGATGTCCGAGCCTCGTGAGATATGCAAGTGGAGGTGCACGGGCGCCAATTAACAATGGTAGCTGCCATAGTAATATCAGAGAACGTGCGACACTATTAGGGGTCAAGGTCAAGAAATGCGGGCCGGGAGCCCGGGACAGCTAAATTAAACAAATTAAGCAATATACATATGCAATGATCCCACTGTCGGTGTCCGAATCTCGTTCTCTATGGACCCAAAATATGAGCATCATCCACAGTATATCCCCCTCGCATTACATCGCTCCGGATTGTTTCAGGTGCCACGTGTGCTTTGGGTCAGAGGGAAGTGTGCAAGAACGTGAGGGCGTAACGGCGCTAATGAGAAGGAGCATTTGTCTGTTTCCGACTTTGTCGCCGTCCCTCTGGAGTTACGATCACGACGTCGCTTGAGTATGATAAGCCATCAGAAGGTCCGAGGCGATAGCCTTTGCGAGGGAATTGAATCCACCCAAGCAGTTGATGGTGACGGGCGAATAGTTCTGCGACGTGCTTGATCACCTCCATACGCTCTGGGCTGACCTGTTAACGGAAGCAAGAGAAAGGGTGTAAGCATGGTCCGTGATAAACGTGCAGTAGTGTGAGTGATGATTGATGAGAACTCACATTTGCTCCCCATGACATCAAGAAACGAGTCGGAGACCTCTCGATTACTCAATAACTGCGTTCTCACTTGACTGAGGTACTTGTGAGCGCTCAATATTGGTTCTGAGCGGGCACAAGCGGAAGGTGGGTGGGGAGTGCTCATGGCTTCGACATTATAGGGGATGCAGCGAATTTGGGATTAGCTGAGCGAAGTGCCCAGGACAATTTGGGAAACATTTGGCGCCCATGGCTGTGGCATTGATGGAAGTGGCTGCTGGGAACTGACATTAGACGACTATCAGCTGGCGGGAAGTTGGGCAGGCAGCTGCGACATGTTTGGGGCTACTGTTCCCATATTTCAAGCGACTTGTAACGGCGCGTCACGCCATGCTAAGATGTAAGTACTATACTGTACAGCGAGTACATTCAGACCACTACTCAAAACACGACGTTCGACAGTAAATAGAATTCAACACGACAGATAACACCTATAACGCCTAAAATTTGTGATGACTTCGGGAGGAGAAGGGCGGTTTAACGTTGAGCATTACGTTGAGGCCTGAGGGTTGAGTGTTTTGCCTACCACCGAAGTCGACTGGCAACAATTGTTGATGGCTACTTACACACATGCTCGGCCAATCTATCACTGAATTGGTGCTGGACATGTGCAGGTGTAGCCACACGCTGATTCTCTGTCTGAGGCCACCCTGTCTGGAGTCTAGTAGCTGGCTGGGTTGAGCCCGACAATGGATCTCCTGCCTACTGCGCTTTTTAGTAAGATCTGGTCATTGCAAATTTGTTCACATATTCCGTGATGTTATGTCTTATTGTTGGTGACGGTTTCTTCCTGGGTAATTCCAGCCAGTTTATATGATCAAGTCATCACTCCCACAAGCAGGAAGAAAAAACACCCTTTACATAACTACTTGGTGGCAGACTTTGTCTGAAAACCTGAAGCAGTTGGTATATGAAGAATCACCACAAAGGTTTACTATAACCGATCACCCCAATGTTCTTAATGACAATCATCTAGTCCAGTTACTGTGTCTCATCGCCTAGAACTCGAGCGCTCCTCCTCCCGTAACCACTGCACAACCTTCTCAATTGTTTCCTCCGACAATGGATTCAGTTTTGCGTGCACTGCATGTCGAAATGCCGAGGGCAGCAAATATTCGTCGTTCTTCACTGCTCTGGTGTCCTTCAGCGTGCCATTCGGGCCTAACCCGGGCACAATTCTAACAATCTTACTGGCGAGAGGTCGTTGTCCAACCTCTTCAGCCCAGCACTGCTCCATCAACTCCCATATTTTCTCCGTTAATCCCCATTGAGTCCATGCGGGATGTGCTGATGCGGGCCGGGTTGGCCGTTTACCCTCGAGCATCACCTTCATCACTCTGACTTGCTGCGATACTTCGTAGAAGGGAATCTGGCCTGTGAATATCTGGTATGGATTCAACGTGCTGTTCCAGCACTGCCTCGTTCTTGTCATAATACTTACCTCATACATAATGCACCCAAACGCGTACACGTCCGAACTTGTCGTTGGTTCAGACAGGTCAGACTCCAAAAGTTCGGGAGCCTGCCAACGAAGTGTCCCACCAGAGGCCGCAGTACTGCGCAATGATGTCCAGTTAGGTTTCTTCTCATAGTTCATCGTCGCCAGCCCGAAATCGGCGATGCATGCCCTTCCCGTCTTGGTGACCAAAATATTGGGCTGTGTGCATTGTGACAGTTTAGGCTTTACGAGGAATTTCCGCAGTTAGACTCACGCCTTTGAGGTCACCATGTACGATGCCTTCTTTGTGTAGATGCGCAATCCCTTGGATAATGTCGTACACCTGTGTAGAAAGATCAGGCGTCATTTGCTGCGGAGGTGTTGATCTTAACTCGCCAACAGGAGACGATTTGCCGTAGGGTGATTTTCCAAGTATACATTCACGTTTCCATTTGCTAGCCAGGGAGATACAAGACTCAGTCGGTTATATTTATCCTGAAGGCGATATATGCCGTAGAATGGAAGAACATTGGGATGGTCGATTTGACCCCATGTTACACCTTCTTTCAGGAACGCCTACCATACAAACAGTGAGAGAAAGATATACTTGGATGAACTTAGGTCATACTCTGAGAGCTTTATCCACGTTTGATTTATGCCGCAGTTTTACGACTTTGATGCATAGGGGCTGCTGATGGAACGTGCCACTGTATATTTCGCCAAAACTACCGTCCGATGCCTCCGATGGAGAGAAGTCGTCTATGTTGAGGCCAGACAAGGAGAAACACGAAGGAGGTAATGACGATTCCGCTGACAGCTTGATCAGGCCCTGTTTGAGCTTGAATCTTGAAGATGGGACAATATCAGGAACGTCTACAAGCTGATATTTCGCTGAGAAAATCCAAGAACGGAGCGTTCGAATATTCTTACTGCTTGCATAGTGTCCAGAACAAGCTGTGCCTTGTCATTTTTGTACTCCATCAAGCGACGGCGTCTTGCTCGGTTCGATAACATCTCGGTGAAAAGCGAGACGACCCCGGCGACCGTCAGTTTCTTTTTCGACGCGGAAGGCGCTGAAAATGATTGAGCGTCCTGTACAGAGGTTTCTGCTTCCCTTTTCAGTTTAAGTCTCTGTGCGTTCGCGTCAATCAAGTCCACAATATAGAACTCGCGGATGACTGATGATTGATGAGGTTACCTTTGACTGACGGATTGCGGCTGGCTCCTGCTGCGCTACGGCATTTTCATGGAGAACTACGGCTGCATTTCTCTTGAGATTCGTCGATCGTTTTCTCTTCAGGGAGGTCTTTTCAGGACTCGGTGTCGGGTTTGGCGTAGGGCCTGGGTGTCCAAAGAAACCGACGGTTTCTTGAGGTGCCTGTTGGCAAACGACGTGTATGGGGACGGTAGTATTTGCAGGATATCTAAGAGTGACAATGAATGTCCCGTTTTTCTTCGGGTGTTGCAACTGTAGAAGACAGTCCGGCGGAAGTATTGTTATTGATTCGGATATGAGTTCCGGTGATTGAAGCGTTTTGGCGATTTTGCGGATGAAGCCAGGGGGGTCAATGCTGTGAGTGCAATAGGTTAGACTTGGGAGTAAAGGTCTCTCAATTAATACACCTTCCATCTTTCAGGTCTTTGACTGTACCCAAGAAATCCAAGAATGTCCCTGCATGCTGCAGATGTTCCTTGATCCTGAGTAAATAAGCGCTGGATCCAGGGCGGCTCTTGCGTATGATTTCATTCAGCAGAGTTGATTCATCTACTGATGACGAACTGGGAGGAGTCTCCTGCCCACGACTGGCAGAATTCCTAAAAACAACACTGGATTGTCGAATAAGCATGAGAGTCAAGTGGAAGAAAGGATGGGTGCGTGTAAGGTTAGGATCAATAAGCTATAATTAACCGACTGCGTAGCCGAAGCGTGTTCTACGCGTGCTACTTACAATGTAAGTATCGCAGTGTCTGTCACAAACGGTGATAAGTTATCTCATTTGGTAATTCTTCTCTTCATCAAGAAAGAGCACAACATGGCCCCCTGAATCAACTGAATGGAACTGCGGGCGCAGGCTATTCGCAGGACTAGGGACGGGCGAGGTATTCGTGGTTGGCGCGTTAGCGATTGATCGGGGTTGCGATGCGGCCAAAAGAAGAGTCAAAACGGGAATCCGGAGGATCAGGCTTCAAGTCCTACATGTTAGTCTGAGTCTTTAAGATCATAGTCGTCGTGGATCTGTCTGATGGTCGTATTCCGCAGAGAAGCCAGCTAAACCAAGTCAGCGTATGTCCAACGTCCTGCTTTAATAGTTTTGGCATACACGGCCAATGAGTATCTGACAGGGAGAAGTGGTTTAACATGTATTGGGTGAGTGAGTGAGTTGACTCCGAGGAATTACCTGTGTCGCGTCCTTCGCTTCATTATATCGGTGGAGAAGCTTAATGTGCATTTTGACGATATCCTCTGCGTTCTCGTTTGTGCTAAGTAGATATATGCGTTGAGTGTGAGGCAGACATGCGCGTTAATGCAGGACCAGGCACCCTAGAGTGTTCTGAAGGGCTCTGATCTCGTCCTGAAGGGCAGTGATACGAGCTTGAGTTTTCTGGGCGACATGGTCAACCTGAAATGCCAAGGAGGGTGATACTGCGGGAAATCAGGCACCTTGGCCGATGTTGAGGCATACATATTCCTGTCGTTATGGGTGGAGCGGCTGAGGATGGAACTGTTGAATTGCTGGATGGGCGTCTGTTATATTTGGCAACAGCTTCTAGGGATAATGGGTAACACTTGGTGACGGTTGACTGCACTTCCAAACATTCACCTCACACCCAGGTCTCAAGTTATACTCTCGGGCCCCGGGCGTAATCAGCATTTGGATTTTGACTGGTATCAATCTAAAAGGGGAAGAAGCACGAGTTGTTTTTTTCCGAGGATTTCCAAATTTAGGACGGCATGTTTGACAAACCGCAGCGCCGAGTCGATGCCAACGTCCGCAAGGTGGCCTCGGATCGTTGCTGTGCCTGTGAACGCAGAGACTATTTCACAGCCCAATCTTGCCGTGCCTCCGTACCTCTCGCCTTCCTTTACCACTTGACATACTTATTATGCGTCTCCTCTGACCGTCTTTTATCTGCATATTCCCTCACTTTGATTAAATTGGATCCATAATCCGGAATCAGGCACCACCATGACAGGCCTCTTCTGGATTCAGTTACGTGCTCTAATTTGGAAAAATTGGATCGTTCTCTCGAAGCATTGGTTTGTGAGTAGTGTGTTATCTCTACCCCTTATCCCTTCTCTGAATACTCTTTCGCTTTATCAGCTCAATATCGTGCGCTGTTTGATACTCCCCGTCGCCTATGGTGCCTTCCTAGCAACTGCTCAAGCTTTTTTCAACAAACCCAATAATGTACGCCATTTGTCATGCTCGGCGCACCTCATCTCACTTTTTTCAGCTTGGGATTGGTCAACCTGCCCTCATCGGCAACTTAACAAATCACTTCGATGGTTCCGAGGCGTTCATTTGGGCCGATGGAACGAATGGCACTAGCAATCCATCCCCACAAGCCGTTATAACACATATAACCTCCAGCTTCTCCGAGAAGCAGCGAGCCGCCGTGCGCAAAGTCGACTCCCCCTCCGAGATCCCATTTGCTTGTCCCCAGAACTTCAACCTTCGTTCAACATGTTTCGCTGCAGTCGCTTTCTATGATATACCTTCACCCGACGAAGGCCGTTCTATCAACTATACCATCAGAGCGGATGGAGGATTAGTCTTCGTTGATGTCGAAAAGCATACCAGTGATTATGAGCTGCGGTTACTCCCGCTGCAGTGGGCAATTGACAAGGTAAGTACCGTTTGTCGACTCAGGAGTCGGATCTTATCCTGGTTGGTAGGCCATTATCGAATTGCAAACGGGAGTCTCCCCTCAAACGCCTCAGGAATGGCCATATACGAAGGAGACGAATGAAGAGCAAGCCACCGAGACACGCCTTAGTATGCTGAGCATCCTCCACTTGTATAACCCACTAATCTGCTTGCAGGCTACATCCGGGGACTCCGCGAGTTGCTTGTTCTGGCCCTGTACGGTTGTCCTTTCCATCCGTTATGCTTTACTCACCAAATACAGATTCATTTGTTATATCGGTATTGCTTATCAGCTTCCTGGAGCGGTAGCGGGCGAGCGGGCCGGGCTTCTGACCTCGCATATGAAAGCCATGGGTTTGCTGGATTCCGCTCGAATTATGTGAGTCCTTGCCTCTCAACTAATTATATAAAGACTAAGGATCTTGCAGTTCCTGGCATCTGAGCATATCTCTCACTTACCTCCCTGCATGGATCATTGTCGCCATCATCTGGCGTTTCCGTATCTTCGCGAAAACCAGTGTACTGATGGTCCTCGCCGTTCACCTTCTTCTCCCACTCTCGTTAGCTTCCTGGTCATTCTTTGTTGCCGCTCCTTTCGGAAAATCTCCTCAATTGGCTGCCGTGATTTCTACATTTTTGGCTATCTTATTCGCTGTGTTCGCCTTGGTCTTCTCACATGCTCGTGATGGTGCTGCATTCATCTTCACCCTCATATTTCCGCCTGGTTTCTATATTTTTGCTCTCAGAGCGATGGCTGGGTGGGAGAACAACTTGCATCCCACTAATGCTTTGAAGGGCGACCCGGATAATGGGCTCAGACTATTGCCGTTGCTTATTGCTGCTCTCGTGAGTCTTTCTCTTTGTTACTAACATCGTGGACGTTCCGACAGCCACTCTAGATCGATGTGTTCCTTTGGCCGTATCTTGCGGTCCTCCTCGAACGCAAAATATTTGATGTCCCCACTCCTAGCTCTAAACGCTGGTGGCAGGTCTGGAAGAAAGGCACCAGTCGGACATCCGAATCCATCGACGATAGCCTCGCCATTTCTGTGAAGCATTTGAACAAAACTTTCAATACCTCCCTTTTTACATCAAAGAACAAGGTTACTGCTGTTGACGATCTAAGCCTTGATATTCCCAAGACGGGTATCTTTGTCCTCTTGGGATCAAATGGGTATGTCTATGTCTCTCTCCCATTGAAACCGGGCTCATATGTTAACGCAGAGCCGGAAAGTCGACATCTCTCTCAATCATCGGCGGTTTACTCGGGCGCACTGGTGGAAGTATCACCTTTGCAGGTGGTCTCTCTCGTCCGCCTCGTGGTACTTTGGGCATCGTTCCTCAGAAGAACGTCTTGTTCCCCGAATTGACATGTCTACAAACTCTTCGTGTGTGGCGTGCTGTTAAGTGGTCCGATCGGTCAGATAAGGACGAGGATCTGGAACAGCTACTGAAGGATTGTGATTTGGGCAAGAAGATCCATGCGAATGCCAATACCCTGAGTGGAGGACAGAAGAGAAAGTTGCAACTTGCGATCGGTTTACTCGGCGGATCTAACAGTACGTGGTTAGGCTGTACTACTCTGGTCAAGGAACTGATTGACTGTTTTTAGTCGTTCTTGTTGATGAATGTACATCGGGTGTTGATCCTCTAAGTCGTCGTGCCCTTTGGCGAACGTTGACGTCTTTTAGGGATGACAGAGCTATTGTGTTCACCACTCATGTACGTAGCCTCTATATTTTGTATAATCCCTCCTCTCATCCTTCTACAGTTCCTGGATGAAGCAGATCTTCTCGCGGACCATATCGCCATTCTCGCGGCTCCCGGTAAACTAGTTGCTTCTGGCTCGCCTGTAGCCCTCAAGCGGAGCTTCGGTGAAGGTTACTCTATTGTTGTCACCTTTAGCCAGACTTCAACTTTGGCCTCCCCACGCAAGGAACTACTCAACCGTATTCAAGCCATCGCTCCTGATACGCATGTGTCGAGTCCATCTCCCTCTCAAGTCTCTTACGCCCTCAAGTCCAAGGATGATGCCGTGGTACAACAAGTTCTTCAGCTGCTCGATTCGGAAAAGGAAGCATACGGAATTCACTCGTATGACATCTTGGGCACGACAATTGAAGACATCTTCCTAGACCTCATGAACAAGCATCAAGTTCATCAGATAGATCCAAAGTCTAAAGACGACGAGGAGCTCTCTAAAGATTCCCTCTCTGCGATGCCGCCCTTGAAGCATAAAGATTCTAGGACGTCGATGAGACTTGCTACCGGTCGTCGTGTATCTCCATTCCGGCAAGCATTCACCATCTTCCATAAACGCTTCCTTATTTTACGGAGAAGCTGGCTCACACCGTTGTTGACTGTCGGCGTCGCCATTGCCGGATCGTGTATACCGATGGTTTTCCTATCCGATCGTCCTGTGGCATGCGGAACACGACTCAGAAATTCCACTAATGTGCCCTTATACCTCCCTGAATCGCCAATTGTACCATTCACATTCGGTTTCTCCTCGCGAGCGGTCAACACTCCTCCTGGCATTATTAGAAGTCTTGGACCCTCTACGGACACGCTCAGAGTGACGGATGAACCCGACATGACGGCTTTCAGTAGCTACGTCAACCAGAATCATCGGAATCTGTCCCTTGGAGGTGTTGCATATGATTTTGATCGGGGAGAGACATTGGTTGCTTGGGAGGCTACGTCACCTGGGGTAATGGGACTCTCCATGCTGAATATGGCGAGTAATGTACTGTATAATCGGGCAGTGAATCAAACGAGAGGAGCTGTTGCGGAGGCGACGATAATCAGGGCAAATTATTCGTTGTTCCCACCCATCGCCGCTGGAACGTTGGTTTCGTTGAAATGGTTAGCGTTCTTTGGTGCTGTAATGGTGAGGATTATTCATTGCTCGTTGTATATGGCTAAGGATTGAATCGTTGTGATCAGGCGGTGTATCCTGCATTCTTTGCTTTATATGTGTCGAGAGAACGCAGATCGTCAGTGCAGGCTATGCAGTTGTCGAATGGCCTGACGGATCCGATTGGGTTGTGGATTGGGCATTTGATGTTTGATACCATTTTTTCGGTGATTTTGACGACGATCATTGTGATTATTTTCGCCGCGGCGTCGAATCAGTTCCATGGTCTTGGGGAAATGGTATGTCTCGAGCATCCCCAAGTTGTCTAGTTTATTGACCTCAATCCGTACAGTGGGTCGTCATGGTTCTCTATGGCATCACAGGTGCCCTCTTTTCCTACTGCGTATCACTTGCTGTGTCGTCCCCGCTTGCTGCTTTTGCTGCCGTTGCTGGATATCAGGTTGTCATATTTGTTGTGCGTCCTTTCCTCCCTTTCCTGAAAATTTACCCTCAACGATACGTCACAGCTATATCTGTCTGGATATCTTCTAGTCCTCACTTATGCCAAGTCGACCGACTCTCACTCCATGTTGGTCATCATCCATTTCACCGTCTCCCTCGCGGCGCCAGTTTGCAGCGTTGTGCGTGTAACTCTTCTGCTACCCTATCTATTGCCTGATCGTCTCCGTGTGCACAGGTTCGAGCAGCCCTCGTCTCCGTCAACCTATTCTCCTTACTATGCGATGGCAATGAACCCGTCACAGCAAAATCCCTCGGCTCTATCCATCGCTTCGGTGGTCCGATCCTATACCTCTTCGTATACGCATTCGTGCTCCTGGGCATTCTAGTCTGGGTAGATTCTGGTTCAATATTCCCTCGCAAGGCTGGAAAGCGTCCGACGACGACGGAGGTTATGAACGAAAAGGATGACGAAGACTCGAAAAAGAAGCATGATGCTGACGCAGAGGCAGAGGCAGCACTGAGCTCTGAAGATTTGCTTCGTGTTCTCGGAGTTACGAAAACGTATCATGGGAACAGGGTCGTGGACGATGTTAGCTTGGGGGTTTCCCGGGATACAGTGTTCGCGTTGCTCGGACCGAATGGCGCTGGAAAAACTACGACTTTCAATATGATCCGTGGGTTGACTTCTCAGCTCGCTGAAGATTTATTGCTAATTTGGAACAATCGCAGGCGGAGACGTGATACCGGATTCTGGGGACATTCTAATCGATGGCACATCCGTCATTCGCAGTCCCCGTACTGCCCGACTTGCGCTTGGCGTCTGTCCACAGTTCACTGCTATCGATTCGCAGTTGACTGTGAGGGAGCACCTCCTCATTTATGGGCGTCTGAAGGGTCTAAGAAAGGGACCTGAGTTGGACGAGAGTATTGATACCGTGCTGAAGGGCGCCGCTCTGAATATGTACGCGGATCGGTTAGCAAGTAAGCTTTCTGGCGGAAATCAGAGAAAGTTGGCGTTAGCCATTGCTTTGATTGGTATGTCTTCATCAACGATACGTTTGGAGGGGACTGACCTGATTCTCGTAGGCAATCCTGCTGTTATCCTGATCGATGAGTTTTCAACGGGTATTGATGCCAAGATGAAGCGTGATATGTGGAAGACGCTGAGGAATGTAGCTCACGGGAAAGCAGTGGTCATCACAACCCGTGCGTACACTTTCGGATGTGAATGCTCCTACTCACCTCCGTTCTCCTAGACTCGATGGAAGAAGCGTCAGCTTTAGCAACCCGAGTTGGTATTCTGGCTCGGCGCGTCCTCGCTCTCGGGACAACAGACTCTTTGTCAAGTCGTTATGGAACCTATGAGGTCCACTTCACCTGCCGTACCCGGGAAGAAGTCGTCAAAGCCCGAGAACTTATGGCACGTATCCCTGGATCAAGGATGGCTGACGACGTTGCTACGAGGTTCGAAGTCCCAATTGAATCGGCAGAAGGCACGTCGCTTGCACGACTTTTCCACACACTATCAAGTCATGGGGACTTTACGGAATATACTGTCGAGAAGGCCTCGTTAGAGAGTGTATTCTTGAAGGTTATTCGAGAGAACGATGTTGTAGAAGAAGACAGCAGACATAAGAAGCGGATATCATGGAAGTGCTGGTAGTTATTATGCTACGGACGCTTAGTTATAGATTAGATGTCGATACCCTCAATCATGAATGAACTATGTTTTGCATTAATCAACAAATCAGGATAGCGATTTGAATACCATGTTTAACATTAATGATTGTTGCGTTTCACATATTAAATACATACACAGTGGCTAGCCCACCGCGATGTGACCGTAATACATGATAAGTTACCAACGAAGCAGACTCCCCTCCAGTCGTGGGATGTTTTTATACAAGCGGATGTTGAGCCGAAGTTCATCCGAACTTCGTCAACTGCTAACGTATCCTAACGTATATCAAACTCGGATGAACTTCGGCTTAACGTTCGCTTATATAAAAGCATCCCACGACTGGAGGGGAGTTTGTCAACTGAAGGCGAATCGATTATGCAACCAAATCAACACGTGAGCCATTCGCTCTATCAAAATATTGAAACAGTACTTAGCCAGAAACTCGTAACACCAAACATGTCGCAGCTGCTTGCCCAACTTCCCGAAAACCTACAGTTGTCTCCGATTTACTTGCACTTACAGAGCGCTTACCATATTTGCTCGGACCTTGAAAGTAAGATTCAATCTGGACTCCTCGAAAGTTCAAGGAAGGACCGCGATATTCTCCATCGCGACTTAATCTGCTCTCGAATTCTCGGCTACCTCTTGCATCATGCACCGAGTGAGCAAGCGCGCTTCCATGTTTGTAAGGAGATTGTGTCTTGCAGTGGTGACCCGGAGCGGCTTGTTCAACTTGGGCAGATGTACCTTGACCATTATATTCGGGCGTGTGCGTATATATTTAGCAACCTGTGCTTATCCAAACTGATATACTTAAACCTCGTTCAACACAGTCCGATCCAACAAAGGGCACACACCCACCCCCTCGAGACATGCATCTCGTCCCTCTTTTGACAAACTCAGTGACGAGATTACTTGGATGTTGAAAAATGCGCCACAAAGCCATAGCAGGGCAAACAACCGGTCAGTTCAACAACATTATTATTCAATCATGCTTACTCGCTGGTCAAGGCCCTGGCACGCGATGGGTATCGTTGTGTCTTGACTGGTTCCTATGACCAGCGTTCCGTCACAACCAGAGAAGAAATAAGGAAAAAACTTCCCGACGGGGCTCTCCCTTTGAATTTACATTGCGCCCATATATTTCCCGAGCCCATCAATAAAGATCTCGAGGTTGTAGACAGGGTACGTGTGTGCGTTCTACTGGTGACCGCGTCCCCCTGTCCTGAGTCCTATGCCTTGTTTATGCAACAAATGTCTGGACCATCATGAGCAATTTCGGTTACTCGCATACCGTCAAGGAATTGAACGGTAGTAACATACATCGTCTGGAGAACACTCTAACGTTGGAAGTCAACGCGCATATTTATTTTGATGAGTTGTCTATTTGGTTTGTTCCAATTGTGCGTAATGTTTTGCTCTTTCCTGACTTCAATGACGAGAAATGATTAGGGAACTCCCAACCATTATAAGGTTGAGAGCCGTTTTGATTGGCTAAAAAAGGGGTATCCGCAATACATGTCCCTTACCACGGAAGACCCAGAGAAACTTCCACTTCCATCTCCGGAGTACTTAGCCATTCATGCCTCGTGTGTCACAATCGCCCATCTTTCTGGCGCTGGAGAATATATTGATAAAGTATTGAGGGACATGGAAGATATTCAAGTTTTGGCGGAGGATGGAGGATCGGCAACGTTCCTCGAAGACGTTTTGCTTCATGTCCAGGCTCTGGGAGTTACTCGTGCCTGAGGATGTCTTGGTCTGGGCATTTTCGCAATGTAGATTGGGTTTGAGTTAATCCCAGGTTAGTGTATCATGACGCCATATGAAATATTAAGCATGGTCCTCAAAAAACTATCCGATTTACTAACTCAAATTATGCGCTCATTCATGATTGCGGGTATTTAACCTGTACCTAATCCATAGCATAATAATTACCAGCACTTCCGTGATATGCGTTTCTTTCTTACGTCCAGTGCTGTCTTCTTCCACAACACCATTCTCCTGGATAACCTTCAAGAACACACTCTCTAGCGAGGCCTTCTAGTCCGTATATTCCGCAAAGCCTCCACGACTTAATAGCGCGTGGAAAAGTCGTGCAAGGGGCATGGCCTCTGCAGATTCAATTGGGGATTCGAACCCCATAGCATCGTCGTCACCCATCCTCGATCCAGAAACACATGTCATAAGTTCTCGTGCTTTGGCTACTGATTCCTGGGTACATCAGATGAAGTGAACCTCACGAGCTCCAAGGGGCAATATAATAGATGGCTGGTAGGTCCAGAATCCGAATAAAAGACTGTACGCCCTCACACGTAGAACCAATGAATAGACAGAATATACCTAACGCCAGAACTTCTACCCAAAGCCGAGGGCTGAACATGCAAACAAGCCTCTTTCACAACCAACCACAAAACGATAGTGTGTTTAACCAATAGATCAGGATAACGTTTCGGGTACCAGGGTTAATATTGTCGCGTTTCATATAGTAAACAACGCAACGCGATGTGACTAGAGCACATGATGTCAACGACAATCGTGACTTTAACAACATGCTATCTGAACGCTACAGACGCGCTACAGATGTCGCTGAACTCGTCTCACGCCGGTTCCCAGCAGCTCCTCACTTCCATCAATGCCACAGCCATGGGCGCTAAACTTCTTCCCAAATTGTCCTAGCGCGTCGCTCAATCCTCGCATAATCCAAACTTTCTCCAATCCTTCAACGTTAAGGCCATGAACACTCCCCATCCACCTTCCGCTTGCGCTCGCTCAGAACCAATAACGAGAGCCTACGAGTACCTCAATCAAGTAAGAACGCAGTTCTTGAATAATCGAGAGGTCTACGACTCGTTTCTTGATGTCATGGGGAGGTTTAAAGAGCAAACGTGAGTCCTCGACACTTTCACTGCTGCATGTTTATCATAGATCATGCTTACGGCCTTTCTCCTCCGTTGACACTACAGCCTAGAGCGTATGGAGGTGATCGAGCACGTCGCAGAACTGTTCGCCGGCCACCATCAACTGCTTAATGGATTCAATCAATTCCTCCCCAAAGGCTACCGCCTCGAACCATCTGATGATTCGTCATACTCCAGCGACGTTGTAATTGTAACTCCGGAGGGACGGCGACGAAGTCGGAAACGGACCAGTCCTCCTGCTGTCACTATGGGACCCAGACCTCATTAGCGCCGTTACACTCTCGGACCCAAAGCTCATGCGATATCTTGAAAATATGATGCGTAGGGGAGATATATTTGAACCATGATCGTGTTGCGAGGCTATGAAGGACGGGATTCAGACATTGACATTGGCATTATTGCATATGTATGTTGCTTAATCTGTTTAATTCGGTTGCTTGGGGCTTGCTTTTTGTGCTTTTATCTTGAAACCTGATAACATTATTGCATCCTGTCTAATTTTAACATGGCGGCTACCATTGATTGTTAGGGTCCTATGCCTACCAACAGCCATCCGATGCGTACCGGGGAAGGTGAAACAGGTATTGCGCTGTGGTTGTGTTCTGTGGGTTGAGCTGTCGCTATAGCAGTGAAGTCGTAATACACTAACCAGGCCTTGACTCAATCCCAGCCTACGCAGCACAAGCCCTAGACTACGCCCCCGTCAATCACGAGTAATTCCCAGAGCCTTGGCATGGAGTAAGGCGTCTTCAAGGAGCGTTGCCGACCCTCCACCCTCCGCCAAAACTCGAGCATCTTCCATATCTTCCAATACTTTCTCAATATACTCTCTAGCGCCGGAAAGATGGGCGATCCTGGCACATGAGGCATGAATGGCTAAGTACTCCGGAGATGGAAGTGGAAGTCTCTCTGGGTCTTCCGTGGTAAGGGTTATGCATCGCGAATACCATGCCTGCAACCCATGATGATAGCTCTCAACCTCATATTGGTTGGGAGTTCCCTATATCATCATTTCTCATCATTTGAAATCGGGAAAGAGCAAAACATTTACGCACAGTTGGAATTAACCAAATTGCTAACATTTCAAAAAAGCCATGCATGTTGGCTTCTAGCGATAGAATGTTCTCCAGACGATGTATGTTGCTACCGCTCAATTCCTTGACGATATGCGGGTAACCGAAATTGCTCATGATATCCCAGACCGTCGATGCATAAACAAGGTATAAAACTCAGGACAAGGGACGTGACCACGTGTAGAACGCACACACGTACCTCGTCTGTAACCTCAAGATCTTTACTAGTGGATTCGGGAAATACACAAGTGCACTGTATTATCCCAGGGCGAACCTCGGGGACAATTTTCCTGGTTGCAGGGAACCTTGGGTCATAAGCACCAGTTACAACGCAGCGATGCCCATCGCGTGCCAAGGCCTTGATCAACATGTAAACATGATGGAAGGAGCAATAATGCTGCTGAACATACCAATTGTTTTGCCCTGCTATGGCCCTGGGGCGCATTTTCCAATATCCAAGCAATCTCGTCGCTCAGTTTATCAAAAAAGGGAGGGCGTTCAGGTGTAGAGGAGGGCGTATATGCTTTGCGGCATCGAACTGTGAGCGAGATTCATATCAGTTCGGATAAAAGTAGATCGCTGTAGTTTATATATACACACACACCCGAATCCAATGGTCCAGGTACATCTGCCCAAGCTCAAGCAACGCAGGCTCATCGGTACAAGATACGATTTCTCTTTGAACCCGATGACGTGCATGTTCATTCGGTGCATGATGCAAAAGGTAGCCGAGGATGCGAGAACAGATTAAGTGGCGATCAAGGGCACCACGCTTCCTTTCTGAGCTTTCGGCGATGCTAGATTGGATCTTGCTTTCGAGGCTCAGGCAGATCTGATAAGCGCTCTGGAAATGTGGGTAAAAAGGAGACGACTGTAAATTGGTGGGGAGTTGCGCAGGCAGCTGCGCCATGTTTAGGTTTACGAGTTTATGGAGTTAGTCACTGTTTCATTTTTTCATCAGGCGTATGGGTCACGTGTTGGGTTACAGAGGTTATCGCCTCGAGGGGGTATGTTATTTGTCTGTTGCACTGGTTGGTTGATCAAACATATTATGTGCATGTGAGATAAGATGATCATTGCAATGTGACAATGTCTGCTAACTGTCAGGTCGAAACGTGATCTTGCCCGCCGCATAAGGTAATTGGTTCTCGAATGTAAGAAGGTATTGGGTAGAGGAGGGGAATGGGCTTCGAAATGGGGGAAAAACAAGTGATATTCGGAAAACTCTACTACAGATTGGTGGTGCGCATATCTGTCTCGAAGACTAAATGGTGAGTATTATACGATGCTAAGGGGGAGGGCCGGCAGTCAAGCAAGATTCTGAGCTCGCTGTTCTGCGAAAGGAACGGTGAAGGTAGTCTATCAGAACGGAACATAGAAAATCAACTGAAAAAGAGAGAAAACCAAGTTTCGTCAACAGTGCTCCGTCCTCGTAAAGAGCGCAAACTCCCTACGCAAATCGATTGGGTATGCCACAAAGTATCCAACTTGAGCCTGGCCCACCCCAAATACTGCGGACGGGGTGGATTTCAACGTTTTCTGGCCTGTGCGATGGTGGCCAAATCTTTAACGGAATCGACGAGTCGATCGTGTTCCCAACACCCAGATTGCCATGTTCGTTCCATCCCCACCCCCAAACCTCGTCCTCCTGCCCGTTAGCCGCCAGGCAAACCAATGAATGCTCGCTTCCGCAAGCCAGGGCTTTAACCTTCTTGTTGCCTTCCAAGAGTGGTACACTTTGGACTTCCTGGCTCTGAGCGTCCTCTGCCCTTCCTAGCTGGCCATGGGAGTTACTGCCCATAGTCAAGATATGACAAGGGTTATCGGTGGTAAGCACGCATGTCCCATTCCAAGTGCACTTGACGTCACAGACGTTCTGAAGACCGTCGAGTCCTTGGATCTGATTTTTGCGGTTGGAGCCTCGGAACGACAAACGGCCCGAGGCGTGAAGGAAAACGTTGTGATGGATGCCCAAGGAATATTCCACCACGAAATCTGATGGTGTTATAGACGAGACAACGAGTGTCGGACGGGAGTAGTAGGCAGTTTGAGGTGGGACGCTGATATTCTTTGGTCTGGCAGAAGACTTGGGAGGTTTGGGGACAGCCGGAACAGCATCAAGTTGTCCATGTCTGCAAGCACCCCACCCAACGAGTACCTGTATGGGTTCCTTCCCTTCCCACACAATTCTCAGGGATGCGATAATATGTCTTTGGCCAGTCCGTAATCTTTCAACAGCAACAGCTTGGGCAGAATCAATCGTGTTTCCACCTATGATAATATGAGAAAAGTCGACTATATGGATACCTGGACCCTTCTCGGCCGACTTGTCAACCGCATCTTTGCCGATTCCAAGATCGCCGAATTCGTTAGAACCGAAGGACACGATCACGTCGTGTCCTCTGGGTGGCGTGAGCGCTAAGTAGGACGTCTCCCATGTTGCACTGATAGCGGTGACCGTGCAATCCGAGAGACCTAGTTTATCGAAAGCTTCATCGAACAGCAACCGTTGGAAGACCGTCGTAGACTCCTGATCTTTGTAGCTTCTCCGATAATCTGGCCCTAGCTGACCCTTCTTCCCGTCCCCACATCCCCATACTTGAGTTACGTTCGTGCCATCAGCCGCCGTGGCTTCGAGAAGCGCGAGGGTGTGGTTGGAACCGTTCGCGATATCTAGGACATTGGTAGCGCCTGGAGGAAGGGTTCCAGGTGGCGTTTGGGCAAATGAGCAAATTTGGAATATGTGGGAATCGTCGACAGTCGAGTTGCCAAGCTGACCTTGAGCATTCGAGCCCGTAGACAAGAGTGTAAGCATCTTCATGAACTGGTCACTCATACCATCAACGGGACCAACACACAAGTAGCACAGCCACACGATATGTCTTGTTAACCGTCAAGCTGACTCACAAGATGGCACCGTCGGGCTTATATTTCGTAACTTCAAGACCATCAACTGCACTGATATCTTCCAGATCTCTATTTGCGTGACATGGCGCTGTCTTTACAGAAAATATACGGTGTTTACGCTTTAACTGGGCCAGGCGTTGACGAAATGGCTCGCACCGCGATCCAGAATTGTCCTTGGGTTCAAAACGATCAAATACACACACATATGCCTTTCCATCTTACCCTCATATCTAAAGGCGAACTACGCGATCCCTCGATCCGTTTGGATCAGCTTCAACAGGAATTAGATACAAACCACGTCTTTGCAGCCGGTGTTGGTGGGAAAAATGGCATGTTCTTCGTTATCGTTATTTGGGCAGCAGGTCAACAGCTTCGAAAACGGTTTAGTCTTCCGCCAAAACATTTCCATATCACTCTGTCTCCTCACGATGATCATGGCATGGACAAAAGTATCCAGTCGCTGCTTCCCGACCAATCTCCTTTGTCGAGCCCAGAATTTCTGGATCATTCATCTTTTACTTCCCTTATCTTCTCACGACATGCCGAAGCGAAAAGCTTCGCCCTGAAACTCGTGAATACCTGTCCGGACTCACAGAAAGGGTTTCTGCGGTTTGCCGAAGCATCATTTGCTCTGCAAAGCTATAAGGATGCTATGCTAGCCTATGCACAAGCCCATGATCGGACTGACGACGGCAAGGTGCAAAAATATTGCATCAAGAAGTTGGTGGCGTGCGCTCGGGAGACTGAATGGGGTGCCGTCCTGCAGGAGCACGAGAAAGTGGTCATTCCCTCGAATTTACTGCTTACCCCCTGGTCAAGGTCACTTCGAGAGAAACTCAGCGACTTGGAGGTAACCCCTTCGCTTTGTCTTGAACCTCGAGATGCCCTATTCGTTCCTACTGGGACTGATCAATACCACAGATTACCCCGATTCTTCCGCTGGGTCATTCCGTATCACTTGGCCGTCATGTCGACGCCCAGGAGCGAAGAGGATATCGATATCCTCGCATCACCTCATCTAGGCATTCGCCATGTCCTCACACTCACCGAAGAGACCCCGCTTCCCCCTTCCTGGTTCAGGAACAAGTCTATATCCAACACCTTCCTACCTATCCCCAATTATCATCCCCCGTCGATCGAACAGATGGACATCATCATGCAATCAATGGACGACGAGAAGAAGCGCCCTGTACTAGTTCACTGCGGCGGGGGAAAAGGGAGGACTGGCACAGTTATAGCCTGCTACCTTGCTGCCTATGGGTTCAAGAAACCAAATCCCCATCTGACCCAGCCTGAGCTGGCTGCCTCAGAAGCAGTTAGAGTTCTGCGCACCATTAGACCCGGAAGCATAGAAACCTCCCAACAAGAAGAATTCGTTTCCAAGTGGTGTAGCACCATCTGGAAAAGGCAGTCGATCTATCCTGAAAGACCCTCTGAACCACCACCTTGTCCCATGGAGGTGGAAGGCACGATTTCCACGGAATCCAACCTCATCGTTCTCGTTGGCTTACCTGGTTCCGGAAAATCATGGTTCTCCAACGCTTTAGTGGCTCGCGCGCCACAACACTTCTGGAGGATCTCTCAAGACGATTTTGGCAGCCGTGCGGCATGCGAGTCGGCGATATCGAGGAAACCTGGACACAGTCTCACAGTGCTCGATCGATGCAATATGTCGGACGTAGAAAGGAAGGAGTGGCTTAAATTAGCATCAAACTGGACCGTCTCCCCTGTCTGCGTCTGGTTCGATTACGATCGTGTGCTCTGCACATCAAGGGCACAAATGCGAATCGGACACCCCACTCTCCCACCGGGTAACCGTGTCCGAAACGCGATTACTCAAATGCACCAGCAGTTCGTCAGGCCACAGTTGTCTGAGGGATTCGCTGCAATTGTTCGGATCAAGTCATTCCAAGCTGTCCTAGAACTTGTTCAGTTCTTGTCACCACCTGTCACTATATTCAAGTTTCCTCGTACATCACATCTGATAGATGTTGGAGGTGCCACACCCGACGATATTGTTTCTCGAGACGTTAATCTTGGCCGAGAAGTCGTTGGTCGTGTGATCATCACTGAAAAGATTGATGGTGCCAATATGGGATTTACGCTTTCCCCTGACCGCTCTAACATCCTCGCCCAAAATAGGTCTCATTTCGTGAACCCCGAAACGCATGAACAATTCAAAAAGTTGGGGAAGTGGGTCGAACAGCACCGTTCGGACATCTATCACGTTCTCGATCGCGATCCTTACTATGCCGAGCGGTACATCTTATTCGGCGAATGGATGTATGCGACTCACTCTATTACTTATACCCGTCTCCCCGATCTCTTCATCGCTTTTGACATGTACGATCGTAGTTCCTGTCAATTTGTCGATCGCGCGACTTTAGAGGCCGTTTTGCGGGACACTTCTATCCCCATCGTTCTTATCATGTGCGAGCTGCAAAACGAGCTGCCATCTCGGAACAGGTTCATGGAGCTAATTGGAATGCCGTCTCAGTTCTATGATGGAAAAGTAGAGGGCGTGTATGTGAAGGTAGAAAATCAAGGGGTCGTACGAGAAAGCGGGAAGGTGGTTCGTGGGGACTTTATTACAGGGAATGAGCATTGGACCAGGGGAAGTCTAGGTCTCAATGGAGTTGCGTCATCCGAGTGAATTGTGCGATGATTGATACTGTATAAAGGTATATTCCTGGTATCCAGCTCGTATAATTAGCACAATTTCCTGCCCGCGGTGTGATAATGTTCAATAAATTGGGAGAAGATCTCAAGCCCCATTCATAGCACTTCGAACGGTTAAAATGACACTACCACCTTGTTTGTTCTGCTACATGGGCGTAAATGTCTAGCGATGTGAGTATCCACCCCTACTCGCAACCGCAAAAATTAAAATTCTTAAGTCTCGTTTTGGATCTTGTCTATTATGGATTATTAACTTCGATTGTTCCAGGCCTTGAGGTGAATGCTGTGCACTACAGTAGTAGTAACTGAACGGATTTGACCATCACGTCTCCACATTCCAAGGCTGTTCACTAAGAGGCGTCCAAAGAGTAGGGTGATGCGGCTTTGTTGTGAATTGCCGGTGCCGCAAAGCCTGAGCCCTTGTACTGATTAAATCGTTCCAAACGCCAAACGGCGCAAGGATACCCTGTGCTCGGTTCTGCAAGTGATCAATAGCGTGCTTTATCTCTAATCTGGGTACACTCCTGCAGGCCCGTGGCAGCAATGTACATGTAACGGTGATGTCTATCCCATGACTGGATGACTCCAAATTCGCCAATAAGCATCCTCCATGAGTTGAAGGATATCATATCTGGGTGATGACGACATTATGTTGTGTGTCAAGAAATTATTCAATCTCATCAACTGCATTTCCATTATGTTACTCTACAAAAACAATATCGTTCAAGGATTTATATAAGACGTGAAATAAGACAAATATTATTATATCCGAGAAGATAGTGTGCGAAACAACTCGAGCTCGCATTTATGCAAATTCCGGCTGGGAGAGTTTACAGCCCATAACACGAACTGAGCAATTACGTCAGAGTCGGTTCAAGCGAAGAAGAGGTGTAGCACTCACTTGTACCATCAGGTTGACCCAAGCCATAGAGCATTTCCTTTGGATGGAAAACCAACGAACTAAGTCTTGGGATGAACATCGATGGCAGTGTCCGTAGCGGGGCCATAGTCATTCCAGTCTGTAGGTGGAATGATGAGAGGGGTTCGGGCTGGTTCAATGAGTTGATAACAATCTTTTGTGCACGCCAGTTCGTAGCACCGATGGCAGACGACCTGAGAAGCATAGATCTCAGTGGGGAGTAAAGGGGAAGGTAACAGTGAACTCACGACGCAAAGACGCCTGTTAACGGATGTGCATCAAATGCCGAGAGGCCCTGAGGTTGAACCTGCCATGTTTTAATTGGCAGGGGAGGTCCTCGCATGTCCCATAGCTTCACTTGCCCATCCAAGCTAAAGTAGCCAATTTAGTGAAGCCTTCTCGAGGCACAGGCCGTACACATACCTGGCCGACATGAGCTGTAATCCTTGTCTCGGGTGCCAGCGCACATTCTGTACCCAAGATGTATGATCGGAATACGTCCTCACAATGGAGTCTTCTTCCTCTATCCGCCGATCAAAGATCTTGACCATACCGTCAGCGAAACTGGCAGCAAACGTCTGCGAGTTACCCATGTCGGAAGCAATAGCAGTGACGGGACTTTCAGAGTTGGTGTCCATGTCCTAGAATGCATAAACTCAGCTTGTTGTCCCAATTTCGTAGAAAAAACTCACCAATCCTTGGGTTTCCGTTTGCGCATCCCACACTTTGATGACCCGCGAATCACCACCAATGAGAAGCGTTCCAGCGGACTGTTTCCAATCAAGGATCAAACCAGCCCCCTGCCTCATTTGGATAACTTCATTCAACGCCCGGAACGCGCTAACCATCTGAACAGGTCCTTGCTCTAGGACTGGATCATAGTTGCGGTACAACCGAACGATGCCCTCAGCTGATCCAACGACAATAATGCCACCGACATCCTGATTGATGATATGGATGGATGTGATACTCGCGCCTTTGGGGTTCCCATTGCACCATTGACTGAGGCGTTTACGGGTCGACCAATCATACACGCTATGTGGCCGTCAGCTCGCGTCTGGTCGTCGAGAACCAGATTAAGCGCACCTAACAATGTCACTATCATTTGCAACGACAAGCTGTTGATCAAACGAATGGAAAGCCATAGTAAGCGGGTATCCTCCAGTCTGTATCGTTGCCACAGGTCTATCCCATCGGCAGAATTCTGCTCCATAGTGTCAACAACCAGCGCTCCAGGGTGATATCAAAAACTCACCAGCATTATTGGCCTGCTCCTTTGTCTCACTCAAAACCTTCTCATTTCTCGAGTTTCTCCAAACTTGATAGTTATATTGCATACTACCCGGTTCGTCTGCCTCTGTTTGCTAAAGGCACGTCACATTAATCACCCACCTCAACTCCAGAACAAAGACAGTACACTCACCCTCATTTGCGGCTCCTTAAAGTATTCACAACACCAATCGAAAAACGTACTCCTTAACGGCAGCACATCCTTAATCCCAGCCCCCGTCCCCAGCCCTAGAATCACACTACTATCACCCGAGTCCCTTGAGAACGTACTATTACTCGGACTTGGCATCGAGCCACTCCCACCATGCCCCTGACTCTGGTGACGATTTCTCGGGTACAGTCCAGTCCTACGTCTTGCACGCAGCCGTTCCATATCTTCTTCCATCAAAGCTTCCATGACGTGGTAAGGCTGGAAATCGTGTGTATAATGCGGGACTTCTTGCGAAGAGTGGGATGAATTTACTGTGCTGGCGGGGAACCTCTCTCTTTCGCGTGGATGTGGTGAAGGGGATGGGGAACTCTCGGGAGATTCGGAATCTGGATAGGGTGATTCGTATTTCGCGAAATTGAGGTTCGGAGGAGGAGGTTTCGTAAGGTCGACAGGTTCTTGGAAACTTGTTGACCCGGAAAGCGGAGGAGCGGATGAAGATCTGGTTTCATCTGAAGACGTCGAAGGGAAGGCAAAGGATTTGATAAATGACGAGGTGGCGTTTGCGAAGGATGACGTGCGCTTGAGCGTACTGGACAACGGGTTTCCTAGGGTGTCAGTCCTTGTCAATGGTGATCGGTCCGGATTTGGCGAAGGAGGTGCAATAACTGCCGTAGTAGGAGCCCCAGATGAGAGATTTCTCGTTCGTTCCGAGCCCAAATACGGTGACGACCCAGCACGTTTCTCATTCGGCATCGCCGGAGGTTTATCCAGCGTCGAGCTCTCGAGCTTTGTAAACGGAGATTCCAGAAGCAAAGCCATAATGTAATCCACGATCGTCTGTGCCATCGTCGCGACTTCCACATATGGGTCCACGGAAAGATCCAACAAAACGACAAAAATCGTGAAAAACGACGAAAGAAGCACACGGTTCTCCTCTCTTAACATCTCATCGTCCCCGAAACTGTCCAACCACTCCGCGACGGCCTGATTTGTGACGTCATCATCATGGATATACGCTTTCGAACTATGTCCCGTCGCACCCGCCCTCCACCGCCTATCCTCCTCCCAATACAACCACGCACACACCACAAAATATCCCCGCCATTCCTTCACCAAACAACTGATCACCACCAATAACTCCTTCCTACACATCGGGCTCGCATCGTCCTTAATGGCAAGCGTAGCGCCCGTCGCAACAGCCACCTCCATCCTAAAATGCACTCTCTCCTCTAAATGATACATCGTCCCCGTCCCGCCACCACCAGGCTTACTCGGATCAGCCGACCCACTTGCACCCATAAACGTCCCCAACGCATACAAAGCTGCAGACCTCACCTCCGCCGAATCATCCGCCAACATCCTAATCAACTTATCCTGCGTCCCACGATCAACACCATACACCTTAATCTCGTCATTCCCCGCCCACATCTGCGCAATACACAATGCTGTCCATTGCCTCAACAGGAAATCTGGTTCTTCGAGTCTATTCCAGCAGTTATCGAATACCCGTTCTGACCAGCAGGCGGCTTGTCCGTGAGGGAAGTCTCGTGAGACTGAAGCAAGGATAAATGAACACATGGCTTTGTGTTCCGAACTATTCGGGAGGACATCGTCGTTCTGGAGTCCGAGGACTGTTGAAAAGTATTTGAACCCGGAAGAGTTGAAGAGGTCAGCTTGTACGGACTGATCGACCGCGAGAATGCGCGCCCAAATGAATATAAGAACGGGGCGGAGGTCCTGGCCCGCTGCTTGGAGGAGTTTCGAGATGTATGGGAAGATGCCGATTGTGAGTACTAAGTGGACAGCCCAGGGCCCTAGATCGACGAATTGGGATAAGAGGATGAGTGCACGTAGACGGTGAGGTTGGGAGAGGAGGACTTGGAGGACTATTGGGAGTTGGTCGGGTGGTTTGCGTGGGACCAGGTGCCGTTGGTCGTTGATTCCGTCGAGTTTTGGGCGCATTTGACGGATTTCTTCAGCGGTACGTTTGGCGAGGGCGTCTTTGTCGGGGAAGGGGGTGCTAGTTCCTGGCGCAGGTTTTGAATCTCCTATGTTGGGCGTCGGTGGAACGTCCTGGTTGGGAGCAGGGACGGGCAGAGCCATGGGACCTCGTTTAGTCAATGCAGATCCACCTCGTGAGATCCAAACCTCGAATGCAGTGAGTTGGTCGGCGAAGAATCTGCTGGGGACGTAGACATAGGGCTTTGCATCGGGTGGCTTGAAGAGGCCGCCAAAGGGGTCTTTGCCTGGTTGACCAATTTTGTCTGGAGTGACACCAAGTTTCGCGAGATTGCCACCCTTCAGCTCTGGCGGTCTGTACAGGAGGTCAGGGAGTTGGCGTAAACAAGCATCAACGGCTAGATCCCATGTATCCCACAGAGGGTGGGTATTGGTAGGGGGAAGTCGTGGTTCAGTAAGCGGGGTACAGTGGTAATTCTTCATAACACGTTCCGCGAGGAGGAAGTTACGGAAAAGGGAAGCAATGAGGAGATCTGAGCGATACAATTTGACAAAGATATCACGGGGAAAGGTGGTCCAGGCAATTGTGTCGGTAATTGCAGTGAAAATCCAGTTAAGTTCCCCAAGGGGCGTCCGACGATCTTTAAGATCTCCGGGAAGCTGAATAACCATGTCTATCGAAATGCCGTTTGGAAGTTGGTTGTTCATGATGAAGTATCGTAGGGCAATGTCAATGGGAGATGTGAGGCAGGCGGTAAATACATCTGCGGGTAACTCTGGGCATGAAGGTAGCTGTTCGTTCGGTCCACACGCGGCAAGTTGTAGTGAGTCCGTGAAGGGGTGGATGCCTTCAGGAAATTCCCCATGAGCTGCTCTAGCCTCCTGATCGCGCCGTCGGGCAAAGGTGTTGAAGTTGTTGAGCAAATGACCTGCTGCCGAACAGTCCCAGATATAAACACCTGGCGAGCCAATCCAGCTTTGCACCTCCTGTAATGAAACGGGGATATACTGCGTATAATTGCGGTTGAAGCACCACAGTTCACCACTTGAAGTGGGTTTCGGGACGCCATGACCATTGTAGTAAAACAGAACAGCATCGTCCTTTGCTTGTCTACGTAAAGTCTGACAGAAGCGACGGAGATCCTCCAGGGACGGATCCAGTATCGGCTTATAGGCGATCTTGAGACTAAGCCCCTCGAATTGGTGCTGAAGGTTAGAGCCGATGGCTTCCAGTGCTTTATGGGAAGGCAAAGTGTGAGGATTGACCCAACTTTCCAACACTGCGCAAGGGTTGGTTTTTACTATATCTGGGGGGTCAACATCGATGTTGAGGCACAGGACAAGCGCTGCGTTGGCAGTCTTAAGTTTTCCGGGAGCTGAACCACGCCAGGGTACGAACTGCTGGGACCATGGAGGACCCGGAGTGGGATTGCCACATGTGAGATGGCGCTTGACGGACCAGTATGGAATGGGAGGTCCAGAGTCTGGAAGGATATCTATAGATGGGTTCGCGTTCTCTGCGGGGCTGTCGTCACGATTGATGTCGCTACTTCCTTGGTGTTGTCCAGATGGGTCAGAGAGAGATGCAGAGCGGCATTCACGTTCGGTGTCTGAGTCTGAGCTTTGTGTTTCTATCCGGGAGGCAGGGCCTTGAGGCCAGCCGACACCTAAGTTTGTGATGTAAGAACGAGAGGTGGAAATTTGTTGGACATGAAACTCGCCTTCAGCATAGGCCGTACCGTTCTGCGATGGCCGCGATTGTATGTACATCGCCCCGCCGAGTGTTGACCTCGAGACTGTGCAATCGACTACTGAGGACGTAAGCCGGACCGGGTGTGAGTTGTCGAGCGGAATCTATGCGAACTGGATGATAAAAATGCACCTGTTGTGTTAAGCTGGCGGTCGGTTGTGAGCCTCTCCTCAGGAAACAGAACGCTGGGCTGAATGGGGTGAGATGAGATAAAGGGTGGAGAGGGAGGAGAGGGAGGAGAGGGGAGAAGAACGGGTATATCGAGGTTGTTTGTGTGATGGACGCGCGTGTCACACTTTGTTACGATGAGCGCATCCTCCTCTCAGCCTGCACAACACCCCGCACGATGGACCCTCCCGTGGGATCCATTGTGACCATTCCTCAAGGCCGTGGTGTCGTACGTTTCTCTGGTACGACAGACTTTGCGCCCGGGAAATGGATTGGCATCGAGCTCTATGAACCAAACGGAAAGAACGATGGATCTATCAATGGCGTCGTCTACTTTTCCTGCAAGATGAACTATGGTGTCTTTGTCCGCCAGAGCCAGGTCAAGAATATTCATGGCATGGAAATTGATAACACAGCGAGTACATCCACAGTAAGCACCATTAATCCCACTGTCCTCAATTTCTTGACGACCATCATGCTAGCGACCAGCACCGGGTCCCCCTCCTGCGGCAGCACGTCCACAGGGCCACCAACGCACCAACAGTAACAGTTTGCTCCGTGCAAGCACACTTAGACCAAGCGCAACACCAACAAGTACTTCCTCCAAGGCATCCTCTCCCCGTGCACAAAGTCCAGCCAGACTACCACAAGCCATTCCTCAAGCAACACCCATACCCAACAAGATCGCCCGAGCCAATGCTGCTTCTCCAACCAAACGCACCCCGAATCTCAGTCTTCAGCCTCGTCGATCCCTTGCTATGCGTCAGTCGCCTGGTTCGGATGTTCCCCCAAGTCCTGGACCAAATTCGCCGGGTCCGATGTACACCAAGATGCCAACCGTCGTCGCCGCGTCTGCTGTGCCTGGTATAGCGGGATCTAATATCACTGCACCTCGAACGTCTTCGCCTCTCAGTTTGCCGCCTGAACCAGAGCCTGCACCTACCCCTTCACCATCTACCTCCCCACTGGTTTCTGCCCCTATCCACGACCGCGCAATAACACATCCCAAACTCGCCTCCCCAGTCGCTCCAGCACCAGTATGCATCGTCCTTTGTCAGTTTAACGCGCCAGAACCTAACATCTTCACCTCCAGCGTCCAGTAGACGACACTGAGCTCCAAGAACTCCGCGCCAAAGTCCGTGTTCTCGAAGCCAAACGCACAGACGACGCTCGTCACATCCGCGAACTTGAAACCCAGCTCGAAGACGCTAAATCCTTCATCGCAGTCAAACCCAAACTCCAACTCAAGCTCAGTCAGCTTCAGCAAGATCTCATCGCAACTAAACGCGAGCTTGCGGACGCGCAGCAGTTGTCGCAGTTGGCCGAGGGCAGAGTTGTGGATGCTCAGGATCAGTTGGAGATGGCCATGTTGGATAAGGAGATGGCTGAGGAAAAGGCTGAGGCAGCGGAGTTGGAGTTGGAGGAATTGAAGGAGAAGTTGGCCGTTATGCAGGTTGAGATGAACGTGTTGAAAGGGGAGGAAGGTGTGCTGGATCTCTACACCATGATTAAAACGTTGGGCCTGTTAACCTGCATTATTAGATGGGGGCACTCGTGCAGAAGCTCCTGGAAAGGACTCACTGGCATATATCCAGCTGGAAAAGCAAAACGAGCGCTTGAAAGAGGCCCTCATTAAGTGAGCTTCTTTTTATTGCAACCTCCCGAAACTCACGTATGCACAGGTTACGGGACCTCTCGCAAGAAACCGAACATGAACAGCGGAAGCGCATTCAAGAGATGGAGAAGGACATTGAGACCCTTGATGAACTCCAAGGTTGGTCCTACGCCCTTTTAATCATTGGTGTATCCTCAGGGGAATTCTCAATGTAGTCCAATACGACGAGACTTTGATCAAGCTCTCAAACGCGGAAACCGAGATTGAAGGGCTCAAACTCCAGCTTGATGACGCTTTGCATGCAGAAGACCTTCTTGTCAAGCTTACAGAGCGTAATCTGGAACTGGGAGAGGTGAGCGCTATACACACACTGCTCCCTCAAACCTGAACACACCTCTTTCAGAAAATCGAAGAAATGCGGATCACGATTGAAGACCTCGAAGCTCTGAAGGAGCTCAACGATGAGCTGGAAGAAAATCACATCGAGACTGAAAAACAACTATATGAGGACATTGGTGCGTCTTGATGCCTTCCGCTCGTCGAGGATGATATCTCATTTCTTTGGCACAGAGCAAAGGGATACTCAGATTCGCGAACATTTGTCCAAAATCGCTTCCCTCGAAGATGCTTACCAGGACCTGGAAGGAACCGTCACCCAGTTCCGAGAACTCGTCTTGCAACTTCAGACGTACGATCTTTTGCACTTTGACTTCTAGCTCTTGACCTAACGATGTCACAGTGAACTCGACACTCTTCGCACACAAACTCAAACTGCGCAAAACGAGTCTGCCACTGCTGCGTCCCAAGCAGCAGCCATGATCTCCCTGAACATGAAACTTCAATCTTCAGCTGCAAAGAACCAGGCTAGGAACATCGACCTCGAGATCAAGAAGTTGGAAGCAAAGGAAGCAAAAGAGTTGCTGGCCATCGTTCAGGTGCGTATCCCTCTGCTCTTCATCCCTATCAAACTAAACCTGACCTTCAACTAGCCCTACCTGCCCCAACTTTACGTCCAATCCGACTGGGACGCTACATCTTGCTACCTCTTCTTCCTCCGGCTCTCCTACAAAATGGACCTCATCAACACCGTTGTCGCACAAAAGCACAACATGCCCGAGTCCCTCAACGGCCCAGGCCCTGTATCCGAAGTCCTTGTCGGGATCTGCGAAATGCGCGGGCGCATTGCAGGATTGTCGACACTGTGCAAACGGTTTGCGACAATACTGAAACACTGCGATGTGGAAACATTTTTGAATGTGGGAAGGATCTATCCAGAAATCGCCCCGCTTGAGAAGAGGATTGATATGCATGTGGATTTGTTGAGGAGGGATGAATTCAGGGAGATGGAGTGCGTTAGTGATGTCGCCAAGTACGTTCTCTCGCTTTACCTTTTTTGACTATGTGTTGCTGAATAAGTGGCGGTTGTGATAGAATTCAAGCGCAGTTTGATCACCTTGCAGAGACGTATTTTGAGGGCTTTGAACATGATCTTGCGGAACGCGAGTTGGGATATGCTGTTTCGTTTGATCTGGATTTGGATATGTTTTCGGCTTCGGTAGCGCTTACGAAAACCTGCGTTGCGACTATCATGGAGGATGAAGGTGAGTTTATTGTCATGGCGTATAGGAGCTGGTCTTTAGAAGGCTCTGTAGACGTTGTCCTTGACTTGGGTGGATATAATGTCGAAACGGAGTTGCTCGAGCCTTTGCAGAAGCTGTTGGACCAGTGTAAGAGTGCCAAGGTTTTGTCCAAGTGGGTGTTGTCCTTTACTCTTGTAATTACGCGGTGCTGAGCTTTGCGATAGGAAACTGACCAAACGTTTGGATGACCTGACACAAGAGTCTGCGGCTTTGAAGGCTTCCATTATTCCCCAGCTCAAAGCATTAAGTAACCCCGTCGCCGAGTTGGTTAACTTTGGCATCTCGGTACGTTCCTATTGTTTTCAAAGAACAGTACAATTGATTTTTTCACCTTTCCAGCTCGCTCAACTGATCATGAGTCACACCAACGACGCGCGTAACTCCAAATCCTCCTTCCAGCTAACTACCGTTCTCGGGTTCGTAAAGAATACGGCAACGAGTACAGTTGCCAAGGATTTGAAGCCAGGCGAATCGCCTTGGGACGCTGTGGGCACCGCTATCTCACAGCTTGTGGAAGAAGGCACGAAGCTCCTTCCACTGGTTCTAGAAAACGAGAATGTGATCAAGAGTGAGAATTTGCGCCACCTTTCGCTCCTCTCTCTCACTTATTCATTCCATTTCATAGTCATGGGAACGCCACCCTGGGTCGTTCGCATAGAAGAGATCAAGGCGGCTCTGGAAGTTAATGTGGAAGCCGAGCGGAAAGTAGCGAAATTGAATGACGAGATGCAAGGCTTGATGAGGACACTGAAAAGTAAAGACCAGAGTATCCAAGAGGCTTCTGTGAAGATAGAGTGGATGGAGCGACGGATGGAGGCAGCCAAGAAGCAGGCAGAGGTGATCGCAAATTTGGAGAATGAGTTGTTAGATGCGAAGAAGCAGAAGCGGGATTATGAAGAAGCTATGGAACACTTGCAGACAGATTTGGATATTTTGGAGCAGGATAATGCCAAATTGAAGGCGCTGACCGCCGGACAAGAAAAACAAGGTTTGAGTCTTCTTGCTACTCTTTCGAGACCGAGCGTGACCGACGAACTGAACCCAGCGCCTGGTATACAACCTATCGAGACGGAGAACGTGGCGATCGAGGGGAGTTTGGAGACATCATATCTATTGGAACAGGTACAAGCCCTGATTGTCGTTCTCTTCTGAAGCGAGGGAACTGCAAACTGAACAGTGACTTTCTAGATTGAGGCACTCCGTGGAACTGTCCGTTTCCTCCGAACCGAGAATTCCTACCTCAAGGGTCAGGATCTCCTTCGCGAGATTGAAGCCCTGCCCCCTCTGGCCGTCCCTGCACATCGGCCACCCACACCGCCTTTGGTTCCGTCGGGAATGTCGGATACAGACACGGAGGGTGATTCGGACGAAGACGTGACAAGGACACCGCCAACGTTGCGTTCGCTTGCGACCGAAACGAAGATGCTGTATCGGGATGTTATCCGGTTCTCATCATCACCGAGAGTTGTTGATCTATCGGTGTTAAATGCAAAGCGGGCTGAGTCGAGGAGTGCAGGTGGAAGAGGCTGGATGCCCAAGAAGAAGACACCTGCGGCACAGGTTTTGGAAAGGAAATTACAGGCTGAGAGGCTGGGACGGAGGGTTCAGGGCTTATTGGAGAAGGCGAATGCGTTGAGCGAAAGGCTGTGATTGATGGCAATTTGACGTTGGGAAGAAAGTGGAGACATGATTTATGGGATACCTTGGGGGCACATTTACAAATTGCAATTATTCTAGATACCACACAAACATGTATGCAGTGTAATTATGGGCATTTAATGAACGAGGTACATATACTTAGTGGATTCAGCCTGGGTGATTTTAACGAGAAGAAGCTGCGGACCGGCGATGCGGGCCGAGAGGGAACCTGAGTTAGGGAGAGTTGGGGTTGTTGGAGCGAGTGACAATACGCGACTAGGGTCCTTTTGCCACAAGCAGGTTTACATCTCATTCCTACCCAACACTATCGCGGCATAACTTGGTGGCTCTTTGGACTATACGTGCGCTTGGAAGTGACGGAGGGTCGCAGGATATTAGAAACAGGGAATAGGGACCCAGAATGGTCAAAGCTGACGACCAAGTGAGTGCATGGGTAGTCAGCCGTACATCGCCCTATTAACCCGAAGAATTCATCTCTTTCTCACCCGCCCCTACATCTATAGACGAGCGGGAGGATGCATAATGCTGAGATTCCTACTTCCCGGAGGCGAGCGGCGGGGAAGACTGAGGCTTATGTTGCGCCCTTGTGGCCTTGTAAGATTAATGGGTGTGGAAAGAAGTTTGTACGGGAAGCGGATCTGAAACGACACCAGCGGACGACGAAGACCCATTCAATGCCAAGCTTGTGTGTTTCTCTTTCCCCCGTGTTCTGAGTCGCTTTTTGCTCATGTGTCGTTCTCTGGTGTGCGCAGTACGTGCCAGGAGTGTGATGCCAGTTTCACTAGAGTGCGTTTTTGTCCTCAATGTTTTACGATTGGGCTCAACCTATTTTGTAGACGGATGCTCTGAGAAGACATCAGAAATCGAGGTAGGGGGATTAATTAGGAGGAAGAAAGGTTGTGGATTGCCCATGCTCATGTGTATGCTCATCAGGCATCATGTCGTCCGTGCACTTTCGCGCAATAGCAATGCATTCATTGAAGAGTCCGGCACTACGTTAGGAGAGTCCAAAGCGACCAGCACATCCTCGAGTCTATCGACTCGGAGTCGAAGTTCGCGTAGTCTATCCCCTAGGCCCTCGCAAGAGAAGGAGAAAGAGCGAAGAGAAAGGGAGAGGAAAGATCGCGAGCTCCCTCCGTTGGAGACAACTGGACCTTCGAGATACTACAGACAACATACTGCCATGTCCACCCGTACGTCAATCCGCTCATGTTTCGTACTCTAGTTTAATGGTTTTGCTAGCATATACACCACCTCCAGCATCACAGTCAGCATCATCCTCCCGGCCGCAAACGCACTCTTCCTCGCTCAATGCAATATTAGCCTCGCCTATCTCTACACCGCGTCTACATCCGGCCAACTGGACATACCCACCATCTGGGCAAAGCAATCCACATAACGGCTATCCAGCCCCACCACCTCCACCACCCCCTCCACCCGTACCAAGTGATGGCCATTATGTACCCCATTATAGGTACCCCTCTGCCTCCGATATGGTTTCACCATTGCTTGCTCCGTTGCACCCCGCACCCTTGTCACATAGACCACCCAATCCGGATCATGGCCACAAACGAGGACAGGACGCATGCCCAACAAGAACCAGCAATGATAGTGGAGGTTCCTCGACTAGGGAGACTTCTTTCACGTCCACGCCTTCACCGCCACCCCCACCGCCAATAGCATCCACTGAACCTCATCCACGGTCCACGTCGAGTTTCGAGTCCGACACTGAATCTGAAGCCGAGGTTGACGAACTGTTACCTTCGTCCCCAGAACCAGAACCAGGAACTAGCAATATCCCTGACATTGAAGCCTGTATCGATCCTGCCACAGGTATCACCGCGGAAGAAGTCAAAGCGGCAATGGACGCCGTATTAAAGTCCGTTCAACAACAGCAGGTGGAGGCAGAAAATACGGCAGGTACACATGGCCATGTGGGTGTGGGTTTGGGTATCGGCATTCGTGCGAGCAGTACCGCCGATCAGGATGGGTCACCTTTCCTCAGCGAGATATCATCTTCAACTCGAGTGAATGGTCATGATCAAGGTGTTCATTCTCGACACGGCCATGTTCCTACTGGTCTTCCGGACGCGCACCATGGCCCGGGAAATGAGGTTCAGAGGGACTGTGATTCTCCTCCTCCTTTGGGGAATCACGACCGAAGCCACAGTGGAGACGAGGGTGTTAGTGGTCGTACCTCGGATATGGACGGAAGCAGTAACCTCAAGGTGTACGTCGTTGGAGAGGATGGAGGGCTAGGAAAGGTGAAGGTGAATGGCATTAATGAGCTGCATGGCCATCATGATGAGTATGGACCTCCCTCGCTGGATCGGTCGCCGTCCCCATTAGAACATCATCATATCATCAACGAAGATGGAGAACACATGCTTCATCCGGGTGAGTGGTCCCTCCATGCCCCTGGGGTTTCTTCTCTAAATCGTTTTCAATTGTTTCATCCCCTCAGCGGAGCTCTTAACCCAGGTAACACATTGGTCCATTTGTCGTTCTTAAGCCACGGGCTAAGCAATGGGGTCTCATTCCTAACATCACAGGAGTCACTCGCAACGCCACCGCCATGACCATTCCTCCGGGCCACCCACTTCCGAGGACTATTGACTCTAGATCACACGAGATACACGCACAAGTGATCAAAGCTTCAATGTCTAATCTTTCTTCCGCTCGTTCATTCTCAATTATATCGCTATCGACTTATGCTTTCACACCAGTTCGCCTGTTGCTCCATGACCTTCCCTTGTCTATATTTGATCATTTTTTGAAAATTTTTACACTTGCACTTCCCGCGGTGCTTTCCCCTCCTTTTTTACGGTTATTGATAACATTGCAAAATGGGCTTAGTATTGTCTGTCATGTTTGTAATTTGCTTACCCCCTCTATTATCTCCGTCTCTCCTCAGGGCTGTTAGCTAGGATATTATTAGGTGTGTCTAGGCCTTCTAGAAGTTGTCATTCATGTTTCAGATGCTGACGACGCTATATCGTTTCCAGCGTATCTGACATCTAAATAATACGGTGACTGCGCCGAGCGCGGTCTGGGTTTTGGGGGTCATAGGATTGACAGCCTTCTTTCACTTTTCTATTTTTCTCTCCCTCTTCCATTCCTCCAAGTTGTGCCGTGGACATTAGCATTCGGACATGCAATATAACGGATCACGCCTTCCATACCTCTCTAGAGGTCACCAAGAAAATTCTCGCTGTTGAAAGCGAGCAATGGTATATGCTACTATGCACGTAGTATTAAGGTATCACCTATTTTTATGCATTCTATCACTCTTCTCCTTAGAGGACCTGAACCTTAGGCCACTTGTATTGTGGGCCGACCTAGAAAAAGTGCCGTTCAGTTATTCCGAACCAACTCCTGGATGGCAGCCAAAGACACACCTGTCCAACACACATTCCCCCAAGCTTGTGTCCAACAAGCACGCACTCCTCAAGACTCTTCCCAGCAACATACGCGCCCAAGAATCCGCCAGCAAAGGCATCGCCAGCACCGTTGGTATCCACGATTTCTTCATCCTTCAACGCCGTCACGGAGAAGACCTTAGCCTCGGCATTGGGACCAGCAACGAGATAGGTCTCTTTGGCACCCTGGGTGAAGATGACGATGCGCTCACGAGCCTTGTTCGCCTTCTCGTATCCAGCGAGTGCTTTAGCGATTCCTGCGAGATCGGTTTTGTCGCCAGGGTAGTTGGTTGCAGTAGCCCACGCCTCGGCTTCGGCTTCGTTGCCCATGACGATGTCGGCGTAGGGGAGAACTTGCTTGACGTTGTTGGTGAAAAATTGAGGAATGAAGGGGGCAGAGAGGTTGAGAACGAAAGTCTAATTAGGGCACGGGCGCCGATCGTCGTTCGTGTCGTCAGTGTTCCAGATAAACTACTCGTAGGCAGATTAGGCTGACCTTGTTGGCTGCGGAAGACTTCTTGCTCAACCATTCGACGGCGCTAGTGCCGTGTGTCAGGAAATAACCCTCGACGTAGAAGACCTGGGCGGCCTCGACGAGGGGAAGGACTTGGGGTGACTCGAGGTGCGATTGCTCGAATTTTTCGGCGACTCGGAGTGTAGTGACGAGAGAGCTGGGCGTTGGCCAACAATGGTTAGAATCGTGTATTCAATTTTACGCCGGGGGCGTGGGTGGGTCCGTACCGATGATGGCCAGTGATAACGACAGCACAAGCTCCTGTTTTCTCACCCTTCTTCACTTGGTATACTTCATCGAGTCCCTCACGAGCGTTGGCAGCCTTGAGCTGTTCAGCAAGTTCGTCGTCACCAACACAGCCAGTGTATACAACGGACTTTGGTGGGAGGACGTACTACCATCCCGATCAAATCAATCCAAATCAGTATTTTAATCCCGTACATAATGTCAGAAAAGACATACAGCAGCTCCTCGGGCAGCGTTCTGCGCAGCGCCACCTGCGACATAAGTAACTTTATGTTCCTTCACGAGCTCACCATAGCTTCGCCACACCAAAAAAGCAAATATTCAGATTTCTAATAACTAGAAGCTGAAAAATAAAAAAAGAAAGACCTACATCGGAGCGTGTTTCTCCTCAGCAAGAATCGCGTCGTTTGCCTTGAGCCCATACTTCTCGAGCAGTTTTTCACCATTGACGACTTGCATATCGAGCAAGGGGTTGCCCATGCAGAAAAGCTTGTAACTCGGAGCGGCCATTTCGTCAGTAGCAGTGAAAGTGAGCAGTGGTCGTAGTAAGTCGTAAGATCAAATATCTTTTCCCCCTGTGGCGTCTTCTGCTGATCAAGGTTGGGAATCGGGACGGCTTTATCGCTACATCGATGTAATCTATCTTATCTAATCAATTCAACGGGTGCTCAATTTTTTTCGGGTTATGGCATTACCAGCGGTGTCATCAGATTCATGCCTGTCGCTGGTCGTAGAAGGGTACATGTTGGGACTGCTAGTTGATACACGGGGTGACAGTTGACAAGCCTTCTCAAGCCTTTCGAGAGTCAAAAATCACCTATCCCCATTGGTCTATGATAAACGCATTCCATCAACTCCTACAGAGTCAAACTTGGGTCAACAATGGCACTAAGTATATTGTAACTTCTCAACTTCTGCGCCGCACGGGTTCAACGTGCTCCTGATCTATGACATATAGGATAGAACGAATGTAATTAGGGATGGGAACCCTGTACAAAATGGATGTGTAGGCGAAGACAGTAAGACAGGTGACTACTTTTGCGCTCTAAAGAAATACACTATAAACAACATACAAAAATAGGAATAGGGGATATGTTCTAAGTAAAAGTAGTGGGGAGAGGGGGGGGGAGGCGAATGACGTGCAGGGGGTGCCATGACGCATGGATGAAGCATTGAAATAAAAAGAACAATACTTATAGAGCGAAGCGCCCATAATCCAACAAACGGACTAGTGTAAGGACAATAGCAGTAGAAGATGTGACAGAAAATCCAGGTGGCGGCAGAAATGGATCGATCTCCTGGCAGAAGGCAGTAGCCAGGGGGTCAATGGTTTATACAAACATCAGTCTACAAGGAGTCTCCTACACGGGACGTCGGTGGCGAGTGCGGCGCTAGTTCGGTGCGAAGAGAGGAGACGGCCATGTTAGTAGCGTAAGACTCGCAAGACACGTCGAAGCGCGTTGAAGATACATAGGGATCATAGGAAACAGGAGTAATGGGGAACGTGGGCTTCGTTTGTGTTGCGACTGTAGGCGCCTCTGGTTCCGACTCCGATACAGAGGAGTCAGCTTCGTGGTCCGTAGCTGGCTCCGGTTCAGGTGAAGGAGAGGGTGATGGCGGGGATAACTTGAGTATGGGACGAGGATTGCCGTTCTCTTCGCGATGGTTTTGTTTGTGAACTTTGAGATGCTGCAGTAAATTATCATGTCGATTGAAGAATTTGCCGCAGGATGGATGCGTGCATTTGAAAGCTAGTTGACGGAAATCATTAGTTCTGGAATCTGCTTTTCGGCGAAGATGTTACTTACGCTTTTCGTGAGTATGAATGGACCGTATATGGCGCTTTAGGTGTTCGCCTCGGTGGAAACATTTCCCGCAGCCCTCGACCTTGCAAACATACATTCTCTTGTCTTTTGGGTCACCTTGCACTTCGGCGGCTTCTTGTGTTGGGACACGGCGGCCTCTACTCTTCTTGGTCAAGTTGGGAACGGGAATAGGCAACGTCGCGCGCGATCGCGGGCCACGTCGTTCTGGAGCATACCCGGGGGACGCTGAACTTTCAAGGAAGGTCAAGGGCGGTGTTGAGCTGAATGGAGAAGAACTGCGCGTTGTTGACTGAGAGACGTCTTTGGAATCGGTCATAGGTGACTCCGTTCTATTTCCCCCGTTGCTTTCAGCGTCCGTTGGCGAGGAGGACCTTTTAGACGCGGCCCTCAGTTTCTTGCAAGACGTGCTAAGTTTCTGGGACGAAGATGAGTGCGGTTCATCAAGGAGACGGCGCTTAGTAGTGCTGCCTGTTTGTGAACGTGTCCGAGGTCGAGGGGATTCATCCGTTTCGCCAGCGTGTTTTTCGGCTGCGATGGCGTCTGAGCCACCAATGTTCGATGCCTGAAATGTGCGGAGCAGGTAAGTCATGATAGCATCTTGACAAGAGGCGAGGGAGGTCACACACCTTTTCGTCAGGTTGATGTGATGTCTCTTGTGTATTCTGAGGCACACCGCTCTCCATTTGGTGTTCCGAGTTGGGCGAGGGGTCCATTGGGATGTGGTGGAGTGGGTGTAAGCGGCAGGTGAGTTAGTACGATATACGGGAGTGTAGGCTGGTGCAATGACCAGAGAGTGAAAGCGCCAGGGGCGAAGAGAAGAGTTTAAGAAGAGAGCGAGGATTAGGGGTGGGTGAGAGGAAGCTCTGGTTTCAGCCCCTAAGTTCCATGCAAACTTTTGACGGATCCATTTCTCTAAAATTTGCACGTGGTCACCTCAATGTCTTATGTAAGCACCTTCCCCTGACCCAACGCTTTCTCTTGCGGCCTGCAGCCCATAAATACGATGGTTGACACCTGGAATGTGTCCGATTCCTGTTGGCCCCCTTGTGCGCCTCTGAAACTCTCCTGCGCTAGCTAGTCAACAACTGCGACTTACAACCTTGTGCGATACACGACTCACCCGGGAACAAGCAGCTGCCCCACCTCGACGGACATTTGACGAGGAAGGATTGTTGTAGGTTCCCTTCAATATATGGCGGAATGCACATAGCCACTGTGTTTATATCGTGACATGCCACATTTCCGTGTTGTTGATTTGCACTCACGAAATCAGAAGTGTGACAGGACCCCAATCAGATATGCTTCATATTCGCAGACCGACCATCCTTCTTTTGGTTTCTACGCGACTCTGAAATTCTGCTTGCGCCTGTCGATGGCACGGAGATCCTCGTTACTGTCCTGGATGAAGCAGAAACATAGAGGGTGATTAACATTGAACCTTGAAAGGTACTCTTCCAGCTTGGGATCATGGCTCCGAGCTTATATGCTTCTAAGAGACCTAACTTCCATTTTCTATGTTTCTCGATGGCAGTCAGCTGGCTCACTTAGCCGGGGCGATATCCGCAATCCCTTAATGGCCGCCATATCCCATGGTCCTTTCTTGATCCACTCCATTGCAACAAACCAAGCCTTAGAAGGCCTCCTGCTTTCTGCGCACCTCTGAAGTCTGTACCATGATATCCGCTTCAAGATGCGTGGCTCCTTCTCGTCAGCAGAACTAATATCACGTTATCCACGACACATCCACTTGACCGCTTTCATCTCTATATCTATGTCGAGAGACCGTGGAAAGGTAGATGAGAATGCCTTCGTCGGTTATCAGCATTGTTTCCGTGGACGAATCCGACGGGTCGTTCCAGACTTTACAAATTCGGCCTTGTGAGTCAAGATGCTCTGCTCAAGTGACGTATACCTAGCCATGTTTTGGCCGCAGGCTCGCAAAAATTCCCAAGGGGGTCGAGTCATATCTTCGCCTGCGGACTTGCAATTGGTGCAATTCTGTCTCCGTGAACAAATCTCGCTCAAATGGGTCATTCTTGTCATATATGACTGCCCGTTTTTACTCCGCTGGTTCTCATGTCTACCGAGAAACCGAACATTGTTGTGACAACGGCGTACTTCTCATTGCCCATCCGTGTAAGGATGAGACTCCCGCAGTCCACCCTCAAGGCTCCCATTGATGTCTCATTTATGAAGACTTCCATTGTCCTAGGCGCCATCCTCTACCTTCTGGTCGCAGAACCGACCTTACTATTTCCGTGACACTGAGTGCCTGTGCCATGACTGGATATGCCTCTATCATGTCCCTTTCTGGCTAATAGCCCTATGTCATTTCCCAGACGTGCTAAACTCCAAAAATTAAATAATCCATGCCGTTACTCCGTTATTATTCGCTTCACCACTGGGATTCTTGGTGATTCCAATTTGTCGATATAATAATGAAGTGTGCTAATTCAGTTCTTGTTGAAAAACTCCTTTCAAATCGCCTTTGCTACCACAGAAGACGCGCATGGAGGGGAAGTGGCTTTAGACTATGGACCGCGTTTTCACAAAATTCATATGCTCAGGTCGATGTGTCATCATCGCAGCATCCGATGGTGATCACGATATGAAAATGGCTTGGCCGTTGATCAAATGTCCCGCCATAATTCCATGGTTAACCCCTTTAATGATGGAGTATGTATGTACATTCCTCAGCTTTGTCCTGTCACCTATACCGAACCCGAATCATAGAGCAGACGAACGTCTCACGTTCCGACTCAGTCTCTTTCGTTTTCCGGTACCCACGCTCCAACTCAAGCGATACTCCACAAAGGTTCTGACAAAGTTTCTAACTACAAGGGCGTGTGTGGGCAGACGAAAGAATTTTAATTAACCCTTGCCTTGTTCAGTCAACGGCAATGCCGACACCCTGGAGTCTGGCTTGAGTCATCTTATTTCGGGTATGTAACCCCGAAAGAAGCTGCTTCTTTTCTGATCTCTTCGCTCACCCGCCTATAGTCCCAATTAACGATATTAAAAGACACATCTCATACACCTTCGAGAACAGATAACAGGTTCGGCTTATCCCGCGCGCTGACTTCGAACCTTGACAACGCCCCCACAGAGTTGCCATTTGTGAGTTGGCGATGTTCTTTCCAGGTCTCGGGATACCGCTCTGAGAAAGATTTGTGGCACTGAAAGTGGGGACAGTCATTCTGAGGCGCTTCTCTTCGCCCAAGGTGGTTCTTTGATCGTATAAGGTTCTTCTCTCCCTTGATTCAACTATTTTCTTGGAATGACGAGGACGAGCGATTGGCTCTCAGTGCCTTATCAGGTGCTATTGCCTCTTATGTGCAAGTCTGGTGACACATTGTCTGGGCGAATTCTTGAATGTGGCGTAGCGGTGGATGATCTCCTTCAGTGGACGGAAATAGCATTTGGCACTCGAGATGCAGTACACGGTGGTACTAGTGATGTTTTCCTGTTATACATCATGCAAGTGCTAGCATGGTTACGGGCCGGTAACAATTTTGAAGCTGTTGAGGTTTTAAGCTACAGCATGTTTCAACTTCCAGCCAGAAGATTTGAGAGGAATTGGCACCGTTGGGCGGCGCACCGTCGTAGTTATGAATCACGGCCTGCTCGTCACATCATTCGGCAGACTGATTCCAAGCATCTTGTAATCGCGCTGATAGATAGACAGCATTCCAACTCGGAATTAAACAATAGAACCACGGCCACAGGTCGAGACCGGTCAGCAATGTCCATATCAACTGCGGACTACTGATATGATAACTTAGCTTTTGCAATGAGCGCCTTCCGGAGGCAGAGTTTTCACCCCCATGTGTGTTGGCTATCAAATCTTTCTCATCATGGTTTGATTCCTTCTACGCAAGGACTCGTTTCTAGTTATGTAGAGACCCGCAACAAAGGAACCAGTTTAGTCACCCTTCCTTTGTCCACCATGGATCATCGGGAACGTGAAGGGCATGGTGTTGCCTCCCGTCAAGCGCCATGTTACTATCTCGGTGACCGGTAACCCCCAAGTCCCACTTATCTGATCCCACTCTCACACGCGCCCGGATTGATCATTCATAGGTGGATTCGCTTGAAGTAGTCAAATCGACCAAGATGAATACAGCAACAAAGAAGCCTGTCGATGAACAGAGCCCGGGAACTATTGCTGCGCAAAGAACTCTAGTTCATGTGGTGCTGTTCACTTGATCGCAGGTTATCGTCATAAACACGAGGCATGACCTACTCAAGCTTGAGGATGTCATAATAGCTTTCGACATCGCATGAGCCGACGGAAACTTTCATTGCTCCTCGGGCTTAGACGAGTAGCCGAGTGCCCCCATTAGACTTGAACCCTATGGGACCAACAACTGCCGGCAATCCTTATTGATACTATCGTATTGCATGGAGCAGTGACAGATTTTGTCATGTCTAGCGAGTTCTATGTTGATCAATGTTTAACCCTTAGAGTCTAGAATCTGAGTTATGTCGGATGACTCACCTGAAGGAGCAGATGGACGAGTTTGTCATGGGGAATGGTTCATCAGTGCATCAGTCAGTCTTTGAAACTAATTTGATTGAAAGTGTTAAATGCTGGTGCTGATAGGGCATCAGTCGACAAGCTGGGGTTGCATGGACAAGAAAAGCATTTTGCGGATTATGAGTTTGGTTATGAGCATTCTTGATAGGATCTCATGTCGGATCAGATTTGAGCAACAATAGCGACGGCGGGGCTGTAGCCTGTCTACAAATCGTTGTCTTTGGGGCTAGGGAGCCTTCGATAGATTGTTTGATTGATCAGACCACAAAGATTGGAGGTGACGATCATGACATGGGCTCCAATTCATGCTATAAGGCAGTGGCTGTTTGATCGCAAGGCCAAGGTTAGAAGGCTAATGCACATCCGTCTTTGCCTTGTCTTGTGCTTCGGCGGACCTACCAAGCCAATGGATGTTTGGACAACGGACAATGGACCTGTGAGCGCCCACAATTACCAAAGCGAAATAAATGAATGAACAAGTTTAGTCCTGATCTAGTTACTGTACCTCCAAACGTGACTCAGTGGTGATCCGTGCAATCATGTCTCATGGAGAAAATAAGGCACCTTATCATGATGAACACTCGAGTTCAGTCAAATGAATGTCATCCTTCTGGACTAGTAGAGCCTGCTAATCCCAGGAAGGAATACTCACCTACTGCAAGCTGGGATTTAAGTTGAAGAAACGATTCAGCTGCTGACTGTCGCTGTTGTGCTGGCGCGTGTAACGACAAGTTAATGGTGTGACAAGAGACAAGGACGGATCGGGAATGTAGTAAGAAAATGGAGTCATGCCACAAGACGATCACCAAGTCACACCTTGTTTGATCACTCAGATCACCCACTTGCTCACTATCTACCGGTGGAATGGTGGAGTAGAACAAGCTCTCCGGCACCTGTGCCAAGTATGACCTATTCAGAAATCTGCGACCCAATGGGAAGCCTATCCTTGAAAGAGAACTCGGATATGTGCGGTAAGGTACTTTATTACCTGGACATGAAACAAGACCCTGGTCGGCGTCTCGTAGTGAATTCATTCTTTCAAACTTATCGGCACCGTAGGCTCTCGTGAAGGTGTGTATGTCATAGAAAACGGCACCAATTCATTCCTCCTTGTCAGTGCCTTGTAAAAACAAAATCAGAATCTTAAGCTCCAGCAAAATTTAATTTACGATGTTCGTCTCATGAATTTAGGATCTGATATGTATTGGTATCAGATCCCCTGTATACAAACATTAGACATGAACCGTCTGGGATTAAACAATTTTGGGAACACGAAACGAACTGATCATCACTAATTGAGTAAATCAATCAATATAGATCTTTATCACTGAGTGAATATGCCCTTGACTCGCCCACAGCTGGGGATGAGCAATGGGCGTCATACAGGATGCCGAACGAGCGGAGGATCACCGTTTCGCTTTCCGATCCTCCAAGAAGACCCGGCCGGGAATTTCCGAAGCTCAATTTCTGCAACCTTCGCTGCGAACGAAACAATGAAGGTTCTCGCGCCACAAGGGGTCATATCGTGTCGACCTTGGGGCTAACAGCTTCTTGGCGTTCATTCGTGAGGAGCAAATGTGAATTCTCCTTTCAATGAGTAGCCCACCCTTGGGGCGATCGCGTTGGATGTTGGAAGATCGTCTCCAAAGGGGTTGCCCAGTGAGTGGGTTTGCGACTATATTATTGCTACAACTCAAAGAAGGGAAAGAAATGGTGCTTTTACAGCTCTGTGGGCAATGTCGCGCGTTGATCACACATTATTGCAACGGATGCTGTGCGAACAAGGCCTGATTAATCACAACGCAGGAAGTTGTGGGATTTCTTCCTTGAACCTTCTTGGCCCTCCCATCGAGAGCCCTTGGGTGCTTCCTTAAAATGCATGATCAGCGACCTATGTGTATCCACTGTTTTCCGCACTCATCCCCCAGGATCCGGAATTATATAAAGTTGAATATTTGCCGACAACCCTTCGCGGGTAGAGAGCAACCTGCATTCTGGTATCTCGAGCTGAATAAGAGATTGGAAATGACCCAAGAAGTCAACCAACTGGCTCGGGGAGTATTATAGATTCTACCTACCCGTACTACATGGGTTCAGACAGTCGCAATGGGTGACTGCATTGCAGTCATTGTTGACTAGAGCAACTCCGCTTTTTCAGTCATCAACGTCGCTGAAAAGCTCACCGAAGTTGTACGGAATCCCGAGGCTGAACGAGATGCACAACCATTGAACCAGTCGAAAAGCCTTGCAAATTTCGGACGGAACTATATGAAACTTCATTCGGGTTGTTCTTTCATGCGGTCTCTGGACGTCTCCATTCTTGCTGATCCCCATGCGTGGTCTCCTGCAGCCACTCATGGTTTTGTTAATGAAAATAACTCAAATTACCTGACCGAAGTCAACCTTGTTAACGATAGTATATGATCTGGGTGCCTGTGTTGTGACAGTCTTATCAACTACGTATCGATCCAAACCCCACTGTTATACTCAGCGAGTTACCCTGTGTGCTCCGTTAGAAGCAGTGGAAGCGATATAAGAAGCTCTCGACCCGAGGATAGATCAAATATGGGTCCAGCAGCACTGTAAACTCTTGACGGTCATGATCAACGGTGAGTGGCATGCGGACAAGAATGATGAGCATCTGACTGTGGCTTCTGAAGTCAGATACTCACCCGAATCCGTGGCTCGCCCTTAATTGTCAATACCATTGTTCAAAGACTACAGAACGCTTGGCTACCCGGTCATGACTCGACGCCCGCATTACATAGTTTATGAGCTTATCCCAGTTAGGAATTGCAAGCCTCGTGTTCAAGCACGTTGCTCCCAAGTCGCTTATGGAAAGGAAACTTCAGAAGTTCTGGAAATATAACGGGATGAGGTCCTGCCTCAGCTCATCGGCATGGCCATCTGCCACTCAAATTTTCTTTCGTTCAAGCTCGTTGATCGTCCGATTACGTTGTCCCTTCGTCCATGTCTTTGATTGAGATGTCAAACTCCCTTCACCGTCAATCTTCTGTGGATATTCACAGGAAAAACCTCTGCATTTGTAAAGATATATAGTATATTGTTGGGGTGACACCTTGCCATCGCAATGCGAACATTGTGACTTCGTCAGCTCCGCCAAAACCGGCTAGTTGGTGCGATAGTTCTGCCAAATTTAATTCTGCTGCGGAGAGAAGATTTTCTTGCTTGAAAGATGTCACTATTTAGGGTGTTTCGCATCTCATGACTCCTGATGCCAGTTGACTGGATGGAATAGTCCATGACATCCGAGGCTTATTCAGTGCCCCTGATTATCACGCGTACTGACCCACTCAATCAGATACCGGAAGGAGTAACATTTCCAAGCCGTGAGGCTGGACCATCTGGACATCCTCCAAGCTGAAGGGCAAGTTATTCTATACCTTCGGCTAAGATGCGAATATGATGGTTCTTGGTCCTTCGCTTGACCAGCAGTGGCAGAAGTCGGTGATGGTGCGGGAGTCCATTGTAAAAGACATGTTCCCTTCAAATAATTATCAGCATTACGGAGGTGCTGTCTAACAATGTTGCACGAAAAGAACGAGATACTCGCGATCCACATACCTTTGCTCAGGAGTCTCGCGATCCGTTATTTGACTCTTATGTTCATGCACCATCGGCGAGGCCTAGCCGAGTTTGAAGCATGATCGTTTTGGTATGAAAGCAGTCGGCCGTACGCCTTTGTGGATTCCAAGCAATGGAATATCCATCCCATGCGGCACATGGCACGACATCTCGGCTCGACAAGCCACCATCGCCACACCTGCGCAAGAAGACAAATGAGTCTCCTAAACTAAGAACAGTAACAGATTCCAGGACGCAATGGAACAGGCACGACATGGAACGTGTTGTGATGGGCGGCGGGTGTACAGTAGTCTGTTCGGTGTTTATGTCGGACGACAAATGGGCAGCATGGCTCCTCAACGAAGACCTCAGCTTCCATACACACGTCTAGGACGTACATAGCACCTGCCATGGTGCGCCAGGCGGGGGCCAGAATCCCTATATACTTAGCAAATGAACATTTCTAATACGTTATTACAGGCGGTAATTAATCGGGTCGCATAGACATACCGAAGGCGTACTACGGACAGAAAGGGCTTCAAGCTTTTCAGTGTGGCGGCTGAGGGCACCGACTTCTGGTTAGAACGGCTAAATATTTACGACAAATGTTCTTTGTGGCGCCGAGCTACAAAGCGCTACGCTATGAGGGCCTCTCTGATGCTTAGTGTTATTGCTGAATGGAACAAAGGGGAGGGAATTATCGATACATATAATTCTCGAAAGGTTATTGCATCCAGTTCGGTTCCAAATGTGCCGCCAAAAATATCCATGTGAGCATCGTGCTAGCTAATACGCGCATTCGACAACACTGGTAGATGTAACATACTAAAAATCGAGACCCATATTTATGGGATAGTTCAGGAGCTTCGGATTCTCCCTGAAGGGTACTATGGGCTCGATCCATTGCTGAACTTTACTAATGGGAATTCCGAGGAAAGGTTAACCAAAGTCTGATAATCCGTCGTCATTCTCCTGGCAACGCTCGTCAGCTTGGAACCACTTCATTTAATGAAAGGAGGACGCGGGCGCGAAGAAGTCGTCAATGGTACAGTCACGACATGCGCGGATTCAACGCCCCGGCATCAATGCTTCTCTACTTTCAGATAACGACCTTTAGTAGTTAGACAGGAACGCAGCTGCGTGATTCTGTAGTTCTTGGGGAAATTTCCGCTAGCGTCGTACATTAACTAAAAATAACCCACTCATCCTTGAATGCCAGAATATGCGCTCAACGGGCGGGGGTGTTGCTCTACATGGCAGGGTGGATACCTGAACTCTCTGATTCAAGCTGTTCGACCATAGTACAAGAATAAGTATTCAGGAGGCTCCAGAAGGTTGTATTATGCGACACCACCGCCGCCTTGCCGTCCGAGGATTCTTCCTCTCACACCAGAATCATATAACGTTTATGAGGTCGGTAAATGAAACTCTAACATTGTGGACGGAATTCGAGTAATCATGCAGGAAACGAAAGTGTTCTTCATGATCGAATCTCTACTGGCGGTTGGTTAATTCGGCTGCTCGCAGGGCTGCAAGTTGCTCCAATAGTGTTTGGGTCTGAATCAACGAAAGCATGCATATCCTTCACTTTCGAACTCGTGACCTGTGAAATTTTGTTCCTTGTTTGACGACTGACATGAATCGAGGATAGTCAATGAAAACTGTACAGTGTTGTGGGAACAGGGACAGTCAGATATCAGCAGCGTTTGACAACGTAAGCCTAAACATTTTGTTGCCTTGCTCGCGAAGGTATGTCGAGTATTAGAATTGGATATGGATTTCAGCCGGGTAGAGAATTAAATGGAATATCAAATGTGTGAAACAAAAACAACGATGATGACTATCCTTGGCCGAGCAGCGTGGACGAATGTGGCTATTTGCTTCCGCCATAAAGTTGTAATCAAGTGTTGGTACACGAGATGGGATGTGGGGACGATTGTTGGAGAGGAAGTGGGAGATGCGACGGTTGATGCATGATGCGAGAGACAAGGGTGCATCGACCGAAGAGTTGGGAAGGAAGACGTGTAATCGTGACGACCTGGGAGACGTCGAGCATCGGTTGCCTGGGGAGGGCCATTCTCTCAATATGGAAGATCGAGATGAGGAGAGATCTGAGATGCGGGAGATCGGCGGGGCACCAGATTCAACGATCAGGTTTGCCTGGAAATAGGCTCATGGTTCGAGCTCCGCTTGAAATCCGATTGACACTCCGCTAGCCCAACTGGTGACGTATATGTACATGCTGTGTTGCGTTGGCTGTGTGAGTACATACATAGTCTTTTCCGTTTGTTATCTGAGACAAGGTCCGTGGTGCGGTGCGCGGAAGACGGTGAGCAGCGAAATTTTCCATAACGCACAGCAGAGAAAGGGATACGAAGGGGAGACGGCTATGGATAGGTCAAGGAGAGACGAACCAGTATGCGTGACGGAGTGTGATTGAGGGAAGGTTTGGAGCAGCGGGTGGCAGGAGGGTTCCCTTTGTGGCAGGTCAAGCCCGAGACGTTGGGTTCCGATCAGTTGTGCAGCTCGGGAGACTCGCGCGTTTAGTGAGGCCCGTTACGAGATTGGGCTCGCAGTTATGAAGGAGTGACGCTTCGATTCGCTTCGGCGCACCTGCCTTACGGCCAGTTCACTATTTGTGTCCTGAAGTATAGCTGGAAGATCTGGGAATGAAGCGGCGTTGGCAGATATGGATGCCGCTGCCCGAGAGATAGCTCGATAGAATCAGTTCCAGCCAACGTATTCTTCATGGCCATTTCTCATTTCTCTTTCCGCCAGTCAGTTCTGTCATACTGCGTTCCACTTCGATACTAATCCACAATCGGTCATCAGCAGTCCACCTATCACTCTCCTTCTCTTGAAATACTCAAGTACTTCCTCCACTTACCTTCGTCATCCTGTCCTCCCCGTGTTCCCCGCCCTCGTTCCCGCCAGAGCCTGGGTTGCTTTCAACGGTCAGTTGGAAGCCGTTGTGGTATTCATATAAAACCCATCGAGATCGATCTACGCCTCCTCCTCAAGGATCACCACCCTTCCTTGTCGTAATCCCTGCTTTCCAACCCTCTATAAGCCGAGGCTCTGCATCATTCGCCTCTGTACATACACCCGCTCCCCATCCCTTCTGTAACAGGCACACATCGACTCATCCGCTATCCGTCGATCGCACCCGTACCACCACCCCATGTAAGCCCGGATTTCCAATACCGTACATTAGAATTGAATTTTTACCCGACCTAGATTCATCTCGTCGTCCGGCCAGCCCACTTCGCTACTTTGGTGCTTGACCCATTCCCTAAGGTTCGGGGGTAGTTCTCGGCTCGGTCCCCGTGTCCGTGATATAATCTCCCCGATTTCCCCGTCATAATGGCCGCCCTCCAACACCGGCCCTTCTCTGCTTCCATTGCATCCCTCTACTTTCAGCACCAAAACCCGTCCAAGAAGAACATGCCCTCGCCTATAAGCCCCACATATTCCTCCTCCTCGGTCCCATCGCCCTTCTCCTCTGCCTCTAGTACATCCTTTCCGAATGAGAATAGTCCTATCTCGGAGACGCACTTTGACAATATCCCAAGCCCAGTCGATACAGTGAATGCCGACATCGCTGTATATCCCTCCGGGCCTGTTTCAGTTCAAACGTTCGCCTCGCAGTGCGACACAGCCGCATCATATGCCGCCGATCTTGATTACGGTATGATGACACTCGCCTCAGACCTCAAGAAATCACAGGTACCCTCCCTTCTTTCCCTTCCACCGTCACTTCTAATTAGCCCTTCCCGCCATCCTCGCCAACAGACTCTCCGACCACAGGACGTTCCGTTCTCCAAGACCATGAGCACTGTTTACATCCCACCACCGGCACCTCCCCAGCGACACAGCCAAGCCACCTTATCGTCTGTTGTACGTTTGTCCATCCCATTTCAGTATGCCCCGTCACCCCACCGACGCCAGTGTCGACGACAGACGCAATCCCATCATCTTCATGCACAGCAATCACCTGCGCCGCCACCAGTCACCGCCAACGACGTCATGTTCGATGTCGACCTCGAAGATTGGAACACATCACCAACTGGCATTAACTCACACGGCCACTCAAGGTAAGCTATATCAGCCCTGCCTGTTTCACGATGCGTCCGCCTTGTCTTTGCCTTTTGGCCGTTATCTAGCCACCGGGTCTGACCTGTTCTAAATTTAGCACATCTTATCCCTCTGAGGTCCTGAACCCGCAGCAGACATCGCGTCCAAAACCAGGCGACCTTGTATTTGACGGTAGTATGGGTATCTACTCTATCCCCATCAACGCAAACCATCACTCGCATGCCGAGGTCCAGAGCCAGTTCTTCGACATGACCAACCCCATCGCGCCGTCGCACAATGCCGACCCGGCGGGCGCCCTTCCCCAGGCACGCGCTTCCTCTCGGCAATACCAGCATCAGTCATCGACCCCGACCTTTTATTCCACGTCCCAGTTTTCTCGACTTCCGTACGGTCATCAACAACAGTATGCTACAGTTCACCCTGCTGAAGTATCCCCCCTTGACTCCTGCCCTTCGAATCCTCCGCTTTCCGCCTATCCCGAGATGGCCACCAGAGGCATTGGGGTTGACAGCTCGGATGGCTGTGAACCAGGAGGCTATGTGTGTGCTTCTGACATGACGCCTGGGGTCGACCTCAAAGGGTCGGTTGGGATGGATCTTGGGATGGGCCTGTCCATGACGACCTCTGCCATGCAGTCGGACTGGAACGGGGAAAAGAAGGTCAACGAGGGCGACTTGGGAGACCTTGATGCTGAAGGCGAGGAGGTGGATCCTTCCGATGTCGAACAGCCCTTCAACAGTCTTCCCACTGGGCCTTCGGTTGTGTCTGTTAACTCCGACGGAGTAGAAGAAGGAGCGCCGTTTGTTGACACTGATGAATCCAAATTCAGCGAGGAGGACTCATCAACCGATTCAGACGATAGCGAGTTCATCCCTGGTTCCAGGCCGCGCCGCCAACGTCGTCCACAGGCGACAATGTCGTCTTCTTATCCTTCTTATGGCTATTCTGAGGGCCGCAGTCTCCGCACACGCACTGGAACTCGTTACACCCCCTACCCCAGCGATCATCCGACCGAGAATGACACAAATTACATGGATCACCTCTATGATGAACTTTCGCAGAGCCCCCGGTCCAAACGCTTTAGCGCCCCTTCTGCTTCACCGTCCGCGGGAAATACCCTTTCCAACAGTTGCCTCAATTTCACAACTCTCTCTTCCGCTCCATCAAGCGCTTCTCGCCGCCGCCCCCGACCTTCTAACAGCCTTCCCGTTCCCATCCCTGTTCCCAATCTCACGAAGAAGTCAAGAGGGCGTAGGGTGCCGACTGCCTCCTCGCTGGAAGATCTCAGAAGTGCGTCAAGTGGAGCTGGACGAAAGCGCCAGACGGCCGGAAAGGGCGCGAGGATGTATCTTTGCGAAGTTCAAGGATGCGGCAAGTGTTTTGCAAGGGGGGAACACTTGAAGCGACATGTGAGGAGCATCCATACCTACGAGAAGCGTAAGTCATCCGTTTCCTTTATGTATGCCCCTCTAATCCAACCCCCTGCTCCATAGCACATAGATGCCCTTATCCGGGTTGCGGCAAGGATTTCAGCAGGCACGACAATCTCGGCCAGCACATGAGGGTACACAAGGATTATGTACCTCCTCCTTCGAAGGCGTAATACCACGACCTTCGACCCTCCTTCCCTCTCCTACCTTCATCTGGATCATCGATGGATTTGACGATGCAGGATATGTAGAATGCTTCGTTATACCCGACAAGACTTGTATCCTCAGGATGGAAGGATGTCATCGTCCCCCTTGGGCAGCACCGCTTTGATTTTCTCCTTTGGTAGCAGCGGGACGACGACTACAATCCACAAAATTTTCTGCTCCTCCTTTGTTCATTTACAGTGTTATTATGAGGACAAGCACGTTATGCAATTTTTTGATTTGTTACTTTTTGGTCATGGACATACTGCTTCTGCCATCATATCCAATTCCTTATCCATCTTGCTTCATCCATTTCACCCCCGCTTGGTCGACCTATTTATCGTACAGCTTGTTGATCCACTGCCATATGTTCTTTCGTGATCTGTACTCTTCATTTGCACTCGTCATGCACTGTTATGCCTCCACGTTCAACTTTCGTCTTCCTTATCTGTAACGACTTGTTTATGTTTTTTCCGCCCACTTGGCTTTGCATGGCATTGGGACTTTCGGACACTTGTCAATGTAAAAATCACGATTCATTGTATTCGCTCTGCTTCATCGCATGCCGTCGATGTCTTATCCCAGTGTCTCCCATTAGACCATTAGATAGTACGTCTATGAACACCTGCCTTGTTGGTATATCTTGTTGCATTCTGTTTATTCCTCCTACTTTAGCTTTCCAACTTCCAGCTGATAGATAGATTCCTTCGACAGAAACCGTCCTTATACTTCCAGGCTTGACCAGTTAACTACTAGGATCCGAAAGGGTTCCATGTGGGCCTCAAGCTTCCCCTTCTCTTCTTGACCTTCTGCACCTGATCGAACCCAAAAATAACTTTGTAGTTGCTATTTACACGGATGCACTTCACGCTTCTAGCAATTGATGAAACGATTATAGTCGAGTTTGGGTGTTGAATAATGAGTCGCACGTGAGTTATGGGTACTACTTGTCCCGAGGAATTTGACGGATCCAGCGGGGAAAGCTCCTTTAATGAAGAGCACATAATTATTCCGGCTGAAGAATGTGCCTGACGGACCTACGATTCCCAGTAATAGACATCAGAACTTGGGTGGAGGTTTCGTGGACACTTTTCACGGAGCTTGGTCAAGGTCGAAAATGTCGGCCTCGTAGCGCCATCGCTGCTGCTTCGTCTGTGCCAGATTTTTTGAGTTATATCGCTTACGTTTGGATTTATGTAGCTGGCATGGAAGGGTCAATTTTGGTTCCTATGGACCAAACGAAAGAAGCCCTAAGCTTGGATGATTTCGAAGTTTAGTCACTTTACAGTCCATCGCAGCCCTGCATTTTTTAAAATAAAGGAGTGCTACATGTGTACGCGCAGAGGGAGTCATTGCTTAGGCCTAGGGCCACAGGTTTGGTCGCGGCGCGCTCGAGCCTTTCCAAAGACTTGATACAAGAGTGGCCATACGTGCGTGGCTTCCTAGACACTTTGTTTGGCACAATGGAGCGCATTAAAGAAGATCAGGTACCATGCGCATTGATTTCATCAAGGCCGATTTGGAGATGGTCTTGGACACTTGGATCCAGCTTTGCGTCCTACTAGTGCTAGTTGATTTCCGAGGCCAGGGTGATTGTACGAGAAGTTTCCGTCAAGAGCCTTAATGAGCAGATGGCGTCTAGTTTCAGAGTCGGATGAGAGCCGCAGGCAACATCCTTGAAACGACGTTGAGCTTGAAAGATGTAGAGATGAGCAACACGATGCGTATAATCCTTGCATGTCATTCCCATCATTCCTTTGTTTAGAGGCTGTTGAACTCGAAGATATGATGCATGATGGTCAATATCCGAGATGACGCGGTACAGGTTTTGTCAAATGTGCCTAAAAGGAGTTCTCTTGAAACAGTCCAGATTGATCCAAGTGCTTCCTTCGTAAACAAGTAATCTATTGTACGTATTGCCGAGGAAGCATGGCGGGCTCCTGGCATGGCAAAAGCCGACGTGAGACGTCTTACGGAGGAGATGACCTTCCGCCCAAGTCCCGGATAATGGGCGAAACTGGTGCGCTCACCCCGAGTGGAATGGCTTCAGGGCAAACGAGCGAAACCTTTGACTTATGGGTATAACTTGAGTTGAAGGTTGTCTCAACACTGAAAAACAAAGAGTCACATCAGTGATATTGTCTCACTGCATTAACAGCCTAATCGGAGCGCCGAAATAAATTGGTGAGGGGGGGCTCATTAAGGAAAGGACAGCGTCCAGATCTTAGACGCTGACACAATAACAGATTCATTGTAATCGATTAACTGTTAATATTAGACTCAAGATTGCAGCCCCGGATATTTTCCCAGGACCCTGAACACCTGGGGTATTTACTAACAATCAAACCAAGAGCTGAGTTGGGGAGAAGAGATCAAAAGGCTGGCTGGCTCATTTCAGTTCGTAACCATGGTGCGTTGAAGCTCAAGCTTTTCTCCTCGCTCCACGAGGATCTGAGGAACCGTCAATCCTAACGTGTTGAACAGTCTATGTGTATGTTCAGCCATTGCTAGGCCCACAAAAAGCATTTGACGTTGGTCTGAACGGTGGATCAAGCAATCGTTATGTGAACAGCCACGACACACACTCGCTGCTGAAGTATTAATGATAAGAGAAAAGAAATCGTTGGGCAGGTATACGATAACTTTGGGATATCCATGCCTGAGTGGCGTACTTCGTGTGGTCCAAATAGACGCGTGGCAGACCTTGATCCCGCGGACAGCTTTCAAGGTTCTAATGCTCCACTCTCTGGGACGGGCCTGGGCCATTCTGTTGCGTAGTGAACGACCCGTTGAGGTCTTTACGCGATTAATCATTTCACGGAAAACGAGTGTGAAATCGAATTAATGGTGATGTCTTCGAGGTATGACGAGCACCTAAGCCTGAGGAAGCCTGCGATTAGATTTACTCAGAGGAAGTCCTTCCAAGTGACAATTCCGAGGACTGACTCCATTAATGCCAATGATGGACCCTCGTGCACAAGACACGAAGGCGACGGTTGTGCCAGACTCTCGTAGCGGATCACTGGCACCTCGACGGCAAAAGATCCCGAGGGAATCTCGGCCGCTTGATGCATAATATTATCTCTCGCACGTATATAAGCCAGGTTCCACATGAGCGATGAAGGCGGATGGAAGACTGATAGACCTTGCTTGGGAGAGTTGGAAAATGGGGTTCAAACGATAAAAACGGAATCCAGGAAGGTTTGAGATTCAGCCACGAGATCTCGACTTAGAAGAAATTGAGCTCTGAAAATCAACGCAAGGCACGTGCCTTTGTTCGTGGGGAGTGCCTTTCTCGGAATGAAGAGGTTGAAAACAAATCTTTGGAATGGGTTGTGACCGCTGATCAATGAAAACACCCCTCGATTCTTTCTTGGCTTGAACTGGTTGCTTGAATGAAGGAAGAAGACAATGGCCTGGTCATACGGAAGACGTTTTTGGCTCCGTTGTCCGGTTTGCTTACACAGTTCGCTTCAGTTCCTTCTGGTGGAGGTATGACTAAACCCCTTCAATCTACATGGGACAAGGATACGATGACGGCTCCTCCGGCTAAGCGACTTGGCTAATTGCCGATCGTGCACCTGGTACAGCCACAAAGCCAGAGTAATCCGCTTGTATCATGTCCCACTTATGCGTCTACTGTATGGCTCATACTTAGCAGCGCTGCATATCTGCCGCCAAATCATAACTGCTCATGTTCCACCTTCATCGAGGAACCTCCACCTTCTTTCTAGGTTATCCCAGGGCCCGAGTACTCCACATCTCCTGCAAATGGACGATATTACTTGAGAGAGCTTGTTTTCAAGTCCGCTGCGCAGTGGACATCCACCAGTGTGCAGCCGGATTGACTCTATCTATCCAATTGAGATTTTGTGCTACATTTTCCTTCGAGCACTCCCCTCGGCTTGGCAACAATGCGAAAACCTCGTGGACCGTGAATCGTTCATTGTCCGTCTGATCTCTTACGTTCCCTTTTGCGGAATACATGCTGCCATTTCCTGGGACACTTCCCTTCATAATCTCTACCACTTCATCGCTCTCTACCATAAGGCCCGTGACAAGTACAAGAATTATGCAAGATATGATTATGATGATCCGATAGCGTTGACGATGAATACAGGGTGAGTACACAGCGAGCATACAACGAAATATCCTTTATGCAAAAGGCGACCGATAAATATGTGGTAAAGGTATGGGAAGACATAATAGCTGCGTTGCTTGGAGTTGAAGCGTTAAGCGTCATCTGTCATGATAGCGAAGAATTCCTGCTCATTTATTTCTCCATCCTGGTCGAGGTCGAATTCATCAATCATGGCTTGTCTAAGACAAAAATCAGAAGTGGCTCAACAAGATACACGGATTGGACGTACAGCTCCTCGTCTTCCAGTCTATCCCCGAACTGCTTCGCTACGCGCCGCAAATTACGGAGCGAGATCTTCCCTGTGTTGTCATCGTCAAACAATTGGAACGCTCGTTTGATTTCCTCCATTGGATCGCGAGCAAGTATTTTCTCCGACACTGGGACAAGAAAGTCAGAAGGTGCACTCATCGACTGCATGTCATTCACTATTGGACAAATAGGCAGACTTCACGAACGCCGCCCATTTACCTCAAAGCAGCAGGAAGGCACTCACTTATTTTGTAAAAGTCATCATAATCCATCAGCCCATGGCCGTGTCCCGTCTTATCATGGTCTCGCAAAAGCTTCAAAACCTCGGCTTTCTTCAAGTCAAACCCCAATGCCCGCATTGCAACCTTCAGCTCATGGTAGTCGACCGCGCCGTCTTTATCCGCATCAAAGAGTTCGAAGGCCTCTTTTATCTCTTGCTTTTGCTCTTCGCTTATTTCTGGACGCGTGTGGGCTCTTCGTTTTGCTTTCTGAACTGCTGACGACGTATACATGGTGGATGCGGTGACAGGAGAACGCGCCAGTAAATTGGCACGTGTGACCAATGTCACGGCTCGCGTATCACGTGATCCTGTAACAAAGGCTGGTATTCTGTGCTATTCCTGAATGTCATCATTTTGTTGCCGAGTCCTGGGCTGTTCTTCACTGGCACGCGGCCTCTTATCGTGCTGTAATCCTCCTCTTCACCCTACAGCAGCCATCCCTCTTGATATACCCTAATTCCCTTGGTCTTAATGGCTTCCAGATCGAAAAATGAAACCCGTTCCAAGGTTAATTCATTCATACCGAGCCATTTTTGGGGTCCTCTCATGCTGGTGTAGAAGATGGACATCTTAAATGATGGCTCAGAATACGATGAACATTTCGACGAGGCGTTTTGGAATGTTGTAAATCATACACCTGGTTAGTTCATTCTATCGTTCTACCTCTTGAAGTCAGCTTAAAGCGCTTCAGAGCATGTTCTGACATCGCCGCAAAAGAAAAGGCCCGATCCGTGTGCACAAAATTCAAAGGTGCTGCCAAAACAACGGGGATGTGGTAAGTGTACCATATTTGTCTGTGTTGTGCGGTTGATCAACCTCCGCGTCAGGTCCTGATCTCAAACTCAACCCAACGACCAGAAACATACTTTCCAAGCACCCCTCGGCACCAGTGGTAGTTGCTGACTCAGTTGAAGTTCGAAGCGATATGTCAGAACGTGAGCAAACTCCACAGTGGCTCTTCCGTATCGGTGTTTATCTCTGCCAACAGCTCTGTTCCCTGCAACCAGAGCTGGTGATCAACTCAGCCCACTTCCCACAACTCCGAAAAAGTCCAGACCTTTGTGTGATCCTCCATCTACGGGCACGAGTAGTGCCATCTCCAATGCATTCAAAAGTCTGTCATTTCAATCACCTTTGAGTGCGTTTATGCTCTTTCCCCTTTGGTTGTTATGTTGAATTGCATCGACCTCAGAGGAGACCACAAGAATCCGACAGCCGCATTTGCAGCACCCAAAGACTCTGGTGTGTGGGCTTTGCTTTCTCAAGCCTACTTACTTATTATCTCAACCCCGATAGCCAAGAAGCACGGTCTTCATCAACGTTGACGATGACGAAGAAGAGGAAGAAGAAGGTCAGTATGTCGTTCACCTGCCATCACTGCGACTCACTCGGTCTCATAATCCGGCATTCAGTCAATAACAGTACGTGGTTTGTTATGTCCCATGGGTTGAAATTGTCGATAACGACTCACATAGTGCTCGTCGAGCCCGAGTCATTGCCGTCGACACGGCCGTCTTCGTTATTTGAATATGATATTTCCCAAAAGTCTGCAATTACTCCAGCTTCCTCGTGGTCGACCAGTGAACGCAGCGGCCAAGGCTCATCGAACTCATTTGATCTTGAAATCCCAACACGGCCCAAGCGCCCGCGCTCAAGTGATGCGTCCGAAATCGAGGTGAAAAGACTTGCCTCGCCTGACAAGTCCATTGCCCTCAATGACGTTTTCACTACACCGAAAGCTCGCAAGGAAGCCCGCGGTGACTCCCCCAAGAATTCGCCACTCAAAACGAGGCCTCTCGCTGTACCTGTCGCTACGGATACACCACCAACAGTATCCTCCTTTTTTCAAGGCACGTTGGGAGCTGCTCTCAAACCCGAGGTGATTGCGCACTCTCGGGATGCGCAGAAGCTCATGGACGACCTCGACCTTGCCTGGGGCGTACAGTATGAACTCGCACGCGGTGTTTCGCGCGAGCAGTGGACCTGGGAAGAAGTCCGCGAAGTCTTGCGGAAAAAATCCAACGAACTCCGGGGCCCGAATGCAGAGACCGCGTTCAAAGTGGGTGCACTTATGCGTGGCCGTGGAGTTCGTGATGTCAACGCTGCCCTATGGTATGTTTTTCATGAGTTTGTCTCGTATAGGACTGAATTCGTTTCTAGGCAGGAATTAGATCGTGAACAGGCAGCGATCCTCGAGGATAAAGGCAGAGGTCTTGGTCTTATGGGAAAGTGGCATGGCCAGGACGACTGGTTCGGTGGCCGCATCCAGCAAATCGCCCGACTCGAGAAGGCGGAGGGTAACGATGGACAGTACCGCATTCGGCTTGAGCCTATGGAAAAGCGCCGATCACATCGATTCGCTCGTTTCTGTGGCTCACGCCGAATTCTCCAACTACGCATTCCCAAGGATCTTATTCTGAAGGAAGGTGCGCAGCTGAAGGCTTTCTTGCAAGGAAAGTTTATTCTATGCGGGCGTGTGTTCGTTCCTTTCCATGCAAAGGATCATAGTCTCTATATGGTGGAGACTAATGAGGACTGGGAGCGCGAGCCGCGGGCGGCGTGTGGCGATCAATATCGCCTCTCTTTTGCGGAGTTCATTAACTGGCATAATCCGCCTGAATACAACTACAAGCAGGTTCGCCGCTAACTTTTCCATGCAACCTTTGTGCCAATCACTCTCGGTAGGCTTTAAGCAAGTATGTTACTCGCTACGCCCTTGGTTTATCCACAAGTATCCCTGTTCTTGAGTTCAAAGCAGAGAACATGTATTACATTGATGATATCTGTGAGTCTCGTTTACTTTCCGCACACTCTTTCTAAAGCCATATTTTACGCTTACAGATGGCAGTGAATACCAAGGCGGTAAAGCCTCGGCGGAAGAGACGATGACCGATGGGTGTGGTTTTATCAACCAGGCAGCCCTCGTCGCCATCAATGCTCAGTTGAGTAAACCAAGTCTCCCGGTAGCTGTTCAAGGCCGTATTGCTGGAGCGAAGGGACTTTGGATTCTTCACCCCGACGACGACAGTCCAGAGTACAAGATCTGGATTCGCGATTCGCAAAATAAGATAAAGCTCCCAGACTTTGACCGGGCCCACCGCATTTTCGAGCTCGTGGCCGCTTCCCAGCCTTCCACCCCCGTCTCTATCTCGCGTCAGAGTATTGTCAATTTATCTTTTAACGGCGTTCCTGATGAAGTGCTCATGGAGTATCTGGAGAAAGGGTTGACGGAGGAGATCGAACTGCTCGTGAATTGGAACCGGCCGAAGGCGGCATTGCACTTGTGGTACGCCATTAACAATACTGGGAGTGTTGCAAGGTCGCGCCTTGCACGTGTTACGGCTGGAATTAGTCGTGCGCTTGGGCTGACCGGACGCGTATATAAGGAAGCAGAGGAAGGGGAAGTTGATGACGGGGATATGTTTGATGAGGTGAATAGTGCATATACTGGAAGAAATGAATATAGCAAAGGTAGGAGATTATGTGTAGACCTCTACTGGAAGCTGAACATTTTTAGCGCCTCTGGCATTGAACGAGTTCGCGCTTGAACTTGTTCAAGCTGGCTTTCATCCATCTCAGTCGAAGATCCTTCGTGAAAAACTCGAGTACATCATTGAGCAGACCATCAAGACTTGCGTTGAGAAATATCGCATCCCTCTGCCAGAGTCCCTCGTCGGTTTCGTGGTCCCTGGTACGCCCCTACTTCGGCTTCCAACCCGATCATGAATCCTCAAAACTCTGGTCCGTAGATCCCCTCGGTGTCCTCGAAGAAGGCGAAGTTTATTATAGGTCTTCTCAAAGTCTCCTCAATCCTCGAACACAAAGGACGTTTGATGTCCTTACTGGTGATGTCATCGTGAGTTTTAAATCCTCTTTACTTCTACCCGTAATTGACATGACTTCCTATAGCTTGGCAGGTGACTGCTCCCGTGATAACTGGTGCAACCTTATTCTAACGTGCCCTAGATACCCTATTCGCATCGCCTCGGATCTGCAAAAGGTAAAAGCGGTGAATATACCTGAATTGTACGATTGGCCGGATGTTATCATCACATCAACAAAGGGGACTTGCAGTCTCGCGAGTTTACTCAGCGGTGGAGGTACGTATCATGTTATCTCGGTGGAGAAGCTCAATACTGAATTGGGTCTTTTAGACATGGACGGAGGTGAACATCCTGAGATTGTCTGGTAGTTTCCGTTACTCATAGTTTTCACAGATGAACTCTTCATCCTTCGCGAACCCGAGCTCGTCGGGCCATTCAAAAACAAACCCTTCGTTCCTCCTCCCGGTGACCTCCTTGATGCAAACTTCGAAAAAGACGTTGAGACCGTCGGTCAGTTTTGTGAGCGTGTTAGGGATAAGTCGTCCACAGAGCGCCAAGAAGCGCTGCAAGGTGCTTTACTTCTTAGCCTTAACGAAGATTGCAAGGGCTTGTATTCAGTTTTCCATGACAACGCGATCGAGAAATATGGATATGACGACCCCAGGGCGATTCGGCTCGCATATATGTTAGTTTCTATTGGTTTCTGTGACCTTCACATGTTGATTAGGGCCCACCAGGTTCAACACGCTCTTGGATGCCAGCAAATCGGGACTGATACTCGCAAAAGGGATATTCGAGAAGGATAGGAAGGAATTTGGGGGCGGTGCTCTCGACGTCGAAGACACATACTTCGGCGACCCACAATCACCTGCGAAACGGCGGCCACGTCCGATAAATCCTACCAGCGCCGCTTTCATCCTCAACAAGCTCTACTACGCTGGTCTGGAAAAGGGTAAGAAGTTGAAGAAGGATTTCAGCGAAGCCGCGAAATCTTGTAGCAACAGGGTTGATCCGGTTCTCGTCAAACCATACGACGACGCTACCGAATTCGCGAATAAGGTGTTCAAGGAAACCAGAATGAATTTCCTGACGGAAGATCTTTCGAAAATTCGTCGTCATGTAGATCAGGCGTATGAAAAGTGGGCTCAGGCATGCGGGATGTCGAAGTCAAAGCTGAAGAAGTCGCCCTCTGGTAGTGGTAATGGAGGTGACAAACCATCCTTGGAAGCTGCAAAGTTCTTTGTGTCTTCTATAGGTGGAATTATCGCGACGAGCAGAGTGGATGAAATCAAGGCCTCGTATGCGTACAGAAAGTGGCCGGATTCACCGTTCGCCTTTCAGGTCGCATTTGGGCAACTGTGTGAGATTAAAGCGAGGGCGGCGAAAGGTGGAATTGCGCCCTGTATCAGGGAGATTGATGAGATGAAGACGATTGTTGGGTCGTGCATCAGGGCGGTGGAGAAGAGTTATGTTGATTGAAGTCTTGAGGGAGGACTTGGCCATTTCTTGGGTTCGTTTGTTCGTTCTTGTTTTGTTTTACTATCGCTTTCGCATTTGATTTCTTTGCTTTCGTTACCTATCTGTTGTGATATCATCTCCGATTTCCTTGTCGTCATTGCTCCGTTCATCTATCGCCGATTTGTCCTTAGCTTTGTACTGTAGCACGTTGACTTTGCTTTCTGATCTGTACTGTACATCTTTGTTCTCTCCATCCATTCATGCTTAATTAAATACATCTGCATACATGATGTACTGTGGGC